>OX375767.1:8222273-8822273 GCA_947359385.1 Chesias legatella | reverse complement strand
TAATTTTGCGCCTCATAGAGGCTCCTTTCGTGATATTTAATTTATTTAGTAGATACTGTTATTGACATAACTGCTGCACATAAATTGATACATTTATTTATCTACGAGGCAGCAGGAAGAGCCCGGTTTGCTTTCCTTCCGTCATATTTACGTTTTTTCATATTTACGAACCTAGCTATGATAAGTGATGAGTTCATTAATAAACCAAATAAGAGGAAAAATCTTCACACAAAAATTACCAGTGATCACACAATACCAAATACATATACAATACGTACAATGCGACGCAGTCTTCCCATATCTAAGTAGGGGAGGATCCCAATCGTATTGCGTTATACGTTTTTGTTATGGAAAGAGGTGCTCAATATCAGGTGGGCTGGGCCATCTTGCCCGTTTCCTAACATTCACGTTAAAAATATATTCTTAACCATTAGAAATAATGTTATAAACCTATTTAGTGGAAGAGACCTTATTATTTTAGCACCTCAACATACAGAAATAGAATAAATAGCTAGGAAAAAACAATAAAACAGCTATAAAGTGTCTAGTAATGTTCATATTTCAATGTTACGGTTTCCGGCGCGCCGGCCCGCCTCGATTGAGGCTTCCGAGGACAAATCCGTAAATTTGAGGCAATGTACGTTTTCGCCGGTGGCATCATAAAGTAAATGGCTTTACACCTGCTCAATTGTTTTACGTCTATTTATGTAATGGCGGCTATATATTCTTGTACCGGAATAAGAATAACTGCATAGAAATAGAATACTTAGTAGTTGAGACATTCGTTGACTTCAACTTGTCATGACAAAAATGTGTTCGTTTTGGCACATCAGTTGATATATGAGGATATGTATTTAATAATAATAATAATAATAATATATATTTATTTCAGACATGAGATTCATAGTTTTTTTTACATTAATATAATATAGTCAATATACATATAAAATAATTATAATAATAATAAAATAATAATATTTGCACATCGCAGAAAACAGAGCTCAATTAGAATCTGGGTGCGTGCTTAAAAATGGTTGTATTTTTTAAAATGACTGTTTCTGTCAAGTAGCAAACCTGTAGTTTTTTTGGCAAAGGAGCCCTTAGCATGTTGTAAAATATTCAAAATTAAATACAATACTTAAACTACTTGGAACTAGGCAGAGAATAAAAGTTAAAAGCGTGCCTCTCTGCGGTAAGGCGACTTTTCTCTCAGAATACAAGCTCTAAAAGCCTGGATTTTGTGAACCACCATTCTAAATCCTATTGACTTATACAAAACTATCGATATCGGTAGGATAACGGGGACTGAGATTCGTTTATAGCGAGATTTCACTGAAATTTACAGGATTATCAGATGGAAATTACTGGAAGATAAAGCGTTTAAGCTTTCTCACCTTCACCAAGGTTCTGACTTCACCGGGATCATTCGTTTGCGAGCATTTCAATGGTGAAATGGCGAGCGTTTACGTGCTGTGAATTCACAAGAATCAAGCGTTCGTTTATAATCATTGCTTCAAACATTCCTCCAATCATATTTTTTTACCTATACAGTATTCATATTAATAAGCGAACAATGTGCAATAAAGTGCTTATCCAACACATTTGGTAGAATTTCTAATTAAAGTGTATAATTACTCGAAAACCAAATCTTGCATATACATCTATAGAATTAATGAATCATTAAACTAAACGAACAATCAAAACTTAAGATACACACACAATTAAACATTAACGATAAACGCAAAATTTAATTCCTACATTCATCGAAAAGAAATTTGTTAATCATTACCAATATCATTATGTACAAAAATAACCCTTAAGATATTGTTAGCATATTTTAAATAACCCCGTAAATGATAGCAGTTTATCGTTACTTTGGCGCATTTCGTAAGGTTCTATGAAAAAAATACCGTGAGTGAGCTCTTTCGTAATAGCGAGAACGCACCGATCTTTATTTTGACTATGGATAGTGACAGTTGCTGCTCAGTGCTCGGCAACGAGCAAATGACTACGAACAGAACGGTGATCTTCGCAACGTTCCCACTGAAGGAACTTAGTGCTCGCGTGCGAGCTTTTTAAAGCTCAGCTCGATCTACTCGCTATGCAAATGCTCGTAGCCAAATATTTATTAAGCACCATTAAAAGTGGACACACTTTATTAACTTGACATCTCCAAAGGATTAACGTAGTAGTGGAAGTTTTGATCATTAAGTAACAATTTCAATGATGAAGAGAACTTCCAACAACAATTCACTATATTCAATTCCGCCTCCAGTACCAAGTACAAGAAAGTAAGATTTAAACCATTAGTTTGTCCATAAATACACTTTCGCAGCACTAAGTCTACGGCGTAGGCCGTAGACGTCCTAGATAACGTTTACCCTAAATCTCCCTTGAGTGCTACAGTGATTTATCTTATCTAGTTCATGAATAATCAAAATCTAGCCTTTATCATCTCCACATAGCCGTTACATCACTCTGTACGCCACTCACTGCAGGTGTTAGATATATCAGCAAAACTGTAATATTCCTTTGTTCTCTACATTTCCCGAATAAATCTTGCGCCAGCAAACGAATGCTGTCCAAACGAGGTTATCTCCAGTGTTTTATGGTAGAATTTGTACCTAACTGTGTACCTTCGAAACTTTAACCGTCTTGGAAACTACTTAAAAGATCGTCCACAAACGTTTCAATAGCGAATTCCTCGTTCTGCTTTTTCCAGTAAAGATTTTTAAGGGATATTGTTGTAAGATTTATTTTCACGTCGTATGAATTTGTCATTACTCAACGTCACGTTATTTATTAAACCAGAGAAATTTAAATAATATGCCTATTCTGGCCTGTTTGCATGTATTTCGTATTTAAAAAACTTTGAATTTTTTAGGTTCACGTCTGTCCTTTCCTAGTGAACGAATAAATGACTAATTAGACAGCATTTTGTCAACTATCAAATTAAATTTAGTGTAAGCGTTTATTAGTATATATTATAGTATTATATGCTATATATAGTTATAGTATTCATATATTTACATCATATTTTTATCGATTATGTGTTTTCCTAGATTGTGTATAAACTAAACTGTGGATTCCGTGTATGGCTCATTTTTTATTCAGTGATACAGTATCTTTCTTTGCATTAAGGTAAGAAACAGATAGGTGAACTTTGAATTCAATTCATTTAATTATTTATTTCATGCAGACAAGTCTTATAGATATTACTGTTAAGTATACATTGTAAGGTTGACCATACACCATTATTCTTTTATGTATGCTGTTATATCCCTCACATGTAACGAAGTAAGCTCAGATTGTGCTACATCAGATTAGTAACCAGCGATAAATAATCTTATTAAGGTTTCTGGGACGCACTCGTAATTCACCGGGGAGGCTGGGAGCACCTCATTACGAAGTCCGTCTGTTCACTTCGATTAGATTTGTTAAGATTGTAGGTACTACTGACATTTATACCCACCCTTCTAACTAGGACTGTGGAATAGCTGCTAGGGGTAACATTAAGACTGATTTATGATGATGCATAGAAATATTAGAAAAGTTGATATCCGTGACACAGACGCATTTACTTGTGGTGGGCTGAAAATCAGCGCTGAGTATTCTCAGCATATGCTGAGCCATCCCCTTTTACAGCACAGGGCGCATAGGGATTTAATTTTATTTTGTGTTTTTATTATATTGCTTTTTCTTGTAAATTTTGTTCCTATGTTTGTGCTGAAATAAATGTTTTATCTATCTAATACGGTTATCGCGTTCTGCACTTATTTCCAACAAAGATTTTATTTAGATATTTTATTTACTAGCAGCCCGGCTTTACATGGGTAGCATTAACGGCCGGACAACTAGTGAATTTTATATGAGAATCTGCCTATCTGATGATGAAAACCGTATCAGTCTCTTCAGAAGTTTCTGAGATTAGCCTAAACAGACAAATCGACAGAAAACTCGGTGAAGGGTCATTTATAATATGTAGTAATAGAAGCGCTTGCAATTTTCCTTATAGTGAATTTTTTATGGCGGTTATCACTTGGATGAGTGATCAGTAGTCGTATAACTGAACTTTAGAAGTGTGCCGGTGAAATTACAGGTACAAGAGACGTTAGAGGACCCAAGTTATATTGTCTTGTTATGGGCAAGGGATTGACATCAAAGGCTAGATTATATAACTTTGATTAATTCAATTTATTTTAAGTTCAATTATACATGTTTGAATTTAAAATAATGATTTATAGAAAGTGAAAGAAACTAATTATTTAATCACCCACTTATGGCCCAACCGCTTGTTCTATCACTAACATGAAAAAAGTACCGTTACCTTATGTATTTCCTGGCTGTAACATTGAATTGACGTGTTGCTATCAAGTAGGTTTTAACATAAGTGCAAGGGGCATAAATTAGGAAAACACGTGAAACAGTTGTTTTCCACGACTATTATGACAAAAATATTACTACATTACATATGACTATTATGTATGTGCAAATTGAACATGTAGATAAATGAAAGCGTAAAAACCTACAAACAGGATACACAACAGAGCAATAAAATTGTAAGGCAGAGCTCTCAGGCAATTAACGGGAGCCCAGGCAATCTAGTAATGGAAAACTTCTTGTTAGGAAACACTGGAGTGAAAAAACCACGAAAACTTCGCGTAGAAATTTTGCTCGTGTTTGTACGTAATTAGATACAATGTTATGTATATAATAGTGTTTCATATTTAGGAAAATGTGAGTTATTTGAACTGGTATTTTTTTTGGCATACGATCTTAATTAAACTCGAGAAATAATATCTTGTTTAAATGGAGCAGTGATAAATTTGTCGCACCTGCGCATTTAAATACATTATAGTTGGTCCAATTACAGGCCATCAAGGTAGATTTCCATGTTATTATGAAATGAATCCAATGAATGACAGAAAGGAAACGATGAACTTTAGTTCCTTATCTAATTTTAATATACGTAGGTACAAAGTCCCGCAGCCAGAAGCTTATCTTAGCGACCAAACACCCCATCACCTCACTCATCCTTATGAATGAATTTAAAAGAGATAAAATCAGTGCGGCATGATTTTAAGATTGTAGAGGCTTAGTCTACCCCTTTGGGAATGGGCGTGAATCTATGGTATGGCAAGGAAAGATTGTCGCTCGAACAGGTATTTGCTGCGTTCACGCAGAAATAAAACAATAATTGACGTGTTTTCTTACACAGATTTTATAGTGATGGTCCATTTATTTACTATCGTAGGGTTGACCTGCTGCGAACGACTAGATTGAAGCTGCAATATTACTACTAACTAATGCTAACTAATTACTACTAACTCATGATGCAAGTTGCGTGAGTGCATCTAGAAAGAAAGAAAGAAAGATAATATCAAAGTAACTCATTTTTGCACTTGACACGTCTTCGAATTTGTGATCCTATTATATGCCGGTTTCCTCACGATGTTTTCCTTCACCGTTATGTGAACATGGTTTAAGTTCTGGGTTTGAACAACTGTCTATCATCTACAGGTATGTTCAAAAACAAAATAATATTATTTGATAGAAAGTATTAAGCTGGTTGTTTTTAAGCAAACGTTTGTTATTTTTATAAAGACCAAGAAACAATAGGCGTTTCCTTTGAATTTGCTTTTGTTTTAATTCCGCGTTTCCCGGAGCTTTCCCGGAAAAACCCCGGTAAGTACCTACAGTTGATAAATCGATGTCCCGACTGGAGGATATCTTCGGCGCAAATACCTTTTGTTATTGCACGTTGGATGTGGAGTGAGGACATCTACGTTGGAGAGAAAATTGGTTTCGTTTTAGTAGTTATAGTATTCGTAAATTTAACATACTCGTACCTACGCTATGTCGCTTGTGTCTACTTAATTTAGTTAAAAGATTGGTGTTCACTGAAAGCTTGTCAAAAGTCAAAGTCAAAGTCAAAAACTTTATTTCCATAGAATTCATAAAGAAATGGCTTGAAACGTCAATATTCAAAACATAAGGTCACGCGTACTTATCGATAAGTTTGACGCCTGTTCAAACCCTATCCGACCCTCCATGGGGAAGAACAGACAAGAAACCCCTAATGGAGGGATTCCTTTTTTTTCGCGAGCACGATCCTTGTAACAATTGAGTACTTAGGTCTATGTTACATTTATGACTACATAATATACTATTACAGGATGTTTTGTGTGTCGTTGAGCAGAGCGACATCAGACCATGGGGATTTATCATTTATACAATCATTTACAGTGTAATAAGCTTTACTTACCAGACCCTTCTTTATGTATGACTTGAATTTTTGGGTCGGAAGCTTCGTTGCTTGTTCAGGAAGTTTATTATAAAAGTGTACACAAGTGTTGTTGTCTGAATAGAGTTAGAAATCGCTGGGTATAATAGCGATAATAATAATAAATATTATATTTTAGAGCTAGCCGCCGGAACCGGGCAATATTAAACAAAATTCAGGTGATTCTTCATCTTCACAGAATTTGATAAATCTGCCATTTTATGATGCTTTAAATAAAAACTTGTGGAACCGAACAGTTAATCTACCTACGCGCAAGATTCATAGCAGGTATTCAAGTGTGGCAAAATGTCCTGTTATCTTGATATTTTATGTTTTCTGCACAAGACCTCGTTTCCTTCGCCAGAAGCCCAAGATCAGTGTAGGTTTGAACCCGCGGTCTTGGTACGTACACATCCTCCCTAGTTATGAGCTGGGGAAAGAAAAATACTTACGTCTTGCCCTTTATATAAGGTTTTAAAAAATATAAAAGGCAGGACGTATTTTTGTGAGTGCCTAATTTAACCTCTTCTCTCTAAATATAAAACTGAAAAATTCACCTATATAATTGAAAATATAAAACGCGCTAAACATTGTGACGAAATTAACCCGGTTTTTATGACGGAATGCATCTTTACAGCACTTGCTTCTGGTCTAATTAATTCCCATTAACCATTAATGAAATAAAACCATGTTCACGGCTCTCGACATCTGTAATTGCGTTCGACGCTTCCATCCTTCAGTCTGCTTTGTTCGTGCAATAGCCTCCCTCTCCCTATTATTTCCGGAAAACATCTCATTCTTGCCAGCTTTGGCATTCTTTGTTGAATCCAACTCTTTAGGGCCTGGTTTTTAGAATGTCGGGTAAAAGTTATGCACAGGTTATAATTAAACTCAATTGACGTAAAAAGGTGAAAGGATGTTTCACCAAACTGGAACCAGTGACTCGTAGGTCGTGGGTTGAATTCCCACCCAGGACAAACATTTGTATGACGACTGTCTGACTGTATTTGTGTTATATTCTGTGTCTGGGTGTTAATAAGTAATACCTATGTATTTACATAAAACAAATGCACGTACTCTATCAGTTGTGCGGTTCCCATAGTACCTACAAGCTATGCTTGTATGTTGTATGTTGGGACTAATCGTAGGTAGGGCTGTGTAAAATGTCCATCAAGTATTTATTTATTATACAGTATCTATAAAAAAACGATTGTTAAACTAACGACATAGCCACTTTAGTGTCGGGAACCCAGCTTCCATTGGTAACCCTCAAACCCCGGGTTGCGAAAACTCTACCTCAGCGCAGCCAGCACGACGCTAACAAAATACAGACGTATTTTTGGAGCATTCCTATTGGTATTCCAATATTGGAGCGATATTGTACTTGTCTTAGTAGATCGCAAAGCAATAATAAGTCGAACAGGTTTCGTTTATGCTCCGTAATTTCGTTGAGGAATTTTAATGATCACTTCAATGTGATTTTGCTTGTTAATAATATTACTGTTTGCGTATCCATAATACGCCCTTTATAATTTGTATTCTCTAAAGGGACCTAATTAATGTTTGTACAACGGTGGAATAAGTGGCAACCAATTATTTTCTATACTTGTGACTAAAGGCGGTCACTGAAATATTGAATAATTATGTATAAAAATACATATTATGTCTATCGGTGTATGTAGGTACCACTTATGGGATTTCGAGAGGGAGTCCTGTGGGAAGTGGATAATAAAAACTAACAGCGGCAAGCTTGCAGTCGATATATAAATTAAATCAAAATAAAATGCACTGGCATCAAAATCCCTGGAGGTAAATGGGGAGCATTTTTGTATAGAGAAACAACGTTCATAGTTATTTTATGTAATATATAAATTAGTGATTTATAAACATTGACAAAATCAGTGTGTTAAACACTGCCCACCTTTATTTTAAACAATATTAAGACTATTTTTGTTTCTGAACAAACATTTCATATGGTTCATAGCTATAATTTATTTTTATGTTTATTTGTGTAAATCATATAAAAAACTTTAGTTGAGTGCTCTGTTGAAATAAAAATCATCATAAACATTTTGTTAACATTTATTTATACACCATAAATTCTACTGAACTAAAACCTATTGAAAATCTACTTGGATTTTGCTTGTACATTTGATAGCTTTGTGGGGTCATATTTGTATGTTTTCTGAAGGGCTCCTTTCCCAGCTTTGGTAAACATGAGCTCGTCTATCCTCTGTCTCTCAGCCAAATCTTTGGAAATTTTTATATTAGTCCATGAATCTTTGGCTCCTTCTACAAAACCTTTCTTCTTCATCGGCAGGTTATCCTGAGTATGTTTTATTAGCTTTGGGATCTTGAAGTGCTCCCTGACAGCAGGTATTTTAAGTGTGCTCACTTGCAATAAGGATATGAAATTGCTGGAAGTCCAGTATATAAGGATAGCTCCAGGAAAGTTAATGGTGAAGGGAATCATGACTATGGGTATGGCACGGAGAACATACCTCATGATGTGCATATTTTGTGCATCGAGACGGCCTCCATCTACACCAACCTCAATTGTTGCCCACATTGTTGCACTTGTTATCAATGGCAATATGAAGAATTGATCTGGCACAGTCAAATCTAAGAACCACCACAGGCCACCAGTGGTGAGACTCTCCACTGGACAGTTAGCCATTCCTCTCAAGCCCATGAAGAAGGAAATAAACAGTGGTGCTTGTGCAATGGGTACAATCATGTTCTTCAGTGGGTTAACTTTTTTTTCCTTCATAAACAACATCATTTCTTGTGCATACCGGGCTGCTTCCAACTGATTCCCTGTTTGTCTTGCCTGAGTCATTTTCAATTGGAGGGCCTGTATCTCAGGCAGGTTGTTATTCATAACTGCAGTATTTCTTTGTGATATAATGACAAGTGGAAACATAGCCAGACGCACAACTATGGTACCAATGACTATTGCACCCCACCAAGGTACATCAAGGGTTATGTGAAGGTACTCCAGACAATTCTGTACCATGCCTACGGGACTCCAGCCACCGAGGCCGATGCTTGCGAATGTGGGTTCTCCATTTGGGGCCAGTGATTGGACAGCTCCAGTTAAATCGACAATGGTTGAAGGATCAGGCAGCGGTGGCGGCTCAGGGATGGGATCTACTAGAGTAGATATTTTACCCACGTCGTTTCCACCAGTGGAAGCAAATCTTACGGGTGCAGCTGATGAACAAACATAATAAATCCTGGCTTTTCTAACCTCAAACTTTTCGGTATACAAGTTTATGATAGCACTGCGGCGGCTGTGGCGACTGAGTAACTTGAACATTTTGCGTCCTTTGCTTGATATTTGACGATCCTGTTTTAAATAATAGATCCACTGATAATCAGATATCAGAATCCCGTGTTTTTGTTACGGCACATTTCTGACATTTCTGAGGGAGCTTTGACAACTGACAATGAAATCAGTACTATTTAAAAATGGACATTCTCGACAAAATTACTGTAACTTTTGTGCTTCAATTAAGCTGTCGTCCAACCTCCAGTTTGATGGATAAACCATACATAACTCTGACGATAAACAGCATTTTCGGTAATTTTTTTTATTTGTCTAGATTGTTACATTATATTTATGAATTTTTCTCAAATTTGAGTTGGATTGTATGATAGTCAAAATTCGGCATACGTTGTGATTCACTTCAATTACATGTTTTAATCAATTTTAATTGTATAATTGAAATTTACCCTATCTTAAAATACTCTGAGACGTTGATATAACTACTTTCTTCTTCTTTTTCTTCTTCTTCTTCTTAATTGATGGCTACAGAGGCTATATGAGCCCACCAGTCTGCCAATGACCGCTAGTGATAGTGTCATATACAACATAGGAGTTCATGTTAAAATTTTGATAGTAATTATTCCGAAACAGTAAGAATATAGAAATTAATTAAAAAAGACCAAGGTGAACTAACTACTTTCTTAAAAATGTATTATTGTTGTCTTTTTATGTCATTTTCAATGTCACCTCTTGGAGGCTGCTGCCATGCCATGCCTACTGACTCGTCTGTCAAAACAAAATCACGTTGCGGTGTTTTCATTTTTCTTACTTTGGTTGGTCAAGCTTTGGTTACAAAAACCATACAGTTTAGACTGTAATGTCATAATCGTATTATAATCGTTGGTAAATTATTAAAACATGTCTCAGCCGTCTTTCCCATTTAAAAAAACAAATAATACCGTTTACAAGAAACCTACATCAGTTCTTACGCAAGATGCTATTTACTGGAAAAAGTTAGGGGTGAGTTGGAGATTGTGTTTGTAAAACACAATTTTCTTAATTGTGCCTACCAAGATATTAAGATATTTTGTTCATTTTCAGTCTCCAGTGCTTATAAAGGAGTTTGGAGCTATTGACTACTTGGACTTTAGCCCAGTGGAACCTCATTATTTTGCTGCAACATGTTCAGCCAGAGTTCAGGTTAATATTAACTATCAATTTAATAAGTCTGTTTGGCTCTATGAAATAATTATTATAATCTTCCTAATCTCTCTTTTTTAGATATACGACCCTATAACAAAAGTTGTTGCAAAAAACATTTCAAAATTTCATCAATCAGCATTTGGAGGGACCTTCAGAGCAGATGGCAAGTTGATTGTGGCTGGGAGCGAGGAAGGTGCAGTCAAACTCTTTGACGTTGCATCAAAAAAAGAGCTGAGAGTTTTTAATGGGCATAGTGGACCAGTGAGTAGATTGTACATTTCTATCATAGTGTCACTAACTATTATTTATATGTTTTCACTAACTAAATCAAAAAATAAAAATTGTGCCTTTTCAGGTCCATAGAACATACTTTACAAAAGATCAAGTTTCAGTTCTCAGTTTCTCTGATGACAAATCAGTTGGTGTCTGGGACATAGCCACAGAAAAGAAAGTAGCAAGCTATACTGAACAAACTGACTACATTAGAGCCGGTGCACCCAGTCCACTCTCCACTAATGTATTTGCATCTGGAAGTTATGACCACACAGTCAAGATCTATGACTCCAGAACCAGCGAATCAGTACTGACAGTAAATCATGAGAGCCCCGTAGAAGCAACACTCTTCCTACCATCAGGAGGAATATTCATCAGTGCAGGAGGCACAGAAATTAAAGTCTGGGACATTTTCCATACTGGAAAACTACTAGCCAACATATCTCAGCATCATAAAACAGTTACCTCACTCTGTTTAGCTAGCAACAACAGTCGGCTTATGTCTGGTTCCTTAGACAGGCATGTGAAGATATTTGATATTGGTACTTTCAAAGTAATTCATAACATTGATTACCCAAATGCAATATTGAGCATGGCTATATCTCCTAGGGATGATATGTTAGCAGTGGGTATGGTTGATGGTATTATATCAATAAGAAAGAGAGACCAACATGGTCCACGTGAAACACAGAAAAAGGGTTTGCATAAATTTGCACCAGATAATTTGACAAAAATGCAGAAGAAAATTGTGAAACCCATTGATGTTATTGTGCATACCAAGGATGCAAAAGACAATCGAGATGCTGAGCAAATGCATGAAGCTTATCTGAGAAGAATGGAATTTTCCAAATCATTATCATGTGTTGTAAAGCCTAAGTTTTCAAGAAAGTCTCCTGAAACAACTTGTGCAATTATGCAGGAAATGCTTCGTAGACAAGTGCTACACATTGCGATGGAGGACCTGCAAGTGAGCGACATTGTTTATATGGTGACCTTTTTCAGAAGAAATCTTGGAGATGCCAGGTTCTGTAGGACAGTTATAGATGCAGCTAATGTTTTCCTTGACGTGTATGAAAAAGATATAAATTCATTCAATCGTCAGGTAATGGGGCTGTACCGACGATTGCTGGCAGAAATTAAAAACGAAATATTAGTATGTACACGTCTAAGTGAATTAGAAGGTGCTATTAGCATGCTGCTTGCTAGTGCTCAAGTGAGCACTGATGCGGAAACTGATATTGTACTGTATAATGATACAATCACACCATCATTTACAGCTCAAAAGGATATTGTTATTGATGTATAAGGTTAAATAAATAATTACCAAAATCAATATTTTATGTTGTTTATCAAATCTATTCTGGGTTGAATCTAACTACTACATTTCAAACAGTTGTCCCCTAAATGTTTTGTTATCAGTACATATTCATTAGTAATTCTACATCCAATATGGCTGATTTGGCAAGGGTGATTTTTATGGATTTGTAATATCCATAATAATCAACCAGCCACTTAACATGTGCAGTTGGAAAGGGTTATTTGCAGGCATAATGAGCAGAATATTATAAGCTAGAATTAAGCGAGGAGACATCAGTCTAAATTTGGCATGGCCTTACAAAATTTACTTAGTCATTACACTTGAATGTAACGGTATAGATTGATACTGCTTGCCATGTGATGTCTGCATAAGGCACTGTGTAGGTGACCTGTAACAATAATTTGGGTAGCCTAAATTTCAAGCTAAATCCCTTTTACTTTTCAATATTTATCACGCTATATTCAGTTTTTTAATGTAGTGGAGTTCGCAAGGCAAGTAATGTTAAACTAATTTGAATCTGAGCGTTGAATAGTGCAATAACCGTATAAGCTTTCTAACCAGTCGTAAAAGCTTGTTTGGAGAAATATATATATTTTACAACTAGACTTTTTAGTTTGATTCTACGATGGTATTTAAGGTTTTTCAAATCTTCAGAAATTCTAAATTTCGATAGGGAAAGGTCTGAAATAATTATTAAAACTTGACACGAACATGATACGTACGGCCAAAATGCTTTAGCCGGCCTGCAGGAAAAAAGCTCCAGGTATTTGTAATGTTGTTTTATAACTAGATTATAAAGACCCAAAGGTGTAAACCTCCATAAAATTGGTACGATATCGAGGCTGTGGTGGTGAGCACGTTCCTTTTTGGGTAGACATAGAAGAGCATTATTATTCCCCCAAATTCTGAAATCGGGACAGCGGGCATGTAATATCCGATTGTGTGTGAGTAGATTATAAAGTTGTCAATTTTATTTTTGACTTGGCTAATTAATGTAAGAGGTGGTATTACTGCTAGTATCACTCAATCATATGTGTGAATATTACTGTGCACAAAACTAAATTAAACCACACAATGATTTTATACATCACTACTTGATAGCATTCTGCCTGAGAAGCCGGAGATCTGAGTCCTGGGTTTGATGCCCGCCTCTTGTAACTTGAACAGTTTGTTCTGAAATATTTGGATGTATGTGTTGTGAAATTGTGAATCTGTCTCATGGGAAACAAAAAACAATACTAGTCCAGACTTATGAATGGTACAAAACTAACTTCATTGTGAGAAACCGTATTTTTGGTAGACTGACATTTACCTAGGTACCGGGTCTTCTACCTCGCCAGCGGAAATTCTATGAAGTAGTTTTTCTAATTGTAGTTCATTCAATCTATCGTTCATTCTCGTTCGGCCGGTCCAGTCCGTCGTGATGTGAAAATAAATGTCATTCTGTGAAAAATCTCAACAGAGATCGCTAAAAAAATCTTTGTTTCTTATATTTACTAATGAATGTTATGGTTATTATGCAATACGAGTGCACGGTTAAATAACTATATTGTTGAAGGCCGATAAAATGGTTGAAATCCGACCGAAACGCTCAATTTACAAAATTTATCAATAAAGTTGTAAGTTCACTTCAAGGGTTTCCTGATAATTATGTTTGTGTTAATAAATTTATTTTTGAACTATCCAGATCTATTTTAAATGTCTTCCAAGTATTAATTACTCATTAAGATACATAAAGCAAATGTAGGATAAAAGTGTGGTTATATTTTTGTAATTACTATGACAGGTAATAACAAAATAGTTGAATTTTTTTCTTGTAGATCTCATACCATAAGTAAACCAGTTGTAAAAATGGACGAGAAGAGAGTGGCTGATTATTTTGTGGTCGCTGGTTTACCGGAGACACCGGAATTGCTCGATGACTCGGATTCTGGACATCTGAAGGGATACTGTACGAAGGCACCAATTACTGATATCGGTGAGTACTTGACTTACAAACATTTATGAATTACATTTTCAGTAATTGATGTCAGTCATGTATTAGTTTGTTTACTATGTGTGTTTCACATATGGTAGCTATTATATATCAAATCATATATAATATGTAGTATTGAATTTAGATTAACCTCAGTTTTCTAGTAAGCGTTTCTTACATTTGAAGAGTTATTGTTCTAAAGAGAATGGATATGATGTATATAACTTTATTTCCTGGGCTTTTTAACATAATACTATAACAATGTGTTATAATATAAACAATATGAGCATTACCATGTCACCTTTCTTGAAAATGTTGATTAGCAAAACTCTGACATTTAGTTTTGTTTTCAGTTTACAAAGACAAACACATCAATTAGAACTAAAATTCCAAGATGTATGACATCTGCCACTCTAGACCAGACCAGACTCTCATAGCAGATTACAGCCTCATAACTCATGCCTGAGAGAGTAAATCTGTCACTGCAGCACTATTAGTAGAAACTACTTCTAGAAAACTCCAGATTTGGATTAAGTGTAATAATGAAAACTAAGGATGAATACTCATCTGGTCAAAAAGTGCAAAACATAATGAATGGCAAGCGATCAAATATCTAATGATTTGTAGTCTCTAAATTATTGATATACTACAGTTTTCTCCAATTTTCATTTATTTCAAGTATGTGTTTGAACCAAATTCTCTATTTTAAATTATAACTCTATTTCATGATGATGGCGAACATTAATTATTACTTGAACAAACATTTAATAATAATTATCACAATAAAAATATAAAATTTTAACAACTGTGCTAAGTATTTGATCATCATTTAATTAAAATCTCAGCTCTCCAGTTAAACTGCTGTTTTTGAAATATATCCAAATTAAGGGACCCCAAAATTAATGAATATTTTCCGAAAACTTTAATTGGGGAACCATTATCCTTATTGGGCATTATAACTGCACTATTAAAAACATGTGCTCGCTTTATGCCTTAAAAATACAAAAGACTGAACATTTTGTGGGTGGACTATGTTCAAAAAGTATTGTTGTTTAGGAAGTAATTAATTATGACCGGCCAAGTCTGTTAATGATTCTCTGGGTCACCTATGTGATTAAATTATTGTCACACCTATGCCACTGGTTATGCATAATGTATGCAGATGACATCTCAAAATAGTTGTGTGTTTGCTAATTAGTTCTACTAAATTATTCTATTATTTGTGATAGTATTCGGATGTCTAGAGTGTATAGTTTATATGTCGGCAAACAAATTAATAATGAATATGAACTTAGTTATTATATTACATAGGACTTTTTTCCTTGTTGGCTATTTTACCCTATATAAACAATCTCAAATGATTCTGAAAAAAATTAAAACAATAATTGTGTATCAAATTAATTATTGAATTAATTAAATATTATTAAGATTTTAGGAAAAGGACAATAGGTCGATACAAATTTTGTACACCTTTGCCACCACTGTTTTACAAATCAGATACATATTTAGCAAAAGATATTAAAGATGGCTTCTAAAACACACATTCAATCTCAAATCTTATGAACATGAATCCTAAAATATTTGTTTAAAAAAATATCAGTACTATACTGAACATGCTTTTTCATTCTTTTGCCCTTGATATTAATATAAATATAACAGTTTCAAAACTTAAGTCTGATACAAGCTGAACTTGTTCTACATCAAATTCCAGGAATCCATTGAGTAATGATTCCTACTCTGAACCGATGTGGTTTGGAATCAGATTACATGTAATCTATATCAGATTATTTACTCACAGTGCTGGTTTTTAAGTCATCATGGATATTGCATATTTTTTATTGTATCTACTTTTTAACTTATTCTTGTATTACTTATAAAATAGTATGAGCTCATTCTTCAAAGATGTAAAATTATTTGCATCTTCCTACACACGTACACGTAAATTTATCGAATGAGTAAGAATGCTCTTACAACTGATGACTTAAGACATACCTAACGGACAAAATAAGTGACAAACTTATAAATACATAGAAATACACTAAACGGACCAACTGTGTGATTAATACAGATTTTGTGTTTAACAATTATCGTACTACATATCTTTGTGAAACCCGTAATGAACTAAAGCAACAAGTCTAGATCATTGACTAATGAGCGGAACTGGTTCAATCGCCGGCGCCGGCAACCAGGGCGCCTTCCTTTTTGAGAAACCTTCGGGAATTAGCTATTGGCCCGACGCCATACTTCTCCATCCTCGTTTCTATAAGCTACTACGAAAGGTAAAAGACGTGGAAGGAAGACGAATTGAAAACGGGGTCATTGACACTTATTATGCAGACATTTTTCGTAATGCCTACAACGCAGTTTTGATAAGGTATATAATAGTAGCGTGTGTTATTTTTAGTTGGATCCATGTTAATTTGAGGTCATTATTACTTGCTTCCTTTTTTACCGGTAATATTGTAAAACCTACAACATTTCGAATAGCAGGTCTAAATACTAAAACAGTCATGAAACGATTCTTCTTTTTTTATGTGAATATTAATTACGGAACGAGTAAGATGGTACACCTTATGTAAAACTGTAACCATCGCCAATTACAAAATAATGCGGTTTTGTCTTATTCCTATATTTCTAATGTGTGGACTATGTGTCGAAAGCTTTTCCTGGGCCTGCAGTTTTCGGAAAGTGTCTTATTAAATTAAGCCTTCTTGTTCTTCCGTCTGCAATGAAAGAAACGATAAATATTGCTGATTTACCCATTTATGTTAAGAGGTCTGATATTCAAATTGAAACGCTGTAAAACTCCGTCATCGGAAATCTTGTCATTTGAATCACTAGGTACGTGAGTCGCCTGATCAAGGGTTATTTAGCAAATATTCAACTGGTGATATGTAAATACGGGCAGGTGTCCTTGCGCCTCAAGGCTACATACATAACGGTTAAAACTGGTTGAACAGATATCAAAACAAATCGACTCCATTTCGCGCGAAACAAGTCTAAAGCTTAGTCGAACTAAACTTTGGACGCGTTAAAAGCTCCGTAGACGTAGATTCAATTATTTTGTTTGTCAACATCATAACAATAAGTTTGAAATATATAATATAGTTCTGATGTCCACTGAAAAGATTAATTTAATGGTATAATGAGGCTGAAACGATGTAGTGAGCCTTGTAATAAGAAATAAAATATTTAGTTAACAATTTGTTTCTATATGAATAGAGAGCGGGTTAGTGACGAAAGGTAAATGCTGTTTAGTTTAGTATCCTTCATAAATCTGCTATCGTAACAAATAACATAGTACGCGAAAATGACACTTTACTCAGAAAATAAAATGCGGCCGATAAGCAACGAAAGTAAATGATTGTTGAGTGATCAAAGTCAAAAACTTTGTTTCCATAGAATTCATAAAGAAATGGCTTGGAAACGTCAATAATATTCAAAACATAAGGTCACGCGTACTTATCGCTAAGTTTGACCGCCTGAGCAGCCCCAATGGATACACCTGTTTTTTAGACTGTAGAAGTCGGAAGCACCTCGAATACGCAAAGTTCGATCACCGTTAGTTGGAATCCTACGTAACCCGGTTGTTCCCTTCTAGGCAATCTCGCAAATGCAGGTTCCACTGGGTCATCAAATACAAAAGATTGCAGAAGTTTTTGCATAATTGAAATCCAGAATCTTGCTGAAAACCGTGATGAATAGACGATATAAATGTGTATCCAGACTAGTCAAGCCGATTGTATTCTTGCGCCGACATGAAAAAAATATTTTTTTATGTGACATAGGTAGTAACGGAACGAGCCGTCGGCCCACCTAGTGGTAAGTGGTAACCTCGGCCCATAACAACCGAAGCGGCTTGGGCCCTCCCCTACTAGGTACGACAAGACCCAAGTCGCATCGTATGCGCCCGTAACTCTGAGACGTGCAGGTGGAATGTCTCATGTTCCTGTAAGTTCACCGGCAACTGGACACATATGTACAAACGTGGACATATATGTACTAAACAGAACATTATTATTACAATTCTCCAACGAAAATGACTAGTTGCCATAGAAATCCTTGTAATGCCACAACTAATTGTTTGACAAAGGGCACCACTCATATTTGACCTCTATATGAATCAGCCAATTGATAATAAATAAGCATCACGAACAACGGAGTTCATCGTCATTCGAGAAACTGGACGTTTTAAGTCATTGAAAGAGATTTCGATAATGATAATAAATCATCTTGGAGTGTTATGAAGTCATAGACCATTTTTTGACAGGCCTCACAGCTCAGTGTGTAGTAACTCTGCCTTCTCTGCTGTAAGTCGTGGGTTCGATTCCCACCCAGGACAAACATTTAATTTGTGTGACGATGTTTGTTCTGTATCTGGGTGTTAATATGTATAAACCGTATGTATTTACAAAAAAAGTATATATTATGTATTCTATGAGTTGTCTGGTTCCCACAGTACAAGCTATGCTTAGTTTGAGGCTAGATGGCGCTGTGTGAATTGTCCACCAATATTATTATTATTATTTGTAGTACTTTGTAAGTACTAATAAATAGAAACAAATGCTGGTCCATGCCTTTGACCGTTCTTTTGGATGAGTTGGCTTATACGCTAAGTAACATTGTTTGGGTGATGTAACAAGGCGCGCATTCATTTATTATGAATCGTTTCTAAAGATGGTCAGTCAATGGTAACTACAATTCAACCTTCTGGCATCTTATACTTGTTGTTTGAGTAATGCACCGGTGCGTTCCGTAGGTCCCGGAGTTCCTCGACTGCGCAGAGGTGGGCCATCTTTTTTTAGTTAGGGTTAATATCCCAAATAATTTGGTACCCCGCAGCAACGTGTATGGCCTTGTAGAGTTTTATTTATGTTATTCATTTACGGAACCATTTAAAGCCATCCATTTAAACCGGAACACAGTAGTAGGTGTGGTTACCGGTGAAATTACAGGCACATGAGACATTCCACCTACACGTCTCAGTTACAGGCGCATACGATGCGACTTGGGTCTTGTCGTACCTAGTAGGGGAGAACCCAAGTCGCATCGGCTGTAATGGGCAGAGGTCACCACTTAACACCAGGTGAGCCTTCGGCTTGGTCCGTAACATGAAACATTTACTCCAGTAAGAAAAAATAATATTTACTTACTCCAATAAAAGGCTTCCCTTACTGCTTTTGGTTCGTATTAATCAAATTAACGTACTAATGTTTTTGCGAAGTCGCGTCGCTAGTCCAATATTAAATCAGTCAATACAGGTCCAACTTTGATTAGATGTCCAGTACTGCTGTAACTCTTATTTGCATAGTTTGTTTAGCAGTCAGATAACGAAACATGATGACATAACGAAAACGAGATGAATTCTTAATCAATAAATAAATAATTATAAATGTGCTGTACCCGGCATGCGTTTCAATGCCACGTTAAGTATAAATAAATAAAGAGTATAATAAATAAATTAATAATAATACTATTCTGTTTATTTAGTAACAAAAACATTTTTTTCACTAAATCAAAAACTTTTATTATAATTCATTTATATATCGTTTTTTTGTTAATAATATAATAATTAATATATAAATTTAAGTTAATGGTTTCGGAACGCATAGGGAACTAACATACAAGCATAAGTTATATATTTATATATATATATATATTTATGTATTATATAGTCATATATATATATATATATTTATGACAGGCCTCACAGCTCAGTAACACTGCCTTCTGCGCTATAGGCCGTTGGTTCGATTCTCATTTTCATCCACAACAAACATTTGTGTGACGTAAATAGATGTGTTTTCTGTGTGTGGGTGTGTGTTAATATTAATATTTTATTTTTATAAGTACATATTATATATCCTTTGTCTGTTTTCCATAGTGCAAGCTATGCTTAATTTGGGGTTAGAAGGCGCTGTGTGAAATATCCCAATCATATGTATGTTTACATGTATAATGTAATCAAGTTTGATATTTTTAATTTAAAATAATGACTGACAAAACTATATATATAAAACCGAGCATTGTTGTGTAAAATCTTGAACTCTGCGCCAAGGTGAAACTCTTAATAAATAATACAATGGCACCAGGTTTTTATCGGTAAGGTCAATGTTGTCGCTAGAAATGGTAAAAACTGCTTAAAACTTTGTATAAGGAAACTTATAGTCTCATTGAAAATGTAACTTTACTCTAATTTAACGATAAACATTGATTCCTGAGCCCTGATCGGTACAGACCTTGGATTTGAAGGTTAGCCAATCGTGTCCGATCCGACATCGAGTATAACTTAAATTAAATTGAATTTCCTTTCGAGAGCGTGATGGTCTAGTGGTACTGACCCCGAGTTTCAATCTGGAGGTCGCCGGTTCAATTCCCAACGTGCACCTATGAGTTTTTCCTTGAAAGATTCATGTGTGCAATACCACGTTCTCAAAACGGTGAAGGGAAACATCGTGAGGAAACCGACATGTCCTAGAACAAAAAATTCGAAGTCGTGTCAAGTGCACGAAACGAGCCCCTTTGAGGCGCAATAATCTTGTCTAGAAATCGCTGTAATTTTACCGCTACCCGCATCTTTAAACTGGAGAACAGTAATTAGAATGCATTAATGCAAGGCGGCAGAAATGGGTAGGGGTAGCACTTCCCCGACGAACTGGCATAAGATATAGTGCTACATTTTTTTTTATTAGTGTACGGTGATAAGTGTTTCTCTTGTCTACAGGAATAGTGTTCCCGGGTCTAGGGGAGACAGTGCCTAATGATTTCGAGCTTGTGGAGTCGACTCCTACCGGTCTACCCGCAGACTTAAACCATGGCTCTATGCGATCGCCAGAATGCTTCCTCTGCATACGGCGAGGGAAAGACCGCCCACCGCTCGTAGATATAGGTAAGATTGTTTTATTATAATTATAAACTATTCGCAGAACCAGCGTTTCTCTGCCGTGGGTGAAATGGATAGCAAGACACATTTCCCATGAAAAAACCCTTAGATATACCAATTTTCGAGATGATCGGTCAACCTGTTTTGGAGATTATGTACTGTCGGTAGAAACTCTGCCTTCGGCGGTGTAGGTCGAGGGTTCGATTCCCACCCAGGACGTTTGTCCTGGGTGGGAACACAATTTGGAGACAATTTGTATTCATGGTTATATTATATTATTATTAATGGTTGTTTGTCGAGGTGTTAAAATAGGTTTTTTTAATCTACTAAAGAAAAATATTTATGTCATAGTAGGATCTCAGTTACCTATCTAGTTCCCATAGTTAAAATCAATACTCTAAGTTAGTAAGGGGCTAGTTGGCGCTGTGTGAAATGTCCACCAATATAAAATAGTTTTCATATTTATAATTTTTATGAGACGAAAGTTACTCAGGTTCAAATTATCTTTACAATAGGTATATGAAAATTACGCGCTTGATAACAGTTGCAATCGAAATCGATCAAATGGCATCATCAATTGTATTGATATACAGCGTCATAGATTGTAACTAGTATTTTGATGTAGTTTATGATATATGTAGTAGATTTTTTTATGTAGTTTAAGATATATGCAGTAGATTTTTGATGTAGTTTATGATATATGTAGTAGATTTTTGATGTAGTTTAAGATATATGTAGTAGATTTTTGATGTAGACATACTGTTTCTACTTTTTCTCTTCATTCAAATTATAAAGCCTTCTCACACTAAAAATCCCGTTAGTCCAGCGTTTTATATCCATTATATATTATATTATGTGTGATGGTTTGCGTTTCAAGGCGAGTCTTGAGACTTGGCCTATTAATAAACATTTAAACCATTTTTATCCGCCATCATTTTGAACCTTATCTCAACAAGAACTCAATCACTATTCGATAATCTTCACAGCTCGAAAGTTTCGATCTTTTCTTCAATTTTTTTCATATATTCCACTAATTTTTCATAGCTTGACGTCTTGGGCCATAGATTTTAATTTTTAAGATTATGTCGTAAATAATTAATATGTTAATCGTTTAATATGTAGCCTCAACTAAGTATAGCTTATTCTGTAGGAGACAGATAACTGATAGGGGATTCTTACATACTTCGTGTTTGTAAATACATATTAACAACATAAAACAAACGTCTATGTCTATATCGTCACATTACATATGTTTGCCATACAATCGAATCCACGACCTACAGCGCAACTAGAAGGCAGTTTCACTACCAACTGAGCTATGAGGGTAGTTAAGCTAAAAATGTGACAAAGTTCAATAAATGAATAAATATATATCCTACATTTCTCACAGCGCCATTCACATAAAGTAAGTTAAGCATTTAGCGCGTATCGTGGGAACAAGAGAACCGCTATAAAACTTCTAATTATTTTGTTTGTAAATTCATTTAATTTCATTATAATACATATTAACACCAAACACAGAACAAACATCTATGTTCGTCATACAAAAATATTTGTACTGGATGAGAATCGAACCCACGACCTACAGGGCAGAAGGTTACTTACCAACTGAGCTGTGAAGCCGGTAACAATGAACCATCTAATCGTGTGAGCGCGTTCGATATTTAACATCCCTGGCTTTTTTTATGTTATATTGTTACGAAAAGAGCCGACGGCCCACCGGTGTAAGTGGTAACCTCTGCCCATACCAACCGATGCGACTTGGCTCCTCCCCTACTTGGTACGACAAGACCCAAGTCGCAAGTTGCAACAGCCAAGAAACCCCTAATGGAGGGCTTCTTCTTTTTTCTTCCCCGGACGAACATGGCGTGAGTTCTACTGCTCTTAAAACTGTCTGCTTGATGGATCATTTGTCGTCAGGTGTGATGTACGACGGCAAGGAGCGTCTAATGGCGGACGCGGAGATGGTGCTGGTGTCGACGGGTGGTAGGGTCGCCAACGTGAACAACTCTACCGCTAAGACGTTTATAACATACAGGCGCGCGCACCCCGGCGCGCCCTGCAACGCGCTAGTCGTTGTAGACGTGTGCGTTATAGTCGCTAGCAAGGGGGAGGTGCCGCCGCACGCGTTCTGTATGATACCCAAGAATTTGAACAAAGGTGAATATATACTGTGTTTTGTACATTTTGTATACTAGCAGAAGCCAGCAGACGTTTTTTAAACATAGGTTGATTGGAAAAAGTCGTCTGAAACAACATTTAGTTGCCACTTACACGGTGATCAGTTAATTGGATTTGGAGGTTATCAACTGTATACACATTGGCAATATCAATTTTTTTTGTATCACGCCATTACGACTAGAGAGGCCTAACTCCTCTTTTTGACTCATAAAAAGGAGGGTGTAATTAATTTATATAGTATTTTTTTGTTTGTTATCTCCGTCATTTGTGAACCAATTCGTATTTTGTTTTATTTGAAAAGATATATTTTCAGATTGATTCCATACAAATTTCATCATAATCAGTTAACTAGTTTGGTTTTCAAATCAAAATAAGTGGAAAAAATATGTCATCCAAGTACGAGATAACGATGAATCAATAATAATAATAATAATAATAATAAACTTTATTTATTTGGAATAATAACAATGTACACTTTAGACACAGACACGATGATGCTTGCAGGAGTATAGAACTGTGTCGCAAGCATCAATCTCCTTTATTGGCGATGAAGTCGGCTATTTCGTTTTGCTGCGCAAAGTAACCATTTAAATAGTTTATGGTGTAAAATTGTTGTTAAATGCATAACTGGTTTAAGTGGCTTAAAACTGATTATAAAATTTGTTGATAAGGCGACTGTGGTCCTCTTGGCCTCAATTATATAGATTACAGGGTCGAGATTATTGAGTTTTTTTTTGTCTGTTTTGTGGTAGAATGAGCTGACGGCCCACCTGATGTTAAGTGGTAACCGCCGCCCATGGACAACAGCAATACGACTCAAGTCATATCCACCAAAGTACGAGATGACTTAAGTCGCATTGCGTTGCGTCTATCACCCCGAGACGGGGATGTTATGTCTCGTGCGCCTGCAATTATAATATCTCCCTTATTAAGTGATTTTCTAACTTATTATGGGGGCCAAGCAACACTTGGATCCGAAACTTTCTCAAGTGAGGTTGCCGGAACAAATAAAATCGCTTTATCGACAAGTTTCTTGAGGGCTGTAGTAGCGAGCATTGGAAAAACTTCACCATGCTATATTTTCCTAACGATGTTTCCTTTCACCAGAAGAGTCTAGATAGAAGAAGCATATATCACTAACAACTGTCACTGCTATAATTTTATATTAGTTCTCATAAAAATTATGAATCACCGAGTAAATATTTACATCCTTAAATACCTTTGCGGTAGATAACAGAATACAGTTTAGTTGCAATCCAATAATTTCTAAATGTTTGTTACATAATTCGTTGTTACACATAATTAAAAATAAAAATCGACTGGCCTCATTGCTCAGTTGGTAGTAACCCTGTCTTCTGCGCTGTAGGTCGTGGGTTCAATTCCCACCTAGGACAAACATTTTTGTGACATTTGTAACATTGATGTTTGTTCTGTGTCTGGGTTTATTTATTAATATGTATTAAATGTATGTATTTACAAAAGAAAAGTATATAATTATTATATCAGTTGTCTGGTTCCCATGAAACAAGTTATTAGCTTACTTTGGGGCTAGATGGCGCTGTGTGAAATATCCAATATTTTTATTTTTTATTTCAGGTCTGATGGGCAGTGATGTGTTTCTCTGTTATAAGAAGTCGATGAATCGTCCGCCTCTCATCGCGTACAAACCCGAAGTTTTGTTCAGGTAATTTTCGTCGTGACTAAGTTACAGAACGTGCAGATATCCAATGCCCATATAAACAGACTTGGGTCGTCCCATAGGTATGGTAACTCGCTTCTTATTCTTCCTGTAACTCTTAGACGTTAGGGTGGAATGTCTCATGTGCCTGTAATTACACCGGCCTTTCAAACCGGAGCAATGCGCTTCCAGAGACAAATTTGGCCCAATTATTCCTATTATGTGCAATAAAAACTTGTCAGATTTTATTGACATTCTGATATTATTTATGTGGTGCTTCCGTTGACGAGACGATCCTGCGATTAAGCACGCTCACATCATACTCAGGGTTTTATAGTTATAATCCATTACTAACTTTATGTATTGATAATTTGGTACTAGTTACTTTGAGAAATAAACAAATATATAAATTTTAAAAAAAGTTTGCTTGAATGATTCTCATTCCTCATCACTAAGTCTGCTTTTACTCCACAACACGCATATTCTCACGTTTTCTTTCAAAGTCACCTTGACTGGACTTGTGTTTGGGGGGTGGGGGGGGGGGGGGGGGGGGCAAACACAAGTCATTTAGTCTGCTCTAATCCTGCTGCGTTACCCAACTTTCTGTACTATATATGACTATAGGCTGACACTCCGCTATGCGCGGCCTATTCTATACACTACCTAATTAATTAATCCATCCGCCATTTAACCACATCCCAATCAGGGTTAAATTAAACGAAAAGGTCACCGACCACTTATTATAATTAGCATTAGCGGGTTTAAACATTACAGGAAACAGTATTTCATGAGTTATTTCCAAATGAGTAGCTTTGGACGATAATTAGCTACTTTCACGTGGAACGCTCATTTAATTAACGTTTACCCGCAATACACCGTTATGAATGCGCGTGAGTTCATAGAGCCTTTGTTTTGTGGTAATTTTGGGTGAAGCAATGCACTGTGTTTTTACGATACTTTATATCCTTTTGACCTTGGTGGCGTAGTTTCGATTGAGGTGCACTGTTTTACCGGAACACATTAACGCTAATGCATCACTGCTCGGCGGCAGAAATTGGTATGATGGCAGTACTTCCCCTGACGAACTTTGCATAAGATTACTGCTATAAATAACTACACGACGCGAAGTCATGCTTAATCAGTCAGTTTAATAGACTACTTCGTAGCTGGTAGTAACCCTGCCTGGAAAGAGGATCAAAGTCAAAGTCAAAAACTTTATTTCCATAGAATTCATAAAGAAATGGCTTGGAAACGTCTATAATATTCAACACATAAGGTCACGTGTACTTATCGCTAAGTTTGACGTCTGTTCAAAGTCTATCCGACCCTCCATGGGGAAACAGACAAGAAACCACTAAAGGGCTTCCCTTTTTTTTGTCGTTGCATGTTCGATCTCCACCCAGGGGCATTTGTCTTGTAATCATAACATTTGTTCGCGGATTGTGTTTTGTATCTGTTACCCTGCGACATAGGAAAATTAGAAAGCGCGTAATTTATGTGCGAAAGCAAACAAAAAACAAGTTGTATTGTTAATTTTAATGTATTTTCCTATTAACATTGTGATACTTAACAATATAATAAATATAGGAATAACATCCAGCGCATTTATCGGTTTATCGTACTATTTTTATTAAGACCAGACGATCATTAGTCATCTTTGAAATACCTCCGGATAATAATGAGAATTGTTGTTAAATACTTAACAACACTTTGCGGTTTGGCGGTTATCTTGGACTTCTTATCATGTTTTAATACAAAGTCAGTACTACTAATCACGTCATTGGCTTTCTCGAATCAGTGTGTTGAACGGAGTAAAGTGCGCCTCACTGAGGCTCCTTTGGAGCACTTAATACGTGTCTTTGAATTTTTAGTTCTAGGATTGTTGGTTTCCTCACGATCTTTTCTTCAACACTCTTAGAACGTGGTATTGCGCATAGAGTACTAAGATTATATTGACTTACAACAAAACTGAAATAAATATCTGCACAAAGATCTCTGGGTTAGTTGATATTTACTAGCTATGCCCGCGACTTTGCCCGAGTTGAATTTAGTTCGTGACTATAGGAGTCTACGTGGTTTAGTCATTTTTATCAGTATGTGAATTAACCTTAAGAAAAGTAGCCTACTCCTATCCTATCTGCCAGTGAAAGTCCTGTCTAAATAGGTCCAGCCATTTCGGAGATAAGCCGGAAGAAAAATGATTTTTTTTTATTTGTTATGAATACCGTATATGCCTTCATTTTTATATATTAAAAATTATTTTGACGGTTATTTTGACATTACAAACAGACCCTTCTCTTATTTATTTGTATAGAAGATATAGTTTCCGTTGCCTCTCTCTAAGATAGATAAATAGAAGTATAGGCGAATGATGACGTTTTACGAGTAAGCGGATATGTAGGGTTCAATGATCGTTTAATTATGCATTAGCATAAGAGCGAAATAGGGTTAATTATGATAGTAGCACTAACAGTTTCACCTAAATCCTTAAATAATGAATAAATAATGAATAATTTACTTCCATTCAAGCTCATGTAAAGTAAACATTTGGTGGTGATATGCCTTTTTCATGTATTTAACTTACTATTCCCCTTTAATCTTTCAGGTACCCAACTATAGATCGCCGAAGCTTACCGTACCCTTCGTCAGTACCATTGTTTTGTCTACCGATGGGAGCAACGCTGGAACTATGGCCTAACAACGCGTTGACCCCTAAACCAGTGTTCTCAACTTTTGTGTTAACTGTTTCTGATGCCACGGATAAAGTGAGTTATATAAATAATAAATATTGGTGGAAATTTCACTTAACGCCATTCAGCTACAAAGTAAGCTAAGCATAGCTTGTGTCATGGAAACCAGACAACTGATACAATACTTATATACTTTCTGTAAATACATACATATAATACATAGTAACATCCAGACAGAACAAACATCTATGTTCGTCACACAAATGTGAGTCCTGGGTGGGAATCGAACCCACGACCTACAGCGCAGAAGGCAGTGTCACTACCAACTGAGCTGTGAGGCCAGTCAGTCACATATGTGTGTGATTTTGCATATAAATATTCTCCCAAACATCATCGCTAAGCCGGAAACGGATGAAAGATTTATTTGTTTAGTTTTCAAATACTTTTCCTGTAACTGTCATCACTTGGGTGCCATTATCCACTTGCACGTCGATTTTTTGGTCACCCTCTATATAAAGTCTGCCAACTAATTCAGAACAAATATTATTTGCTCAGAATACAAACAAAGAGTTTGCTCTTAGAGAGTCCAAAACGCGCATCACAAAGTTTGTTCATTCACTGTTACCTCTGGCGGCTTGTGACAGTCAGCGGTGTAATCATTTTGTTTTATATGAATATGTTACAGAAAAAGCAAGATGGCTGATTTAAGTGGTAACCTATGCCCGAAACAAGCAATACGACTCGTGCCTCTGGTACGACAATACCCAAGTCACAACGTATGCGCCCGTAACTCTGAGACGTTAAGGTGGAATGTCTCAAGTGCTTGTAATGTCACCGACAACCAACCCCACACTGGAACACATTACCGCGAATGCATTACTGCTTTGCAACAGAAATAATGCAAATGTCAATAGGCGATGGTAACCACTTAACATTATGTGGGCTATCTGCTGGTTTGCCTATAATCACATAAAAAAGGGTATGGTAGCAGTACTCCTCCGGACGAGCTCGGCATAAGTTCTACTGCTACTTAACTGATAAATTGGCATACAGAGGTACTTTTATCCCGGCAGAACACTGAGTAGTCGCGGACGGAAGCCAGTTTATTATATCTTGAAATATACTAAAACGTGTTTGTATCCACAGGTGTACGGATCCGCGGTGACATTCTACGAGAAATACCCGCACACGCAACTAAACGAATATCAAATCGACCAACTGGGATGGAGAGTTGGCGTCACGCAAACCACGCATTCATTACACGCGAACAAATGCATTTGTTTGCTATCGAGGTGGCCTTTCAGTGATACCTTTGAACGGTGGCTGCTGTACATACTAGTAAGTAGGTAGTTTCATGTTTCACAATTTTGTTACCCGATGATTCCAGGCCGGCTGCGCCAATTTGGAAACCGGAAATAGTAAACTGAATTTTTAGAGTTTCCAGATCTTATTTTTCGTATCGCAATCGGTAAGAAAGTTGAAATAATAAAATTATAATTTCTATTAATAGTAGAATATTACTGTATTAAAATTTATAAATAGAAAGTACCTCCGTCTATCTGTTACCTTTTTACACCTAAACCACTGAACAATTTTTATTCATTTTGGTGTAGAGGATGAAAATTTTTAAGGGGAATCTATCACTTTTCAAGTAGTGAATATAAAACTTCTAAAACTCTTTATACGTTTGGTATAAAGAATGTTTCTGCGTTTTTGACCAATCAATTAAGGTATCATTTTTTTTAAAGTGGTTTCCTACTTTTGTATGGAGATTGATGAAAGCTTGGAAAAAATATATGCCATTACTACGCAGATTAAAATTCGTCAGGATGGAATGAGACACCTGCCTGAGAAGTGTCTCACCAAGCTAATTGACTAAATAAACAGAGAAAGAACAGTCATTCAGAGAAGTGACTTATTGTTGTGTTCAAAAGATTGCTCCGGTGCAGAAATAGAGAAAAAAATGACTAGTTTCATATATTAACCTAACACTGTTCATACCGTTTTTTTTTTCTGCTTCAGGAAATGTCTTGGTCTAAGGAACCACTAAATGTCCCCATCGAACGGTACATCACACATTTGTTGGAAGAAGTACCATTTCCCGAGCCCAGTATATTGTTACAGGTAACAATTAATAAAATTAATTAATTTATAATTAAAATGCATTTATTAATAGAGAACAGATATTTCATTGAAACTCCGAAAGATAATTGCTCTGAATAATTATATTCTAGTCGAGTCTTTTTTCTGTGAAGGTTGAAGGTTGTCTGTTGAAGGTGTTCTCTGGTGAAAGGATTTTAAGTGCGCCTCAAAGGAGCTCCTTTCGTGCACTTGACGCATGTCTTTGAATTTTAGGCCTACTGAACAAGTGTCGTTATTAAAAATTAAGCGTAGTTTGAGAAGGACCTTCTAGGACATTATAGGATTGATTTGATTATAAGAATACGGTTTTGTCATGACGTGCATACTCTCAGGCATTAGAAATTGTGCCAAGTTTGTCCGTGGAAGTACTACCACCATACTTTTCTCGTGTATAGTAGACAAAACTTTCCTTCGAATTCGTGAATAAATTGCATTGAATCCAAAGATACAGTATAATTTTTTTATAAATTTAATAATTGTTATACGAACATTTTAATTTGTATGGATTTGTCTCAAATAAATAATAATGTGCAATAATATTATTAAACATTTATTATTATTATTATTTAATATATTTTTGACTCTACTATTATTATTAACATCAGGTTATGCCATCAGATAGTTCCGTAACGCAAAATTATGATCTATATATTGTTCCCGAGGTTAGCTCTCGCCAACGAATCCCCACGACCGAGTGATAGTGACGCGAGGGGATGACCAGCCCCTAGTGAGGAGCGGCGCCAGCTTCAGACAGTTGTTACTCAATTTAGGACCAGACAACTGCCTCCTACTGTTGGCTCTGGCGATCACTGAACAGAAGATACTTATACATTCTCTTAGGTATGTTTCATTAGCTTTATGCAAATGGACTAATAAATAAATTAATAAATATCGGTGGACATTTCATACAACGCCATCTAACTCCAAACTAAGCATAGATTGTATTATGAGAAGTGATGGAGTACTTCTATACATTTTTTTTTAAAATACACATATTAACACCAAGATACAGTCATATATATTTGTCACGCAAATGATTGTCCGGGGTGGGAATGGAACCCGCGATCACTGCAGAAGGCAGAGTTACTACCAACCAAGCTGTGAGGCCAGTCATATCTAAATATAAGTTTTTATTATATACTATAATAGTCTGTGACAACCGTATACAACCGTACAACCGTAATACAACCGTATTGCTCAAATAACAAAATTTTATAGTAAATAAATATTATAATAATGTAATATTTTTACAGGCCTGATACACTGACTGCTGTCACAGAAGCGGTCTCGTGTTTACTATTTCCGTTCAAATGGCAATGCCCGTACATACCACTTTGTCCATTAGGTAAGTACATGGAAATGATATTTGACGAATCTGACCAAAACTCTTGTTACGGCCGGAGGTTACCGCTTATACCATTATTGAAGGGACAGAACGAGCTGACGGCCCACCTGATGTTAAGTGGTAATCACAGCCCATAAACAACAGCAATACGATTCAAGTCCTCTCCACCAAAGTACGAGATGACTCAAGTCGCATTATGTTGCGTCAATCACCCCGAGACGGGGATGTTACGTCTCATGCGGCTGAAATTTCACCGGCACCCACTCCTTTCCACCGGAACATAGCACCACGAGTGCATCACTGCTTGGCGGCAGATTAGTAGGTGTGGTGGCATTACTTCTCGTAGAGAACTTAGCACAAATTCTACTGCTACTTTGGGTTGCTCCTTTCGCACCACCCGGGGAACACGTGCAGCATTCAAAGGGTTATCACCTAGGGATGCTAATAACGTGGGCCCCAAAAAGGTAGGCCGTTGCTCGTTCCTTTTAAAACTTGTGCAAAGCTTTCTATACCATCATGTTCTGTGTCGATTCATAAGGGTTATTTTCGTTTCCAGGTTTAGCAGAAGTACTTCATGCGCCTCTGCCGTATCTAATAGGTGTCGACTCGCGGTTTTTCGACCTTTACGAACCTCCTCCAGACGTCACGTGTGTGGATTTAGATACGAACAATATAACAGTATGTAAAACATATTCACCCTTATATGTTGCTCGTTACTGTTCATTTTTGGTTAACATTTCTTCTGTTTGCAGATTTGCGAATCACAACGGCATATATCATTGAAATTGTTACCTAAACGGCAGGCAAGATCGCTGAGGCAGACTCTAGACGTATATCACGGGAATATTAGGCCATGTATGAATTACTAAGTTTATGATTATTATCATTATTCCAAAAAGACTTACCTAATCTTTTTTTTTAGCATCACCAATACATCACACTCACGAAAGCAAATACAACGGCGAAACAACAACAAGCCTAGATAGAGATTTTCAAAAGAGGAAAAAAGAGGTAACAGTTGTAGCGGACTCCTTAGACCTAATGTACATGACTGACGGACGGACGAATGACCGTACAAAACAAATGGATGGTGGTATTTTCAATAAATTGAGAATTCTTCTTCTATTCGAGTCACTGGTTCTCTCGAAACAGTGTGGTGAAAGGATTTTAAGTGCGCCTCGAAGAGGCTCCTTCCGTGATTGAGAATTGGTCAGGCAGACGAGAAAAACGGAACAAAGTCCTCAAGCCTTTACTTGTAGACCAAACACTATTCTTCTTTGAAAACATATTCATAAAAATCGTTTGACTTACGATTTCCTGCTTTTTTCAGTACGCATTAGAGCTGAAAATTCAAGAGGCGTTTCTACGGTTCATGGCGGTCACGTTACAAGGGTACAAAAGCTATCTGATTCCTATTACAAAAGCGCCGACGGTCGGCACGACAGATCCACACGCGCTGTTTCATATGGATGCTTTCCTCAGATCAAGAGATAAGGTAACTTGCTTATTTAAAGATGTAACATTTTATTATTTGTATCAGAATTTTAAGTTGTACACCTGAACTAAGGTAACATGGACATAAAACCACAAACATGATATCACCTGTACATTACCTGTGTTTCACAATATATAATTTGTATCTATGTTTAATATTTAATTTATCTCGGCTGCTCATACAAAGCTGTCTTTCAAAAACTTGAACTTGAGAATACTAAAAAGTGTGACGATATTTCATTCTAAGAGCTAAGCCTGGATTAAACCATAAGATGCCTCCGAAAGCCACGACTGTCATCCGCATCCTAGAGATATTTAATACCTTTAGTTCTCAAAAGTCAAACAAAATGGAACCCAATAGCTAAAAAGGTTTCCTTAAGTCGAATTATGAGTTACTGTTTATGTTTAAATATTTTTGGTGCACAAGTAACTCCATAACAAAAAAAAAAGAAATTTGGTGCAGTATGAAGTAGAAACAATGTTTCTTGGTGATCCTGAAAATGTACCCTTTTCTCATTAAAAACATATACCAATAAACAACATTTGGCATTGTACGAAAGGTATCATAAATGCATGCTATGATTGCATGCAAGTGAAATTATGTGTTACTATAAACTGTAAATTGGGCCGTGTTATGCAGTAACAGCCATGTGGGGGAAAGTACAAACGGAGTTATAAGCATTTTTCTGTCGATGGTTGCACTTCGGTTATGTATTGATTCATATTGTATTGGCTCATATCTCCGTGAAAAAATAGAGAAATTGACTTTTGTCTTCTGTCTTTTGTCTTTTGTCTTTGCAAATAATCCGTATTGTCGAAATTAGTATGGCCCCGTTTATAAGTCATTTTTGGAAAAAATGCCACATGGCTTCTTTCTGCATAACTAGGCCCAATTAGTTCTGTTGTCTTCCAAATATAAATGTAATAGTGGTTAATAAATAAATAAAAAAACCATGTTATTAATTATTTTCCAGACGCATCACCGCTTCTTCAGTCTGATGATGCGAACGCAGATGTTCACGCGATTCATCGAGGAGCGTTCGTTCGTGTGCGACGTCGACCAGGGGCTGTCCTTCTTCGACGAGTGCATTGAAAGGGTTGCGCAAGGGGACGAACAACTGTTGGGTGTGGACACTGGGAACACTTCGGAACGGACTGTGTTCGTTTTGCCCCCCGATCCACCTGATCCCGGTAAATAATAAAAATATAAATATAAATATTGGTGGACATTTCACACAGCACCACCTAGCCCATAACTAAGCATAGCTTGTACTATGCAGCAGACAATCAAAAGATTTTTTTTAAATAAATTACACACAAATAAATCCACACTTCGTGAGGAAACCGACATGTCCTAGAACTAAAAATTCTAAGACACGTGTCAAGTACACGAAAAGAGCCTCTTTGAGGCGCACTTAAAATACTTTCACCACATTGGTTTTGAGAGAACCTACATAGAAACTACATAATGATATTGGTAGTATACTGGTAGGTGTTCCCCCGCAGACGCAACATATACGTACGAGACGTTCGAACTGGACGTGGATTTGATAGCGGGTTGCGGGCGGCGCGGTGCGGGCGGTGCGGTGCAGCGGCTGCCGGCCGCCGCGCTCGCCTCCGCCGAGTCGCTCGCCGACGCCGAGCCGATGGCGCGCCGGACCAAGCACGAGATAGCGGCCGCGCAGAGGTCAGTCCCCGTCTCTCTCGCGTAACGGTCACAGCGTGTGTTTCTATTACTGCCACTTGGGCGTGGATTTGATATATGGTTACGGTGGGCGCTTTTCGTGTACAATATCTTTAATATTGTACACAGTGTACGTGTAGTACGTGAAAAACTAGACTAACATTTATGTTTTAATTTTGTTTAGTTAAAGAGAAACAGATAACGGAATCGGTCAGTCATGCGTAGTAGAATCGCTTTACCGGTAAAAAGTCAGTGGATGAAAATAATTTATACCTTATACTTCTACGCTTAAGATTTATTCCAGTGAGACCACCTTCGAAGTATACTATAACCAATAAGATAAATAAATCATCAAAATCAAAATACTCTGAAAAAGTTATTTATAAAAAAATATACTTGTCAACTTGAGAGCTTTCTCTTTTTTTTTTCTATTGTATCTTCTTATTAAATTTATTTAAACAAAAAAAAACTATATTTTGCGTGGTACACGTATGTGCTGAGAAAATATGACCACATTATTGTCAATTGTATTTATCAAGAATTAATAATTACATCGAACTTGTAAATGTTTAGTAAGATTAATAACTACTAACTCGTACTTATTGCTAATTTTGGTATGAAAGGTTAAGTAGTTAAATCAACTAAACGAAAACACATCCGTTTCCAGGTTAGCGCGTAAAGCGAGCCTGTCGCCGGATGCGTGGGCGAAGTGTCTACTCGGCGCGTGCTACTCGCTCTACTTCTTGTCGCTGCCGTGCCGACTGACGCTCACCCGAGGCAAGGAGCACGCCACATTGAGAGCGGCGTACGAGCTGTTGGAGCGAGCGACTAAACTACGGGTGCCGTGTGACGAGGTATGGCTGTATTATAACTGGGCTTACAGCTCACTTGGTAGTAACTCTGTAGGTCATGGGTTCGATTACGGAGGACAAACATTTGAGTGACGAACGTAGATGTCTGTTCTGTATCTGGGTATTCATCTGTACATATTTGCCCTTTCTCATGCACAAGGGACGATCTGATGAAAGACACCAAAAACGCAGTGAGGTAGCCAAATTTTATGCTAATGTTATTTAATCTGGACCGTTGACACGAAAGAAGAATGTGTACATATTTACTAATAAAATGAATATGTACTCCATCAGTTATTTAGTTTCCGCGCGTATAAAAATGGTGATGTGTGTATTGTCTATCAATATAAACTTATTTATTTAGATCTCTGTCTGTCTTAGAGCATCACTGCAAAACGTATGCACCGGTTTTAATTAAATATTCGTATATGTGAAATTATTGCTTATTATTGATCACCGTTCGAATAATTAGACTTAGAGGTTGAACATCGCTTCCAGTTTACGCAAGTTTTGGTGACAGAAATGATTATATAATTATACTTCTGCTTTCTGAAGTTTCAAACAGTAGGTATAGTTCTTGCACGTAACAAAATATCTTAAAAAAGTAACGTGCCTACCACAATCGGCAAGCGCATTTCTCTCTTTTGTCATTCACAGGCTGTCGTGCACTAATTCGGTACAATGGTCCAATTTATCGTATTTTTTTCAACTACTTTTACTACTAATCGTGACACTGGCCCTGTCGAACTATTGTGGTGAGAGGATTGAAATGCGCCTCCGAGAGGCTCTATTCGTGCATTTTTGAAATAACCAATATAAACCATATTTATATGCACCATAATTACTTGTTACAGGTATGCTACAGGGTAATGATGCAGCTGTGTGGTATACACTCAGTGCCGGTGTTGGCGGTCCAACTGCTGTTTCTGATGAAACGGGCGGGTCTGCAGCCCAACGCGTTAACGTACGGATACTACAACAGATGCGTGTTGGAAGCCACTTGGCCTCAGGATATGCCCAGGTAAGGTTTGCAAAAAACTATCGACAACTTAAATTAATTGCATTGTATAGTTAGAATTAGGTAGTTAGGTATGCGAGGTGGACCTTTGCACCTCTGAAGCTAGCTGTCAGTCGCCAAAATCATCACTCTTTCTCTTTCTCTGTCTCCTACACGGTAAGATACTTCAATTTGAAACTTCTGAGTTGCCAATATTCTTTTCCAGAACTCAATGTTGTAACATTCTCAATAAAATCAACAAATTAAAACAAATTTTGGACTCATACAAATTTTCATTGTTTTAATTGCAGTGGTGCCCAACTCCTATGGAACAAACTCCGCATAGCAGTCGTTGGCGCAGCGTTGTTCAGGAAAGCAGGCGCTCAACGAGCCAGTCGCGCTGCTGGTGCCACTTTGAACACTATTCCTTCTGGAAGTAAGTTCATTTCACAGAAACATTAATGTATTTACATGTATGTATATCGTTATTTTATGTATGTATCTATATGTGTTTATACCATATATATGTTATTTCGTGTAAGTGTACACACCATACCCACCTTTGGTTGACAAACGTTTTCTAGCCGCAAAGATTTGCTGGAAGAAAACTCTTGTTAGGTTTAAGCTCGCCTTTGTACATGTCTTTTATATAAGATAATTTAGGTATATTTCATTTTTTGTGTACATTAAAGAAAAAAAGGAACATGTGAAACTCCGTTGAAACTACGTCCAATAGTAATGCAACATGTGACACAGGGTATCGGGAAGTGCAGCGGCATGAGTGTAAGCACTGATATGTGATAATGTATTCAGGCAGTGGTACGCTACCGCGCGTGCGTTCCGCGGCCGCCGTCGTGGAGGGCGGCGAGTTGGCGAGTCTGGCCGGTATGGCGCAGTGCGAGCCGGCCAACAGCAGAACCAGCCTCGACTCAGGTATACGTTTACACGAGAAGTATACAGTTTTTATCCTTGGTGTAGCTGCTTAGGTATGTGGGCACTTGAAAGTTACACGTGTGAGTTACTTGGAATACTAGAGTGAATTTGTTGAAGTTAGAAATAAATGATGCGTTCTCAATCAAACAAAACGTGTAATGGCGACTAAAAATACATGTGTCGAGGAGAGGGGTATGGGAACAATTTACTCAGCCAATAACAGCACTGATTTTAACATCACGTCATGATCTACCATTCCGATTGGCGTTTGATGTTTTGGCATTGTTGTTTTGTTGACCAGTTTTGGAGATAAATGTTTTATTATTTCCAACTAAGAATGTTAAATGTTTTTGTATGCTACCTATAGTAATTTCATTTTTATATTAAGTAATGTTTATTGTTGAGAGTAAATTTCATTTCATGTCCAATATTGGCATATGGAAATTGTCTGGTTTTTGCAATTAAATTATCAGTTGCCAAGATTCCACCATTAGAATTGTACTCGTAGTTGACAAATCAATAAGTTTTTTTTTTGTTAAAATCTTGTCTTTCTAATTATATCTTCACTTAATTCTTCCAAGAACTTCATTTTGAGAAACTCATTGTTCATGTTCAGTGGAGGTGACATATAATACTTCCATCTTCAACTTAGTGCAAAATCTGTCTGATGTAAAATATATGAAGTAGAAATAATATGTAATGAATAAAACGTTATGAGTTGTGTATATCAGGTTGCGGAAGAGAGCACGAGGCTCGTTCGAACGCGTTCGACGCTCTATGCCGGCGCGGAAACATCGTGCGAGCGCACCCGCAGCGCGCTCAAGCGCACGCCATGTCGGCGGCCGCGGGGATACTCATATCTGGTATGTTGACGGCCACCTCGCTAACACTGACCATTGAACCACACAAGTAAGGGACAATAGGAGGACAATATGAACCTTTATCTAGGACACACTCATAAATGTGATGGTGTAATATACATTTTCAAGACTCAAAAAGTTATCACAGTACAAAAAATTATTTCCATAGTATTCATAAAGTCTTGGTCGGTTGGCTAAAAATACATCTATACAATAATGGGCATATAACTAATTCCCAGTTTATACTCAGTTCAGCCTACATAGTTGTTTTTTTATATTAGTTCCTACTCGAGATTTGATTGACTACTTAATGAATTTCAGGTGTGCCATCAAACCCGGATTTGAGTACGAGTCCAAGACCTAGAAGTAATTCTCTAGGAAATGATGATGCAAACACTGCAGCATCCAACGCCCCTCTCACTATAGCTGAGAAAAGACAGGTAATTATGGATATCTAAAACGACATAGGACTAATATGACATGATCAGTCATGTTACATCCTGTCAGAGCCCTTGGTAATGAAAAGTATGAAATATTTAGAAAAATCTCCTATTGTTTCATCTCAGACACGATAACTTAAGTGGTCTTTTTATATTTGCGCGGATGTTAAAACAAAATAAGTTATTATTATTATTTATTAATCATTTTATTTCGAACAAAATATTCATATTACTATCTTCATTATTATTATAAACATGTTAGAAAAGTTTTTTTTTAATAAATATACACTAAGTTTAAAGCTGTCGAACAGTCTAACATTATAAACCGGCAATTTTTCAGACGATTCACGTTAGCCCGGACAGCCCTTCGGATTTACGTATACTCACCAGATCGTCGAGCTTCGCAGGCGACGCACAAATATTGCAGAATCTACAAAGGCTATCATTTGCTACTGGTGAGATAACTGTTATTTACGTAAAGACTATAACTATAGTCAAATAACAATTGATTTTAACTTTCCCAGATTTATGTACACGGATAATAATAACAAACTACACAGTAGTGAACTTCGATAGTACATATATGTATTCATTAAGGCAATACCCAGTTTGTGGTCCCTCATTTAAAATTTAATTGTATCAGCATAGCCATATTTAGTCAAGCTAACAATTTTGACAACATCAAAGAATTAATATGTTTATATTAATAATAAATAAATAAATATTGGTGGACATTTCACACAGCGCCATCTAACCCTAAAGTAAGCTAAGCATAGTTTGTATTATGGACACCAAACTACTGATATAATACTTATATACCTTATATTGAAAATCCATAAATATAATACATCTCAACACCTAGACACAGAACATACATCTATGTTCGTCACACAAATATTTGTCCTGGGTGGGAATCGAACCCACGACCTACAGCGCAGAAGGCAGAGTTACTACCAACTGAGCTGTGAGGCCAGTCGAGCAATATTAAATTGTTTTTGATAATTCAGGTACACCAAATACTAAAGCACGGTGTTCGAGAACACTCAGTTTTCCGGAAGAGCCTGAAAAGGAAGCCGCGGCAATGGATACGTTGGATGCCAAAACGTCTCCGCTCAAGTGAGTCAAAAGTCAAAGTCAAAGTCAATAACTTTATTTCCATACAATTCATAAATGCTTAGAAACGTCAATAATATTCAAAACATTAGGTCACGCGTACTTATCGCTAAGTTTGACGTCTGTTGAAACCCTATCCGACCCTTCATCGGAAGGAAGGAACAGCCAAAAACCCCTGTATCGTCACTAATATGCATACACCCGTTACTTCCGCAGACTGTCCCCCCGCACGCCGGTGCTGTCGGACGACCCGCTCGGTGCACTGACGATGGGGTCGGAGGGGACCCCTCCCCGCGCGCCGCCGCCCGCCCCCGCTTCCCCCCCGCCGCCCCGGCACGAGCTCAGCGTCAGCCCCAAGCTGTTCCACCGGCGGTCCAACTCGTTCAACGATGAGCCCATCGACAACACGGGGTATACACCTTCCTGTACTGTTGTCTGCGTAACCATCCACATTATCAACCATAGACAAGACATAGACATAGCTACCATAGACAAATGCATAGATAAAAGTATATTTATAATATATTGATTGACATTTCACACAGCGCCATCTAGCCCTAAACTAAGCATAGCTTGTACTATGGGCACTAGATAACTGATAGAATACCTGTATACATTTTTTTGTGTACTGTGTTTTTTTGTATACTAACACTCAGACGCAACAAACATTCTAGTAAGTACGTCCGGGGAGTACTGCCACCATACCCTTTCTGCAGCCAAGCATTAATGTATTCGCGTTACTCTGTTACGGATTGGAAGGTGGCCGTTGAAATTACTGGCACATGCGACATTCCACCTTCATCTCTGAGTTACGGGTGCCTACGATGCGACTTGGGTCTTCTTGTAACTAAGTAGGGGAGGACACAACTCGTATTGCTTGTTATGGTAACGGTAACTACTTAACACCAGGTGGGCCATCTCGTACCGTAACGTCCCAAGGTTGTCAAGATCTATCGCCAGAACTGAGAATTTCCTTTATCCAACCTCCCCCTTACGTTGCTGCCCGCTAACATTCCCGTACCGCTAGTACTGTCCCGCATGTAAACATGATAACCTCTATAGTTTCCCCCCCGACAGGAAACTGCACAGGAGTGAGACGGCGCCCGCTGGCACCGTGTCTTCTAGCCTCGTCAGCCTCGGGAACACATTGAAAATCAGCTTTGGGTAAGATATTGTATACATAGATAGATAGATAGATAGATAGATAGATAGATAGATAGATAGATAAAAACATTAATTTCAGCACAAACATAGGAACAACAATTACAAGAAAAAGCAATATAATAAGAACACAATAAAATAAGTCCCTATGCACCCTGTGCTGAAATAGGCGATGGCTCAGCATATGCTGAGTATACTCAGCGCTGATTTATTGCCAATAAAACCTTCACTGTTGACGACACGGTCAAGGTCAGGCGGTCTCTAACACATAACTTAAAATTAATCATTTAATTAAAATAAATACAACACAAAAGAGTAATTACGTGCTAAATTTGTCATATAGTACGAGTAAAACAATCAATGTATGTATACATGTGAATGTGTGTATACATTTATGTATACAATAATTTGTGTATACATACATGTATATTGTATACACACATTCAAACCTTCATCCGCGGGGGAGGAGACAGAGCTTGAGTTTTCGCCTTGTGGGTTATTCTGTTGTGTGAACGTAGATGTGACGAATGCTGTGCTTGATGCCGCCATTGTAATCTGACGAATAACTCGTCTAACACTTTCCTCCATTAATTCATTCCTCAATCACCCGACCGTTAGGACAAATCATATACTAACGGAATTACCAAGTCCGGGTGAGGTAAGATATGGTTTTGTATATTTGGAGTATATTCCCTAAGAATCGATTGTCATATTTAGCGGTGCGAAAATTTGATGGAAGAAATTGAGTATCAACAAAGAGTGTAGTCGTTATGTTGCCCCTTCGTGCAACATGTTCGCGCAACATGTTCTTGCAACATGTTCTTGCAACTTGTACTTGCAACTTGTACTGAAAGCATGTTTCATAAGGAGTAAACTCCAGTCGCGCCACCCATCTGACGCGCACAATTTTTTTTATTGTATCAGTGCTGAGATAATTGAATTGATTGTCGTTAGTTCTATGAGAGTTTCACGATTCGACCAATGGTTGAGCCGAAATACTTATAAAGAATGCATTTGATATTAAATTATGATTTTTATTTTCAAATTTTTATATACCACTGTCCTTTAAAATACCCAATGGAGCGTGGGTACCTGAGATCATTTTGCAACTGTCGAACCAAGTACAAATCATATACAATCAGTCAATACAAACAGTTTTAATTATAGAGTAAAGGTAAACGCCACAGATTATTTGCTAATGGGTTTGTAGTAAATAGATTGGTCGTGTCGCAAGCTCTGTACGCAGAACTAAAGGAGCATTTTAATTCTAGCGCCTAATATTGTCAATAAAAATACATATATACAACTATATTATGTCAGGTATCCTGATTTACGGCCATTTTACTCATCCTTGATCAAAAGTGATACGATTCGAATGCATTCTCTAACCATAAAAACTCATTGTGATATTGTTTGTCGTTGAATTGTTAACTCTGTTCTATAGTTACTCAGTTTGACAGAAAGCATCTATAAGTGAAAACAAATATTACCACAGAGAATTATTTACGTATTTTCATGTAAATAAGTGCTCATGTCTCGTGCAGCCGTAAAAACTTTAATTACATACGTGAAGCATGGCGTTTTATTGAATCACACATTATCTGTTGATTATTTGCTACGTTTGAAACTCATTGACATCTTCAAGCTGTCGCTGTAAGAGTCGCCCGGAGTGCTGTGAAATCTGGACTTTCTATGCAACATTCTTTTTGAAACCAAATTCCGGTGCTTGGCATTCAGATGTGGTTCAACCTTTATAAACTGACGATGCCACTATCCCGTACATGAACTTTTTCAGCTTAACAGCTGGAGATGTCAAGGAGTGTATAGTGCAAATTGCATTCCCCATGTTCCATTAACTGCACATCATGCAAGTACGCTAGCCCGTTTGTTTTCTTAGACGCTATTCACCCGCCCGACTGTCGTTGCGAAAGGAAAACATGAAAATCGGCAAAGCCATGATCGAGAATTATTTCAGGTGAGCATGCAGATTCATAAAATTATCATAAATTATCAAGATTAAGCCTGTTTCCGAAATGCAGTCTAAATAATGTCATTGGCCAAATCAAAACCGACAAGGCAATTCACATTTTTTCCAATCAATGTTTTTATCATATTTAATTTTGGTGCATTGATGCGCCACCACAGATTATTTTTATTTTTATTTTATTATTATTACAAAATCCACAGCTCTTAATTTAACACAATAAAATCTTAATCAACTTATCGTATTGCCAATAAAGGATTTACATTTTATATAATTTGAATAATATAAGATAGTCGAGTTTACCAAACAGATAGGTAGTTAACTAAAGACAAAATTTACACAATTTGAATTACCTAAATATAAATTATTATTATTAACAGTGCTATTTTAAAAAAAAAAGTTTTAAAACATTTAATTTATCAAATTATTTTTATTTTATCATTTATTAATTGATTAATCAAAGAACAAATTTCATGTCGACAAAAAAATAATTTCGATGAAATTTAATGTCGTATATATTGAATAAACGTGCTTAGCAGCCTCCTAGTTATTTTTCCTTAGTCGATTTTTTCGGCCTTTTGGAAACAGACTTAGCCACACTTTTCCGGGACAGGGTAACTTGTGTTTTTAGGAATTACAATTGATTACGTATGCCTGGGTGTAAAAGTACCAGTTCCAAAGCTCTGTTACTGGCTTTTGTAACAGTCCAAATATGTATAGACACTGTTGGTTCATATCTACTTAGAAAGTGATATTGCAGGTAGTTTTTGTTCCGGGAAAGGGTAATTCAATCAGGCTTTTAATTAGAAATACATTGATTGAATCTCAGTTATAATTTTGCCAAGTTGCCTGATTTATTTTGAAGCATTTGTACAGCATGTTTGATTGTATTGCATGAGAAACTAATTCAACACTGAACAGTTTTATCTAAATCTAAAATATAAAGCACCCCACTCACCAACAGGTGGGCCATCTGCTATAACTAAATAAATTAAGAGCAGTAGAACTCACGCCAAGTTCGTCCGAGGAAGTACTGCCACCATGCCCATTTCTGCCGCCAAGCTGTAATGCATTCAAGATACTGTGTTCCAGTTTGAAAGGTGTGGTTGCCGGTGAAATTACAAGCACATGAGACATTCCAGGTACACGTCTTAGAGTTACGGGCGCATACCATGCGACTTGGGTCTTGTACCTAGTAGGGGAGGACCCAAGTCGCATCGGTTGTTACGGGCCGAGGTTACCACTTAACATCAGGTGGGCCGTCAGCTCGTTCCGTAAGTCAAAGTCAAAAACGTTATTTCCCCAGAATTCATAAAGAAATGGCTTGGAAACGTCAATATTATTCAAAACATAAAGTCACGCGTACTTATCGCTAAGTTTGACGCCTGTTCAAACCCTATCTGGGCCCTATGGGGAAGAAAAGTAAATGAATAACATAAAAAAAAATTGAGAAAAAGACCATTAAGACATTATTACTGTTACAGTCCAACAAGCATGGCTGGCAAGAAATCCAACGAGCTCCTACAGAGCGGTATAAGCGGTTTCAAATCCGTCGCAAACAGTATGGCGAAGAAATTCGACGAAATGAAGGAGGTTATATCTGCGAACTCGACGCCGGTCAAGGCGGCCGTCGGGAACGCGACCAGCGCTTTCAGCAGCTTCATTACCGAAGAGGATTCCGAAGGATCTTCCGAGATCAACCCAGATGGTAGGGTTAGCCCAGGTGTTATTTATTATTTTATATTATTATCTATATAGCCATCTGTTCATTCGTATGGAATGAACAGATGGCTATATAGATGTTTGTTCTGTGTCTGGGTGTTGTTACGTAATATATGTATTTACAAAAAAAAGTATATAATTATTATATCAGTTGTGTGGTTCCCATTATACAAGCTATGCTTAGCTTGCTTCGGGGCTAGATGGCGCTGTGTGAAACGTCTACAATATTTATTATTATTATATGAAAAGCTTGCATTTTATAGCACGCCTAGGCAATATTAATGCCCGGCGTTTTTAGTCAATGTGTGAAATATGAGTATCATTACATACTTTCCTAACTTCTATTATACATCTTGCCTGAACGTTTTAGGCCGTCTATAAAATAGCGGATTATACAGAATGCCGGTAACATATCCACCACGTTGTCTATAGAATGGGTGGGCGGTATGGGCGGCTTCAGACGCGCGTCGAGCGACGCCGAACTGGCGTATTCCATGGAGCGCGGTTCGCTCGCAACTCTAGTTTCACACCTACCGGATAACCTCTACCCACAGATATCGGTAAGTTTACTTTGTAATATAGACCATCCGTTAAAACAGTGGCGCCCTTTGAATAGTACTCGGACGCGCGGCTCTTCAGACAATGAAATTTGCCTCGAAAACAAACGACCGACGTATGTCCGATAGAAATATTGATTATTATATCAAGTTTAAAAACTTTATTTCAATAATATTCATAAATAAATAACTCAGAAACGACATTTAGTAGATAAGGCAAATATATTCTCGTCGGTTTTGGTTGGTATTCGGTCTTGAGTAAAAAGTCACCAGTTTTGCTAAGTTTGACGCTTAACGCTTGTCATTACATTTATGTATAATCAAATTCGACATATCGTTTAGGTGTACCGTCACTATTACAGCGTATGAAATACTCTTTTCGTCTGTTTATCTAATGGTACCCACCATACAAAACCATTCGCCACAATATTCGAATACCACATATATGAATATACCAGAAAAATACTTTTCTTCAAAATTTCCAAGTTTTTTCATACAATATTTTCTTTATGTTATACAGTTACGGAACGAGCCAACGAACCACCTTGTGTTAAGTGGTAACCTCTGCCCATAACAACCGATGTGACTTTGGTCCTCCCCTACTAGGTACGACAAGACCCAAGTCGCATCGTATGCGCCCATAACTCTGAGACTTGTAGGTGAAATGTTTCATGTCCCTGTAATTACTAATTCCTTATAGTGTTTATTCTAATATATTTATTGTTATGTTCAAAGGAGAACTCTAAACATGAGAATCCATCGGTGGTGGTCCACATATGTTCGTGCTCGCAGTGCCACCAGTGTCTCTGTCTGCTGTACGACGAAGACATAATGGCGGGCTGGGCGGCGGACGACTCCAATCTCAACACGCGGTGCACGGCGTGCGGGCGCCATACTGTGCCCTTGTTGTCAGTACAGGTGAGATACCTACAAGCCGAACAAATAATATCGATTCACATTCTGACCTCACAGCTCAGTTGGTAGTGACCCCTCTGCCTGACTGAGCTGTAAGGCCAATCAGAAAGAAGCTGGTAGAAGTATGAAGCATCTGCCCCTGCACGAACTTATAGTATTCAGTTGTAAATAGCACTTTTTATGTCATTGATTTGATGGAACGAGCTGCCGGCCCACCTTTTTTTATGTTATATTCGTGATGAAACGAGCTTATAGACAGAGCCATAGACAACAGTAATACCACTCAAGTCTTCTTCATATTATAATCTTCCTTTTCTAGGTCTAATATGTTTAATAAAATTTCGTTTGTTTCAGATAATGCGAACCGGTGAAACGAAAGCAGAAACATTGAGCGTGCCTTATTTAAATCCACTGGTTCTGCGAAAAGAATTCGAATCTATTTTAGGTACATCAGATACATACATAATACTAAATAAACCAAAATTATACTTAGGAGATTTCTCTACTTTTTCCGATACACGCTAAATACGCCTTTATTTTCAGGGAGAGAAGGTGATGTTTGCCTCGTAGAGCCAGAGTTTGTGGAGTCCCACCCGATAGTGTATTGGAATTTGGTGTGGTTCCTCGAACGAGCTAATATCGAGAACCATCTACCAGAACTGCTGTGCCAAGACTTCCAAGCGAGGTATAGGAGTTTGGACACCATACCTGACACAGAAAAATCTGGTGAGCATTTGTACTGTGGTGCCGACTATTCTCTAGCGTCAGCATTATAACTTTACTGTCGCAGTATCAACGCGCGCGCTCAGTTAGTACGTGTTAGGCGCTCATACCGGGCGCGTGTCTCCTATAATTATCATTAGTTCGTAGAGTGTTTGGGAACAAAATCCATTTATTAAATATCAACAACATTGTATCATTTTAAAGGGTGGATGTACGAACTAATGGCATCGTCCAGTAGTGCAACATTTCTACGGTAACCTACTTTATTATATTACGTATATTTTAATTACTATTAAAACAGTTGCCAAATAGCACTCATTGGGTTTAGTTTTCTTTTCCACCCTTACTTTACTTACTTAACTTATACTTTAGGGCGAACCCCTAACAGCATTTTAGACGTTACAGCCTTTTACAAACTATTTTTTACAGAACAAAACAAAACTTAATGTTCCAACGTGTATCTGGTAGGTAGCGTCAGTAACGATGTATTTGTCGTTAGGATGTCGCGTGGTGTGCGGATGGGAGTGGGCGCACGGCGAGGCGGCCGAGTGCGGCGTGCCGCTGCACCGCGCGTGGAGGCAGCACAGGCAGCGGCATCAGCGGTCGCGCGCGCTGCAAGCGCTGCTGCTCACGGAGGGCGTTGCTGCACCGCCGCACACGTGAGTGCACCAAACTTACGCATTTTATTAATTTATTTACTTATCTTTGGGGGCCCAAGTTGCTCGCGTCCGTAAGTGATTACCCTCTGAATCTCTACACGTGTCCCCCGGATGGTGCGAAAGGATCAACCCAAAGTAGCAGTAGAACTCGCTAAGTTCGCCCGGAGAAGTACTGCCACAACACCTGGTAAAATGCCGCCAAGCAGTGATGCACTCGTGTTGCTGTGTTCCGGTGGAAGGCAGTGTCGGTGAAATTGCAGGCGCATGAACGTAACAACTTAGGTCTTCTCATACTTTAGTGGAGAGGACTTGAGTCGAATTGTTGTTGTCCATGGGCGACAGTTACCACTTAACATCAGGTGGGCCGTCAGCTCGTTTCGTCACCACAATCACATAAAAAAATACATGAAGAACCAACAGCTTTGTTACTTTAGATAGAAAATTCTTTATTTCACAAGGTAAAAACAAATATAGAGGCGAACTTAATTTAGCATTTTTTTCCGGCTAACCTTTGTGTAGTATGGACTGGATGTGGTAGTGCATTTAGGTCAAAAGTTATTTATAGACATACTATATAAAACTAGATACTTAACAACTTTATAAAAAAAAACTTTGGTGAGTGAATAAATAATTGAACGCATAATATTGTTGCAGGGTGGCGTTAGCTGTTCTAAATGGGCTGCTGAGCAACGATTTGACTGACGCCCTGAGAAAACTCGCTGCGTTTCGGGAAAATACATCGAACAACAAGAGATACTATTCATATTATAGGTAAAAAAATCTTTAGAAACCTAGAAATAAGTGAACTTGCAAGCTTCTATAATATTCTTAAGATGACTAAATTCCGTACCAGCCTCTGATGTTCCCAGAGACTCAGGCCTACTCCTGATAAGCGAGAGTGAATGGGCGTTAAATCTACCACGGATGCGCAATCCTGATTAGTAGGTGTCCAGTGACTTTTTGTTCCTCACTATGTTTTGAGAACGTTGTATTTGCGCGCATTCATTTTCGAAGCTAAAATCTCATTGATGCACAACTGTATTTGAACCAGCAACCCCGGGACTAAAGCGAGTTGCATTGGTATAATGGATATAGGATACTGCTTCATATCCATCAACTAGTGCCGTCACAGTAATAAATATGACACTTTACACTGCGTGTCTAGCCCCAAATTGATCATATCTTGTACTTGGACTTGGACCAGACAACTGATATAATACTTATGTACTAAATACATAAGTACACAGAACAAAAACAACAATGTTTGTTCTAGGTGGGAATCGAACCCACGATTTACAGCGCAGAAGGCAGAGTTACCACTAACTGAGACTGAAAATAAAACAAGAACCGTTTACTTTCAGGGATATATTATTCCTGGCGATGGCCGCCATGGGTGAACAGAACATAGATCTGATCGCCCTGCAGCGCGAGTACGCGCGCGCCCTGGAGCAGCTCGGCCGCGAGGCGAGGCCGCAGGACCTCGCGCCCTCGCCCACCGCCGTCTGCTGCCGGCATTACTTCAAACGGCTGCGGTTAATCATCGACTAACTCCATAACTACCCTCATACATTACAATAACTCTTTCTTGTAAACCACAACAAAAAAACACATATAAAAAAAAGTGTACACTAAATGTGGTATGACAATGGGCGGTCTTATTACAATGAGAAATCTCTTCCAGACAACTTTTGGATGAACCGTTTCATACATTGAAATCGATTATATTAGCGTCTTCATGACTAGCTTTATACATGGAAATCAAATATATTGTCGTCTTCACGACTACCTTCATAAATTTAAATCGATTATATTGGCGTCGAACTGAATTTTGACTTGAATCAAATTATTGCCGTCTCTTGGCACAGTTGGAATCATAATATGCATCTAACTAATTATACACTATTACCACTATATTACAGAACTTAAATTAATGTCTGTGTTTTCGAAGTATATCCAGGGAAATAATAAAAAATACAAATAATGAAATGCCCTACGTACATTATCAGCGACCGATTACGTGCAGCTCCACATTACCCTGTTAGCTCGATTCCGCCGACTACAGTTTTGACGTTTTTCTTTTTTCTCTACGTCTTGTTCTCTGTATTTGTTCAAGAAAACACGGGACACATTCATTACGGTCAGGAAGACCAAATTAATCATATAAAAATTATGAAAGATTAAGCTTAAACAAATCACAAAAAATATATATTTTAATAATAGTTATTTGACATCAAACTAAAATCTACTTTGTACAAGCCTTATATTATTGCTTTTAGTTTGTATGTGACTGAAAGTATGGATTATTTTATTGTGACTCAGAAATAGGCACCACTGTCTTACATTTGATTTTCTTACTTCAAAATGGGACCGTCCAAGTTTGAGATCTCCATGATCCATGGTGATTTAGGGAATAACCCGTTTATGTTTTAAAAAAAATGCGAAACAAAGCGAAATTATTCGCCCGTCCATTTGGACCAAACGAAACCAATCAATTGAGCCTCTTATTAAAATCGATTAATATATTTATTGAATAATAAATAAATCATCACAACATATTTTTTATAATTTGAGACAGTCCATATTCCTTAGTTCTAGGGAAATATATTGGAGTATAATCACTAGTATTTTGCAATATTTTTGATATTTCCAAAATAAAGCAAAACTTTATAACACATGATCATGTTTTAAAATGTTAAGTGTAGAATTGTAATTATGAAATGTATGTCTTCTCTATTAATAGTATAGCATCGCTCTCAATTTATTTATGGAACTGTGGCCTAATGAATGTCCCAAAAATGTTTATCACTTCATAAGCAATTATAGTTTTCGGCATATCCATTTTATAATACATGGGTGCTAAATGTAAGTATTCGTAAATGTTACGGAAATATGTATATAGGTGTTGTATAGAGTAGGTGTAAGGGCTGAGGTGTGTCTCGTATATAGGGTGCGCTTGTGATTGTAGGACGATTCGTAAACGAACGTTATGAATGTTTGTGCATTTTGTCACATTATTTACATTTTGTGCTCTAAATTCACTGTTTTAGTTAAATTATCCGAACAAAATTTACTGTACGCTTTTTCGGTTTCAGTTAGTATCCCAAAGGGTTTACTACACAAGTAAATTAAATTCAGTGGTCATTATTCATTCTTTCATTTTTATGTGGGAATTTGCTTAATATATATACGTTTTATTTCAGAAATAACTATGCTGGTTATAGTGTACTATATACGTATAGTCAAATAACGGTAATAAAAGGGTACAATTTATACAATTTTCTTGTTCCATTCATTTCTTTCTTAGATAAATTATTTGTGTTAAAGTAAATAATGTGACTGCCAAATCGAAAAGTATTCATAAAAGTGTCAAGCATGATTTATAATAATAATAGTTGTAGTATAACAAAGTTATATAAATAAAAACCGAAAAAAAGAATACCCTTTTTGGGCCATATTATATATAATGAATTACTTTAAAAACCAGGTTTGTAACGCCAAACTACGCCATTCAATTCAGTTACCGAACATTTTGAAAGGATTTTGAGTTAATTTATATATTTACTAACCATTGTATTGACTGATCGCGTTACTGAAATGCCTTATTAGACGATTAGTCATTCTATGTGCAATTTGCTACACTAGCCAGAATATGGAATGGTCTATCTATTAGGGCCTAAATTAACTGGGGCTGACAAAGTAATATCAGCAGATTTAATAATCAGCCTTGCAGAAATCTGTTTTAAAAAGCATTAAATACTCAAAGTCAATAACTTTATTACCAAATAATTACGAGTGCTGTCGTCTAAAACTCCAATATTACACCTACTTTGTTTTGGCAGTTTTCAGTCAAAACTGGTGGAAGTTGTTCCAGTCTTGCTATCTTTCGCTTTTTTTTTTTTTTTGATACAGTTACGGAACGAGCCGGCGGCCCACCTGGTGTTAAGTGGTAACCTCTACCCATAACAACCGATGCGACTTGGGTCCTCCCTTACTAGGTACGACAAGACCCAAGTCGCACTGTATGCGCCCGTAACTCTGAGACGTGCAGGTGGTATGTCTCATGTGCCTGTAATTTCACCGGCAATTACAATTTACAATTGTAGAGGTAAAGGCGGCAAAATTTCAATAGCCTATACTTGGGAAATGTGTAAATCCGCCACTGGTTGTCTTGTAGCGTTTCTTTCAAGTACACGTGCAAACCTTGCCAGAAAAATGATATTGATATTTTAACATTTACGAGATATTGCATACAAAGAATTAATGGAATGATTTCATACCTACCTTTACTAACCGCTGACAGATTAGTAGTAGATACTTTAGTACCTCAGAGACATGTTTAAAACGCAAATTAGAAAACATTTCCTGCGTATGCTTGGCAGTGGCGTGAGTTAGATCACTAACGATTACACGTACGGGCAGCCACGTCAGGGTAGGCGACGTATGTGATATCTAAAACTGCGCTGTAACGACTTTCGTTCGGCTAACGAGGGCGTTCTTAATTGGTACTCTGTACTTTGCTTGGTACTTTATTTTTTTGGTGGCGTTTGAGTTTTTCTCAAGTAAATATAAAACTTTATCTTAATCTTAAATTTATCCTAAACAATCAATAAATTTGGAGTGTCTATTTGTAATGTCAAATAACAGTTTTGTACTAAATGTATATGAAAGTCTTTCTGTTTGTTCCGGCTAATCTCCGAAACATTTGGACCGATTTTGACGGGACTTTCACTTGCAGATAGCTGTTTTAAGGAGTAACATAGGCTCCTTTTCCGAGTGGTAAAATAGGGGGGGCGTGATATAACCTAATTCCACGCGAAGTCACGGGCAACAGACTGGAAAACTACACAAATGATTATTTAATGTTACATTGTAGAATGTGATGTAAATTATATTAAGTACACACACAAAGACATGAACTTGTAAGCAAATCCATGTTCATTTATTTTGACCAAGATGTAATAAATGTAATGATTTTTATAAAAAAAAATATGAAGCTTATTGTAATACGTGTTTTATTTATATACTATTTTGACATTCCTAAAACTCTGTACAAAAATTTACCATCATGGTCGTAGTAACAATCATTTACTTTATATGTAGCACCTTTTTTGTAAGCTTTCTTTGGAATCCTAATCCTTTCTGGATACTCCATAATGCTTTTTCCATCATCACTCTTATTTCTGTACTCATCTAGTTCATTAGGTTTCACTTCATTGGGAATTTCAACATCTGTTTCACTGTATTCAGAAGTTGTGTTAATTTCTGTGCTAACTGAACTTAAAATGGTTTGATCAGGCAAATTTACTTCTTTTCCTGTGTCCATTTGTCTTTTTATCTTAACAGTCAATTCTTGTAGTGTAACTCTTTTATGATCTCTTTTTTCTTTCACTTTATCTGTGCTTTCATCAACGCTCAGCTGAGAATTTGAGGTCTTTGCTCGTTCTTGTGCTGCACATCTTTTAACTATGCTTTCAAATTCTCCAATATCCTTTTCCATAGTCAAATCAATTTTAATGGATTCTTTTTTGAGGGGTGGTATACTTCTGTCAGAAAACTTTAGGAAATGTTCTCGTAAATCTGGTGATATGTCTAGTGAGCCTTCTTTGAGTTCCTTCCAGTTTCTCATGACTGATGCATCATGTCGGGCTATTCTTTCTTCAGTCGCTGGTTTCCAAGGGTATTTGATTAATTTCTAAAACAGAATGGATAATTTAAAAAAAATAAAAATTAAATAATGATTAACTTGCAGTTATGCGAATGCTGATTATAGCAAATTGAAGGTCAATGACAGATAAATGGATTGTTGTCAAATTGTGTATGGATCATTTTTGACAAGTTACTATTTGTAGATCTAGATACAATGTGTCATTTGTACAACCATTTGATTATTCAGTAGTACAACTGATTTATGGCGTTGAAAAATTCAAGTGCTCAATATAACATTCTCATAATGGTGAACGAAAACATTGCAAAGAAACTAGCACATTCTAGAACCAAACATTTTCAGATTAACCCTATCTTCTAATGAGTCAGGCTCAGAAGGTAGATTATATCCACAGTGGAGACAGATGGTACATAATAAATTACATCAAATGTTTCTAATTTTAATAACAAAAATGTATTGTTATTTAGACACACCCACTTGGGAAAACTAGTCACTTCACACTACATTAATGATTTAAAATAATGAGTGACCGGCCGACTGACTTGGTAGTAACTCTGCCTTCTGTGCTGTAGATGGTGGATTAGATTCCCACAAACGTTTATGTGAGGAACATAGATGGGATCCGTGCCTGGGTGTTAATATGTATTTAAAGTACATATATGTTATATCAATTGTGTGGTACCCATAGTGCAAGCTATGCTTAGTTTGTGGCTAGATAGCACTGTGTGAAACATCCAGGTATATTTATATATAATATTCTGTCACCTTTAGAACAGGCACAGTCACTGGAAAACTTTCAGCAAGCTTCTCCAGGGTCCATTCGTCGGGGTGCTCATTGTGCAGGTATCGGATCTGTTCCTTCTCGCTCCACGTTAGAAGGTTAGGCATGTTCTGTTTGAAGTATTTATCTTTCACTATCTGGTGCCTCTTCTCATACTTGCCAATAAGAGTCTCGTTCAGGTGTTCATTGTATGCTTCTCCAACCTACAAAATATCCAATTCAAATAAAATGATACTCATTATGATTCCCCGAGTCACATGAGCAAAAGACAATTACATCATCCAAAATCTGAAAACTGTGCTCATTACACAAATGTTTGCTCTGGCTGAGTTATATTCATGGAGCACTTGGAAAAAGGCGAGGTCAAGAGTACCTACCCTAAACAGTGAAGAATGTGATGAGAGTGTAGCAAGAGGTATGTCAGGATCACAGCGGGTGGAAAACAGTCATCTGCGCCTACCCTCCAGGAAACAGGCGTGATATTATATACGTACAACTTTGCATTTTTACTAATTACGCGAGCTAGCCTTCTTAGGACACTATGATCTGATATTTCATTAATAATAATTAATATGTTAAACTGAGTTTGAGTGGTTCATACCTTATAGAAGTCGCTCTCTGACTGTTCTACAAACTCCTCAGCATCGTCATCTACGATTTGAAACCCCTCTTTCTTAAAAGCGGTAATTCGATTGTCTAACCCGGGGTTAGGTCCTTTTGGTACGTAGCCTCTTAGAGTTCTGGCGACAATTTTATCGCAAGTGCGGTACACGCACCGTAAATGCGCAGCGAACATTTTTTTATATCATAACAACGGAAAGTTCTTACTAATTACCACGATTATCTTATAACGCAAATTCACAATAACATTAACCTAACCTCAAATTTGATTTGATTGCCATTTGGCAACATAGGGATGCGCCATGCACGATCTATGAGAGATATTAGAGATGTACTATAGTTTACAGTTTCTATACAACATGATACGAACTTCTGGTATTTTGTATCGGTACAAGCAAATTAAACTTGCCTGGATTGAGACAAAGGTACTTCTTCTGGTATCATAATGAGTGGTTCTGATCAAGAATTTATAACAATAAGTATGACACTTTTTCTTATAAATTCTTGATCAGTCGATCAACTGAAAATGTTGTAGTTTTTAAATTAAACGCTTACATAGAATTGTTATTGGGATTATTGTAACAATTAACTCTATTCAGCGTTACTTACATATTATTATTTGAAGATTGACAAGATTTGACAGGTAAACCTTTCAAGTTCCGTAAATATCCGCGTTCTTCATTCTTTTTTTCGACAGATACGACTTTCGATTTAATAAAATCCTAATTATTATTATAAATGCAAAAGTGAGTTTGTTTATTTATTTGTTACGCTTTCACGCCTAAACTGCTGAATCGATTATGATGAATTTTTATACAGAGGAAGGAGGTACCTACCCTGAAGACTGTTATAGGCTACTTTTTAAAAGTGCAGTATTCCCGTGGGTATGTACTCACCGCGAGGAACAGCTAGGTAGTAATAAGTTAAAAATAATAAACAAACCAGCCGTTCTGGGGGTGGAGTCGCCAAGAGCGGAACTTATGCTCCCAGTGTTATGGTTATAAAGCCGGGTATAGCGCTATGTGAAACCGCAGCGCCCGCCCTCAACCGTTCTCACCAACGTTGCCTCTTATGCTGTCTGTCACTGGCGTACTCATGGCCGTTAAGAAGGCGACGAGTCACCACCTCCCTTAATGTTCTATAGCTAGATAAGAAACGCTGGTACAATAATTAGGATGTTGATTTTGAGCTTTATCATTCGGTTAGTTATTAAAATATGGAGTCCAAAAGATGGCAAAAAATAGTTAAACACTCAGCTCGATAAAGACTTCAGAAATGGAAGAATAATTTGCAAAATATTTAAACATGTTTTGACAGTATTGTCATTATTATCTATATTTTTAATACCAAACACGGACCCAGTGTATTAATAACATGCAATATAAGTACCCAAAACGAATCTAGATGGCGCTGCTATGTATGCGCGAATTCTCAGTTCCTAGCAAACAATTATTACTAACTAAATATTGTACCTAGTCTTTGCTAGAGATTTGCTAAGATTTGCATTTACCTATATTACGACTACATTACCTATCACCCGATGATATCAGCATCAGCCGATGATGTATCATCGGCTCATATCGGTACATCGGTAGCTCAGGCAATCAATGAATAAATTAAAAAAATAATATTCGAGCATTGAATTTCGAATGATGCGGATACCTATCGCTATGTTTCGCTCAGCCATCACCAATTCGACTAACATCGTAGGAGGTCGCAACTTTACAGAAGTTGCAACCTCCTTGCATCTTGTCGTAGGAGGTCGCAACTTTACACAAGTTGCAACCTCCTTGCATCTCGAGCTACGCAACGCACATGGAGAGGTCCGCACGGCAGCAGAAACAGTATAGTTGTTCATTCAGTAGCGCGAGCCCGTCTGGATAATCAGCCGCATACGCGCTGTAGTGCAGTTACTTGCGGTACTTTCTTGTTCTGAATTTAAAACTGTAAGTATAAACGTGGATTATTCTTTATGTATTTTTATCGGGAATAGATTTTTTCGTGCAAGAATTTCGAGAAACTATTTATAGGTACCTATATGAGATCTGAATTAGATTATTTTTTATTCTGCACACTTTTTCGAACTACAGTGAGAACCTAATAATTATATTTTTACATTTGACATATAAATAAATATATGAGTACAAATACTTATGAAACAGATAGTAATAACAAAAAAGACTCTAAATTGTATTTTATGTTAAAATATTTAGATAACGATGTTTAAAGTTAATTGATGAGTTGATAATAATTTACTGGATTTGGTGTTTTACCCATATGTAATATTTATAAGAGTTCTTTACATTTATTTGATTGGATGGTATTGTAAAAAGTTTAAGTCATACCTATTTATTTTATAAACGTGATCGGAATTATATCGGCACGAGCAGATGGTCCACCTAGTGATAAGTTGTTACCTCTGCCCATAACAAGAAGTACGATTTGAGTCCTCCCTTACTTAGGTAGGTAGGTACAACAAGACCCAAGTCGCATTGCAGGCGCCCAGAACTCTGAGACGTGAAGGTGGAATGTCTCACGTGCTTGTAGGTAATTTCACCAGCAACCACACCTTTCCGAAACACAATAACGCGAACGCATGACTGCTTGACTGAGGAAATAGGTATAGTGGCAGTACTCTCCCGAACTAACTTGGCGTAAGTTTTACTGGCAAAAGAGTCCTATAGTTTCACGTGCATTAGACAGATACCTAGTAGGTTTCTAGAATCTAGAGTCTGCACTGTTTGTCAGTTGGCACAGTAACTATGTGTCTGTAGGTTATTTATCAAGTCTCGGTAGATAATAATAATAAATAAATAAATAATAAATATTTCTAGACATACCACACATCGCCATCTAGCCCCAAACTAAGCATAACTTGTACTATATAAATACATATAACATCCAGACACAGAACAAACATCGATGCACTTCACATAAATGTTTGTCCTGGGTGGGAATCGAACCCACGACCTACAACTCAGAAGGCAGAGTTACTAACCAACTGAGCTGCGAGGTCAGTCTTATCATTGTCGGTAAACTCATTACTATACATTAAATTTTCGACGTGGTAAATTCAGAGAGGCTAATGACAACTTTAGTTTGACCATCTGAGATCCAACGGTAAACATCCTGTATTTGGGTCAAGACGAGAACGCGGCCAACATAACCGCGGCTACTTAGTTTCGTGTGGTCTGAATTGAATTTTCTTTAGGTTTTTATTTATATAAACTATTGTTTATCCCAAGATAGTGTAGTTTAGCAGATGCAGAGAGCGACTCGAGAGCGTGGTGGTCTAGTGGTACTAACCTCGAGTTTCACTATAGAGATACTACAGAGGAGTGTCCCTGTCTCTGTTCAAGCTACAGTTTTTTTTTTCGAATACTGATGGCACCGCTGTTGAACAACGTACATGTCCTCATTTTCCAATGTCATATCATCGAAATGACAAAAATTAACATATTAACTGCCCAAATCAAATTTGTGAATTAAGAACTGTGTACTTACTTACTTAGCTACATGTACAGACACACCTGTCTTAACATTGTCAGATTATAATAAATTGACGTAATTATTTGAGTTTATAAAGAGACACAAAGTCAGAATGTTAAGGAGTCTCAATATACACGTGACTTATTTTATAAATAGTACAGTTACTCGTGTCTTGAATTCTAAGTAAGTATTAAATAATGCAGTTTAGGTAGTTTCAAGGTAAGGTCAAAGTTGTTTAACAAGATAATCGAAATCAGTGTTATACAAACTAAATTGTGAAGTAATTTTTTTTTTTTGCTAAAAACATGGACATGGCCTTTAAGTAAGCCATTATTCTTTTCTTTAACAAGCAGACAAAGTTTCGTTAAAATTCAAGTTTTTGAACTAAACATTGTCTCTACTACACACAGTTGGTATTGATCAATTAATCAATTACTTGACTTGTAGCACAAATATGGCCTGGATATCTGCTGTTTTCCCCAGAGTAGGATACCGTATATGTACTATGAAAACTTAAATTTTTCCTTTAGTTGGTTGTTGTCACTAATTATTCTTTTGTTTTTACTGATTGTATTTGAAACTGTCTAAATCACTCAAACAGACGTGAAGGAACAACCCGACCACTTCACACATTTGTTTCGTTTAGAAATGCCCTGTTAGTGGCCGCGAATATTTCACTAAATTTTGACCGCTGTGCGTCAATATCCGTAGGTATCAGACAACAATACACATTCAATTTATTGTTACGAGTCCATTATGATTGGTTCATGATATAAATAATACTTCTACGTTTGTAGCGTACGTAAGCAGTTATATACCTACTTACAGTTCCAAATTGGAGCATCTACCTTGTCTACTTACTGGATCTTCCATTTGTTTAACTAAAGAAAGAAAGAAAACTATTTCATTTCCGGCACTAAGCTTACAAAAAACAAAAAACAAAAGATACGACAAGTACGTAACTAAATACTACTAATACTAAACTACATACTTAAATTTAACTAAATTGCATCTAATTTTATATTAGGCGACTACGCAGCCAAAGTCGAGACGTTCGAAAGTCTCCCACAAACTTGAGGGTGGTAGCTAGCAAGCCGAGCATTACCATACATTAGATTACCATTACATACCATAGCATTGCCCTACCATGGGTTCGAGTTACACGTTTGAAATACGCACCCAAAACCATAATTATTGTGTTAAAGACGCGATCGCAATATCGCAACAACGCGAATTATCACAATCAAATGCAATATTATAGATTGTTATAACGCGCGTTAGTTTCTAACATTATTCACTTAAATTCATTCATGCATACTATTTGTTGTTAAGTATGTTGTCTCGTTGGCAGCATTAATGTACCTACATAATTTGCCTGGATCCAAGATTACCTCATCTTTTCAAGAGCTGTGCCAACAATAATAAATATAAGTACATCGTGTTGAATCTTCCTGCTTATAGTCTGCTTGCATAATGGATCATTTGTAAATATTATGCGAATATTAGTTTTGTGGTTTTCGATAGTGCAGCTTAAAATGAGCCCCTATGGACTGCATTGTCCACACCTTGTGTGTACCATACCTCCTTTCAGAAGTTATGAATTTGATCGAATTACAATTCGATATAAATATAAATTTAGCCAGTCTATTTTCACTTTTAAAATATACGAAAATGTTATGGGACTACCAAAGTAGTTTCCAATACTTACTAATTAATTTCAATTGAGAATTTCTAGAAAAGTTGTTTTATCTTTTTCACACTAAAACTTGTTGTGAAAATATATGAAACAGATCTTTATCCGTGCAGCATATACGCTGTATATTATCCAACGCCAGTTCACACAGACTTATGAATTCAGCTCATGTCCGACCTCAGACTTGTGCAACTCAGTTGAACTTGATCCCACTTCGTGATCCCACAACAAAGGGCAAAGGGCTTGTGGCGCAATCGGCTAATGAGTCACGGCAAACGCACATTAAACCTCATGTCCTAACTTAAGACACCAATCTTTATGAGATGCCCGGTGTACTGCTGTATTTCAGCTTACCAGGCAAAAATAGTTTTCATTCATTAAAAACCTACAAGTAAGGTCCAAAACAAACATAAAAGTAAAGCAAACTTAATTTACACCCCATAGTTTGATTTCGATTTATTGTTTTTAAGTAAAACGAAAAGTAGGTATGAAAAACCGATATTTCGCAGTAATCATTTTAAGAGCAGAAGAACTCTCGCCAAGTTCGTCCGGGGAACTACCTGCTACCATGCTCTCTTCTGCCGCCAAGCAGTAACGCATTCGCGTTACTGTGTTCCGGTTTGAAAGGTGTGGTTGTCGGTGAAATTGCAGGATCATGAGACATTCCACCTACACGTCTCAGAATTACGGGCGCATACGATGCGACTTGGGTCGTCTTGTCGTACCTAGTAGGGGAGGACCCAAGTCGCATCGGTTGTTATGAGCCGAAGTTACCACTTAACACCAGGTGGGCCGTCGGCTCGTTCCGTAAATGTAATAATAAAAAAAACAGGGCTCCTCTAAAGTATATGTAATTTGGTATTGCAAATAAAACAATAAAATTTAACTCGCATTGATAAAGCCATTAAAAGTAAATGCTCTATAAGGTATAAAGTTAGTAGTTGACAGGTATTCAGTTCTTCTCGGGTCTCTAAGTTATTTCCGTTAAGCCATGAGGTACATGCAATAAAACAATAAAAACCTATGACGAAACATGTAGCTTGTTAAGTCTAATACAACTTTTTCACTGTTCAAATCGTGACCTTTAGACATTGACGTAAAAAAAAATGTCAGTGTCTTTGGAGAGAAAGTCTGATGTGATGTACTCGGCTATCTACGATCACGTTCAAACTGACTAGGTACTATATAGGTAGTACTAGGTATAATAGTGCCATTTTGTCAGTCAAAATGTTTAATCCTTACCAAATATAGTAAGTATTATGTGGATCAGTCGCGTTTTTTTTTTTGAGTTTGCTATGTGTTGCCATAGAACCATTAAATAGTTTGTTTACACGTTGTTTGATTAATACAAGGTTAGATAATACCTGAACTCCAAAAAAGTTACTTAATCATATTTAATTGTTCTCTAATTGCACTACGAAGTAATAAAAATAGGTTTTCCTTATGAAAAAATCGAGCAATGATTAAAAATATTACAAGTGGGATTGGAAACTGATTTGCATAATTAGTTATGCAGATCTATTTATATTGGATTTTTAAATATTTTTTATTGTATAGGTGTGATATTTATTGTACAAACCTCTCATAAAAATAATGAAAGATTACAGTTATATAGAATTTCAATTTCATGACAATCAATTTGAATTTACAGAATTTTTGATTATTAATATAAGTTATGATAAATTCAAATCAATAAATTTATTATTATGAAAAAAAATACTTTACAATTTATTTTTCACCTAATTAAGTGCTGAGTATAAATTTGTAGGGATAAAATAATTTTTTTTTACATAAATATCCCAGTCATTTTATGAGTAATTTTTCTCAGAACGTATTTATTAAATAAATTCTACAAATGCTAATATTGTGGAACTTGTCGAGTTGAATATAATTACTTCGTAATTTTAAAGTATAACGAGCGCGTTGATGTCTTTAATACTTAGACTTCGATCGACATTTAGGCATTTTGTAAACACTTTTGCTGAATAAATAAATGAATACACGTAAACAATTATTTTGCTTTTGCCCGTGAGTTTTTAAATCTAATCATATTTATTAAACATAAAGTTTCATTTAGTTAAGTTTAGTTTAACGTAAAGTTAGTTCAGATTTCACTTCGGTCTAACCGAATATGAAAGTGTTAAATTTCCAATATCCGGTGCTATTGTATTCCCGTGAGTAGCCCAATTAGTTTTTTTCTACCACGTTACATAACGGTAACCTTGTAAAACCCAAGTAAAACCAATTATGGTAAAACCTTCTAAGGTAAACTAAGTGGTTTCCTGGCATACAGTCAGCCATACAAACAAAACTTTGTATTGACTATAACGGAGTACAATATGCTGCGATGTTTATTTGCATACCACACAATATGTATTAATAACTTACTTGACTAATCTATTCAATATCCATTGCACAGACTGAAGTGAAATGAGTGGAAAGCCTTCTTAGCTTTGTGAAGTCGATCTGTAACTCTCAGACCTGAAGTTTGAGTCAAAGTCAAAAACTTTATTTCCATAGAATTCATAAAGAGAAATGGCTTGGAAACGTTACACTATTACTACTACTACTACTAATAGTGGTCACCTATTTATTTTATTTATAACGTGATTCACAGTCGCAACGCACTGGTGTCGCTGAAAACCGTTTAAAAAAAAGTTTATCCAATGATACAGAAGTCTAGATTTAATTTTGAATCTATCAATAAACAGCCGTTTCTTGCGTGTTAAAGCCACCCTTAGAGTTCTTCTCGAAATAAAAAAAAAAGTAACTTGATTGACTATTAACTGAAACTCATTTTTTTTTAAATCTATGTTGTATTTGTGTCATAGAAAAAAATATTGTACACAGAAACTAACCTAAGATGTTAGTAGCATTACAAATAACCTCTTTACATTTTCTGAGTGAAAATCGCATCGTACACGCCTGCTCGTTATTTGAACCTCTGAACGTTCGAATGAAACTTTCTTCTGCGCTCATATTGGGTTTAATTATGCTAATAATATTATTCATGACGCTGTGTGACGTATCAAATACAAGTAATCTCATAAGAAAGAAAAAAATACACTAAAAAAGATATTTCATTTCTTCTACCAATCAGGTAATGAAACAATTGACGTCAGAGCACTTAAATGTTTTTGTCCTGTTTTGTAAATAACGCCAATAATAGAGTCGAATATATTATTTACTTTAGACTTTGAATATTTTGGGGTTTTGTGTCTAAAAATTTGTCCGTTTAATCAGGAGAACGGTTAACGTCAGAAAAATATTTCATATTATATTTTAACTTACTTCATAATGTTCAAAATACAGAACCTTCAAATGTTTCCTCAAACGTCGTATTGAAAGTGGGGGTCAGTAACACGCGGCCACCACGATCTATTCAAAAGAAAACGTACGGAAAACTATCAGCTTAACTCACAGTAATTGTTTATTCATTGCAGAAAAATGCCTGACCAAGAATCGGATTACACTGACCTGGTCTCCATAAAGGACTGGCTCTGCAAACAGCCACATTTACCTCATGAAGTCGGTAAGTCGAACAATGTAATAAATACTGTAAAATATTAAATAGGCACAGATATATATCGTCCCCATAGTATTAATATTATATTATAAAAATAAATAACGGTGGACACACAGCGCCATCAAGCCTCAAAGTAAGCTAAGCATATCATGGGAACCAGACAACTGACAGAATATTTATATACTTTTTTGTAATAACAAACATATTATACATATTAACACTCAGACACACAACAAACATCTATCGCCACACAAATATTTGTCCTGGGTGGGAATTGAACCCATGACCCCATGAACCCATGACATGACAGCGCACAAGTGCAGAAGGCAGGGCCAACCTTCAACTGAGCTGTGAGGCCAGTCAAAATTAGAATTATAAATGCTAAAGTCTACCTACGAGTATTTCACCCAGAACCGATTTGGGTGTTTTTAAATGCACTAGTAAACTAGTGATACTGGAAAAAATAAGTATGTTATTAACTGGAATCAGAAGATTTATGTCAGAATTAAAATCTAGGTTAAAAATAAATTCTCACTAGTGGTTAAGTGATTAATATTTAAGCTAAGCGGCCTAGTAGCTATAGCTACTAGCGATTTATTCCAGGCAACTTTAAGTACCATAGACCAGCGTAGCATCTTCATCTCTTTGGTGTGATTTTTTTGTTTATCCGTCTTCCTAATCGGCCAGCACTTAGATCCATATAAAATCAACAAAATCAGATCAACTATATTTTTTTTTATCAAAGAACACGAGTAATCACAACAGTCACAGGTCGGGTGAACGTGGAATATGCCGCTTACCTTAAACGTAATGAGTTGTTTGCCGCTGTGCGTACGGGATTAACCGGAAAGCAACTCACAAAAAGCGTTAAAATAATAATAAACATGCGTGTTTTGCTTGTTTTTGTTGTTTATAAACCTTGCAAATGAGTTTCGTGTGGGGGGTTATCGACAAACTATATCCGAAGAATTTTGTGTGGTCTGAAAGTATACACCACGTGGCCAACCCAGCTCTTTCAAATTGCTCAAAAACTCAGCTCTAATCATTATTTATTTCAGACTAGCTGTTGTCCGCGACTGGTCCGCGTGGAATTCGGTTTTATCACGCACCCCTATTTTACCCCTCGGAAAAGTAGTCTAAATTACTCCTTGTCACATCAGCTATGTGCCAGTGAAAGTCCCGTCAAAATCGGTCCAGCCATTTCAGAGATTAGCCGGAACAAACAGACAGACAAACAGACAAAAATTGTAAAAAATGTTGTTTTGGTATATGTACCGTGTATACATCCATATTCGCTTAGTAAAAAGCGGTTATTTTAATATTACAAACAGACACTCCAAATTTATTTATTAGTACCTATAGATAAAATCCATAGTCAAACACCTTATACAAACAAAGTTACAGACTCATTGCCCGATAACATAAAAGATTTTGGAATGAGATTTTTGTTTTAAAATTTCTTTTATAACTTTCGCATGAACATACATCTTTCTTAAAATGTAAACTCCTAAGTTGATTACATTATTGGAGTGTCCTCTAACACTGCGTTAAAGTAGTGAATGCTTTATGCAACCATATTACGATATTCTCAATGCTGTATTGAGAAAATGATTTATTTGTTAATATGTGGAACATAATTGGTTTGATATGTATCCTTCATACATAGCGTCAGAATATGATAATTTTGACCGCATATTAAGTTAATTGCGTACTAAGTCTAGCCTAATGTTAATGTAGACATAATTAGGAAACACTTTGTCTTATTCTTATTATGAGCTGTGTGTATTTGGTGTGCCTTAGGACAAAAATAAAAGAACCAGATATTCCTACTAAAGTGTTTTTTTTTTTTTTTAAGAATTTATATGCACTTTACATTTGAAAGTCAATCTATATATAATCTATATTTATTTCTTTATTTATCTAATGATACAAAATATGAATATTCGAATTGTTCTCTCATTAAGCTGCATGTAGTCCATAATAATTTCTTATTTATCTCCGTATCTAACTTTACTACGCTACTTTGCATGCAAAAGGGTTCCCAGTTTGAACCCCGGCCGGGGCAAACATTTATGTGATGAGTTTGTTCTCGTGTCTTGATTGTTTGTGTTTTGTGTCATGTATATCCATGTAATTTACGACGCAGAAATCCTAGTACCGGGATAAGTAAGTAAGCTTTATTTTTATTATTATTTAACTCGAAGCGAAGCTTTGCTCAGTTATATAAAAAATATTGGTGCACAATTCACACAGGGCCACCTAGCTCCAAACTAAGTATAGCTTGTACTGTGGGAGCCAGACAACTGATAGAATACATATATACTTTTTTAAATACATACATATTAACATCCAGTGATACTTAACTTACACATAATTTATATGCAAGATAACGACGACATTGACAGACTTGTATGAAGTCACGTACGCTACCTATAAATAACGACTCATTACTGAGCAGACTTTTCAAACTACAAAGATACAATGTTATCTCATCATGAGATAATAAAATGAAAGATTGTATTCTTTTAAGACAACATAGCAACTTCCATTAAATAAGTTCAATAATTTTAAGATGATTACGCAAAGGTTACTATAGCAGTACTAATAATTGGAATCAACCGTTCGTATATAAACGGAGGATTGATTGTAATTTTGACTCTAAGTGCGTATTTTTATTTCAAGCATTGAATGCGTATGTTATCGTAAAATATTTTGAGTTTTCCTAAATCTGGCGTCATTTATATTCGATGATCCCCTGAGGTAAAAGGAAAAGCTCCACTTATCTGTATTCTTGTGTTCTATTTCATTATGTTAAAGTTATATATTATATTCTATTACCTACCCATTAACTTGAGTTTAAATTTGAGTATCAAATTCTGAATGGTGCATAAATTGCATTCGACTTGCCAATTATTAGCAATTAATCCAATCTCTCGGTATTACAAATATGGAAGTGGATGCAAGGCAGGTTATTAAATGTAATGTATACCAAGGTACATAGTACAGGTACTGTCAGATGCAATATACGAGTATAAGATCTATATTTAAACATTTGGCCGTATCGACTGATTTATGCTCAACAGAAAAACTCACATTCTGAAGTCTGCGTTGTATTCAGCTCGCGTTATGGTATGGTTGCTCTAGTTAGTACTCTGGCTCTATCTATTGTTCTCATACTCCTTAGTTCCATTTCTCTAATGCTAACAAAATGAAAAGCCTATTTTTGTATCAGTGCCGTATTCATGTACATTTTTCAGCTTTGTTGATTTGTATTATATGTATGTATTTACAAAAAAGTATATAAGTATTATATCAGTTGTCTGGTTCCCATGATACAAGCTATGCTTAGCTTACTTTGAGGCTAGATGGCGTTGCGTGAAATGTCCGCCAATATTTCTTTTTTACAATTTAGTTAGATATTTTACACAGTTACACCGCCACATAATGAATTTTAAAGGCAACATTTTGATACTCTGGCTTACATTATTGCAATTTTCGAAATGATCTCTAATTTTTTTGAAAATTTGTTATAGCTATGTTACTTTCTGATAATTTAGCTTTCTATTGGAAAAAAAAAACAGTTCAGTAGATTCGGAGCATATTCGGTACAAACAAACCAACAAAAAATCGTTACTCTTTATAATATTAGTATAGACTATTGCTGCCGACTCTACCTAAGCAATGGATTGGATAAAATTTCGAAACTCCTAGTTCCTAGCACAGGTATTGACAGATTCGATAGTGCATATTTGCACACTCGCTTTGAATTGCAACGCAGTAAGTAGTACCGGTACCATTGCTCTTGAAAAAGCTGGCATTATGCAGATTTGAAACTGCAGGCGCATGAGACGTAACATCCCCGTATCAGGGTGATAGACGCAACGCAATGCGACTTGAGTCATCTCGTACTTTGGTGGAGAGGACTTGAGTCGTATTGCTGTTTTACATGGGCGGCGGTTACCACTTAACATCAGATGGGCCGTCAGCTCGTTCTATCACCTACATGACAAAAAATTTAAAAAGTAATGAGAAATATTTATAATCATTTATAATTAAAATTAAATATATAAATATAATCTTTGAGCTTTGAGCTTTTAAGAATTAATTTTTTTAATCTGACCATCTGTTGCATGCTAGTTTAGTCCTAGTGCCTGGTCTGAATGAGCAATTGCACTCTCAATACTCAAATACCTTAGGATACGGCTTATTTAATGCCTTATTTATTAAACGGCAAACTTCCTTGTAAATGTCAACATATTATGAAAGTAAATTTATATTTATAGGAAAAGATAAATTGATTTTTATTTTTATATATTTATGGACATTTCTTATAGCGCCGTCTAGCCCCAAGCGAAGCTAGCTTGTACTATGGGAACCAGATGACTGATGGACTGATGCCCGTAACTCTGAGATGTGTAGGTGGAAATTTCTCATGTGCCTGTAATTTCAACGGCAACCACACCTTTCAAACCGGAACACAGTAACGCGAATGCGTTACTGCTTGGTGGCAGAAATGGGCATTGTGGCAGTACTTCCCCGGGCGAACTTGGCGAGAGTTCTACTGCTCTAAAGAAATACTTTTTGCAGAATCTATTCATAAATTAGTTATACTTGCGAGCTGATAGAAATAAAGTCAGATTGTACGTACACAGTAATGATTGTTTCGTTCAGTTGTAGGTTCGTGATCAGTGCATTCGTGCAAACTATAATTAGATAAGAGACCATGAATTGTAAGATGTTCGTTTACCTCGTCTAGATGCTCTACAAAACAGTACGGTACGGAACATTCTATAATAATATGATTAGGAATATTTATAGACTATAAATTATATACTACATTTTATACTATAAAGTTCGACCAATATAATCATTATAATCTTAGCATGTGTAATACACGTCTATAGTCTATTTTCGATAGTTAAGCTAACGATTAATACTGAAATCGCCAGCACCTAGGTCACCTAAATACGATTTTCGCAACTCACACGTACAAAAGTAAAAGTATCTTTGAATCCAAAAACGAGTCATTGAACTCGTGGTGTCTAGTGATTTTTACGAATGTCCCACATTGCTATTAGGTCAACAATATTTAGCAATCACTTGAAAGGTCTCCGCGCTGTCTGTTGTAAAGTTGCAACGAGGGCTAAAGCCTTTAAGTTCGTGCCTCTAATTATTACGATATATAACTCTACTACAATTTTTTTTGTTTAATTCATAAGTTTCTAAAAATCAAAATTTCTATAAAGCGCAATTGGAAATGCGAAATAAGCAAACCTACCAAAATTGAAATAAATAGCTTGTGACTTAGCTATATACTATAACTATACTGAGAAATCAAAATGCACTCAACCTGTTACACTGTACACCAATTTACTAATAGAGAAAGAAAATTCTGATAAAATAACTGAAACACCCTAAAATAATACCTACATATCGACCATACTTCTAGTACCTAAGTAAATCATTTCATTTCTGACATTATTACAAATAATGTTATTTTATTGGAGTACCTACTTGTTGCCTGAAACAAAATTATTGGATACATTCTAACTTAACTAAAATTAAAAGCAGAATACTAGGTTACTCTCTTTATATGGCAACACAACACTGGGCCTATAACTGTATTTCCTTAGAATAGTAGAATTTTTACAACATAAGTTAAGCAGTTAACTTGACCATAGGTTGATGATATGAAGCAACTTTCATTTGTTGAATTTCTAGGACGGGTTCATTAAAATAAACTCTCGAGCTACTAATGTTATACACGATGACGACAAAACTATAAAAATGCAGATATAAAACACATAGAAAAAGGATTGTATAAACTTTGATTAACATGCTATGAAATTGGGTAAATCTGTTGTGCCCAGATTGAAATGAAAAGTCCAGTTTGCTAGCAGTCTTTGTATCCCCTTTTATTTATGCCCTAATATTAAAAGTACTAAGATTGTGAGGATTTCGTAGTAAAAATAGAATTGTAGGTAATTTATTTTGGATATGTTTTAAGACATTTCGAAGAAATTTCAACGTAAAATAACAAGATACAACAACAAAAACAAACCAATTATTTTATTTTTATTTATAACATGTTACTAACAATTAATGAATCTGTAGGCTTTTCCAACCGAGTAGGTTAACTTCCACAACGTCATCACATTTCTTAGCCTTTGGTCTAAAATATAAACATTAGGTAATATAAATACAGTTAAAAAAAGCGTTTGAAGCTGTGAATTTTTAATCTGTTTGACTATAGATCAAAATGGATTTGAAGTAATGTATGAGGTTGATAAACCCCAAAACCTATTGACCGATAAACATGAAAATTGGGATATCTCAGTGTTTTATCATGGAAAAGGTTTTTGTGGTACTAGTGTACGCATTTTGCCTATCACAGAACAATGCCTGCTTTATTCTGTTAGGGAAGTACCTTATACTGAATTTGATACCCCGGTGAAAATATGTGTGTGATGAGCGTATAGTGTGTGTGTTTGTTCCTGTGTCTGTGGCTTGGATTTCTTTACCAATGCCACCTGTTACTAATCCAATCCTAATAGGTACCGTTAAGGTATATATAATATATACACGTACGAAATGAGCCCCTTTAAGGCGCACTTTAATCCTTTCCCCACACTGGTTCTGGAATGTGTGAGGCTTATTTGAATAATAGCTATTAATAATATTTTTTTAATATATTAAGTCCATTTAGGCGTAAATTGTGTTCAGTTTGTCCGGGGAAGTACTGCCACAAACGTTTCTGCCTTCAACGGTACGCATTACTGTGTTTCAGCTTGAAAAGAATGGTTGCGGGTGAAGTCACAGGCACACGAGACATTGACACCTTCACGTTTCAAAGTAACGGCAGTGAAATGCGATATGTGTCTTCACATATCTAAGTTAGACCCAAGGCGTATAGTCTTTTTATGGGTAGTAGTTACCGGCTTTACATCAGGTGGTCCATCTTGCTCGTTCTTAAACTTATTAACGCGAAGCCATCGACCTAAGAATAAGAAATTATTTACGCTAAAATACTTTCTTATTTGTTGTTTAAATAAAACACTGGTTCGTTAGTGTGACCCACAAACTCTTCTGTGGGACGCACGCACGTACTACTGTGGGAACGTTAAAAGGCTGTATGATGACATACTCGTTCGAGCACCGAAGGTAAACTACAATCGGAAACGGGAGAAATGCCACTAAATGCAACCGGTTCCATGTTGCCTTCCAAGTGTGACAGGTATAGGCGACGGCGACGCGACGGTGACAAGTCACAACAAACAAATCACATCATTTTATTAAACCGTTCGTTACATTTCTAACATTGGTGTACATCAAAATGAAATTAAGTAAACCAAATTAAATTATATTATACTAAATCAAATTATATTAAATAATAAGTTATCAATTCTGACATAAAATATAATACTCATTCACATGAGAAAATATACATGTCACATATGAATTTATAAACGGTTGACTTTCTAAAAATAATTTAACTTTATTTTTAAACTGAATAAAAGGAAGCCTTGTTATTTCCATAGGTCATTTATTATACATGTTAAGTTTTATAAAAAACCCCCTTTATATGTCTTAATCGAAATAAAAACAAATAAATAACAAACCAAAAATCTATTTATTTATTTGCTTTATAAATTAATTCTCTCTGGTTAAAAAATAATGAGTGATTGTGAAGTAAATGATTTGTGTACCAATGAGATGAAGCCTTCTAATACTTTTAACTGATATTTAATTATAAATGAAAATATAGGGTCAATGATATTCTGTGGCTACTTTAGTCGAACCAAAATGAAGTATAAGAAAGAAAAATTAAATTAGATTATTATTATTTTTATACTGATATATTAGGGGTAAAATACACGACCTGTTTTCATATCTGTCATGAGAAACTGTATTAAAAATATGTTGGTGTCCCCAGATGAGCTGCTCCTGCGACGGTTCCTGGCCAGCTGTCACAACAGCATGGAGCGCACCAAGCGGACCATCGACCTATTCTTCACCGTGAGGTCCACCGCGCCGGAGCTGTTCACCAAACGTGACCCTTGGTCTCCGGAGATCAGACGCATCTTTGAAGTTACGTAAGTACATACTTCATACGTCAAACTTAGCGGATAAGTACGCGTGACCTTATGTTTTGAATATTATTGACGTTTCCAAGCCATTTCTTTATGAATTCTATGGAAATAAAGTTTCAGGCGCAGACAAATAACCCGTAGTAATATTGCTTACCATTTAGCGCTTTGTAAGATTTGCATGAGACGTAACATCCCCGTCTCGGGGTGATGGACGGAACGCAATGCAACTTGAGTCATCTCGTACTTTGGTGGAGAGGACTTGAGTCGTATTATGGTTGTCCATGGGCGGCGGTTACCACTTAACAGCAAATGGGCCGTCAGCTCCTACTATCACTACATCATCATTTCCTTGCCCTTGTCCCAACTAGGTGGGGTCGGCACAACATGTATTTTCCTTCCATTTCTCTCTGTCGGACGTCATCTCAGCACTCACTCCTTTCTTACTCATATCGTCTTTCAAGCAATCCATACATCTTTTCTTTGGCCTACCTTTACTCTTACATCCATCCACATGCATATTTAAGACTCTCTTTGTGACTTTCTCGTTCTATCACTACATCACATCTCGCCAACTCTCGCCAAGTTCGGCCGGGGAAGTACTGCCACCATGCCCTTTTCTGCCGCCAAGCAGTAACGCATTCGCGTTACTGTGTTCTGGTTTGAAAGGTGTGGTTGCCGGTGAAATTACAGGCACATGAGACATTCCTCCTTCACGTCTCACAGTTACGGGCGCATACGATGCGACTTTGGTCTTGTCATACCTAGTATGGGAGGACCCAAGTCACATCGGCTGTTATGGGCCGAGGTTACCACTTAACACCAGGTGGGCCGTCGGCTCGTTCCGTAACTGTATTACATAAAAAAAAAAAAAAAAAAAAAAAAAAAAAAAAAATTACAAAATACAGGTAATGCCGCTGTTATTGTTGACGCCTCGTAATTTAACTACAAGAAATAAGCTCTAACGATGTTTTTAGATGGAGTTCATTTTACGTGTTTCAGCAATAGGCAGTCACTGATCAACTTCTAAAAACGAAAACTTTATGAGCAGAATTCAATAAAAACATTTTGTTTACGATTTTCGTGCAAGTTATTAATTATACGACACATAAATTCTTGGTTTTCTGACGTCATTGAGTACCTTAAAGACCTAAAATTTCTCAAGTTTTTTCTATCTATCCGTTTTACTAATATATAAATAAATAATTGTATACGAGTATCACCTACTATAGAAATCTCGGGTCAAATCATCTGATTATTACCCAACAATTGGGTTCATTGATATCGGTTGGATCTTGTTCGCTTTGGTGGACGAACTTGACCCGCTTCCTATCGTAGCTAAAACGATATAGTCACGTTTGAGAATAAATTAGCGTTACAATCTTGCAATGATTTGTTAAGCTATTTGAATCTCTATTATGAATGTTTTGACAACTTTTTTTAAGTTAAATCAATACACATATTATAAAATCGACAACTATAACCATGTATAGCTAGACCACAGAAATGAGAGGTCTCTTCTAATACAGATTTCTTTACACTTAACAGAAAAGTTCCACCCAATTCATCAAAGCAAAAACATTTTTATTTAAATAATTAAATTTTGTTTGTGGGTTTGTTTGTTTTTCCAAATTAATTTCGGTATATTATAGGTGGATGACCTCCCAGACTAAATTAGCCAAAACATTTTGGTAATAAAATGTGGTTATTAAGATTTGAATCCATTCTTACTGGGAGCTTTGCTGTTTTGAAGATAACTCAGTCATTACAAAAAATTTGCAGTCCATAAAATTGTAATCAACTTCTTAAATAAAAATATTAAAATTGAACTAAAAAATCACGCTCAGTTATTGCTGAAGGAATTTTCAATGACACGTTTCTCCTCGAATTCACGACCTATAGCGCAGAAGGCAGAGTTACTACCAACTGAGTTGTGAGGCCTGTAAACTTACTTCATCTCTCTTCCAGTGACATGCTGCCTCTCCCAAGAAAGACGAAGGAGAACTACAAAGTGTTCATATACCGCCTGAACAACCCTGACATGGACCTATTCAACTTCGTGGACGCCGTGAAGACGTTCTTCATGCTGGCTGACACCAGACTAACGGAGGACGAAGACATCCCCGCCGGAGAAATCCCCATCTTTGACTCAGCTAATGTGTCGCTCAAGTTCATTTCGAAGATCAATCTCTCAGTGCTGAGGAAGTACATGATCTATACACAGGTTAGTCAATCTCGAACCAACATTATGTCATTGTCCTTTAAGCCAGCGCTTTTTGCTTCTGAGTACGTAAATAAGATGGAATATTGGTGGACATTTCTCACATCGCCATCTAGCTCCAAAGTCAGCTAAGCAAAGCAGGCAACTGATATAATAAATACATTTTTTTTTTGTAATTACTACAACTCAGAAACAGAACAAACATCTACGTTCTTCACAAATTTGTTTGTCCTGGGTGGGAATTGAACCCACGACCTACAGTAGGCAGTACTACCGACTGAGCTTATGCTCTGTCGTTCTGTTTCGTGTGACAATAACTCGACCTGACACTGATCACAGATTACACCAAAACTTATACCAATAATTATACCAAATTTAAGCTTGAAACAAACACCTAAATTACAAAACTTAGTAAAAATACGAAATTCAAGATTGTATATTATAACATATTTGCAATATTGCGAAAAGTCTAGGATCATAGCGATTAGCTTCACGAAATGTTGAGACATTGCATTTGATAAATTTTATGCCATTCTTATATGACATTGAACAGTTAGTATATTTTTATTTAGCTATGGTTGCCTCATATGGTAAGTCGGAAAGATCACGGCCAAAATAACTGAGACCAAACTAAGCGTTGTGACCGTCAGTAAACTATGCCTCAATTTAGATACTATTTATATGATTTGTGTAATAATCACTTATACAAACACACCCAGTTCATCTTTTTTTTTCTTAATTACGAATAAGAATAAATTTATTAGCCAAAAACAAAGGTATTAACAGAAGTTCATTATGTAATTAAGTATTATACCAAGTTCCTATTTTACGTAGATTATTCTATGAATCTCGAGCTAAGCTTGTTAAGCTTGCAATATTCGGAGTGCGAATTTATAAGATCACAAGTGTTTATTATTAATAGAGTACATGTATGAGTACATAGTATAGTAGTAGTACAGTATACACAGTGGCGGATTTACACATTTCCCAAGTATAGGCTATTGAAATTTTGCCGCCTTTACCTCTACAATTGTAAATTGTCAGTTCCTAGATTATCTTTTAAATTCCAACAATTCGCTTGAAATTGCACAGGAAAAAATTTTTGGGTATATTTCTGAGTAATTGGTAATCAAAGCTCAATGATGACTAATAAGGCGGGGTATGCCACTCACGCAATAATTTACATTCGGTAAACGGATAGATGTATTGTGGACTTCTAGAGAAATCACATGAGAAAACCGTGTTACAGGTATCGAAAAGATTTCTGCATTAAAAAAAAAACTCAAATTTGCCGCCCCTAAAATCTGCCGCCCTAGGCTCAAGCCTACTTAGCCTGCTGGTAAATCCGCCACTGAGTATACAGTAAGATTCTTCTTGTGGCAGAGTGTCTAATAAGATTTTATAGATAACTATATAGGTTAAACATAAAAATTACAAATGTCGGGTGGTAAACTATATTTAGCTGGTGGTCAAGAATTTTTGTAGAAAGTAAAATAATATAATAAGCGTTTATTCTCTCGAAATAAAGAGGTTTATCTTAAAAGTTATAATGTATAGTATAAGTATCTTTCTTACTACATTAAAAGACGCACAAGTATAGGTTAGTACCTAATACCTGACTTAATATGAACCGCATTATTCTGGTACTTTCGTAACTCATAATTTAGTACACATATTAAATGTTATCTTAATCGAATTTTAAGGACCCAAGAAATTATGAAACTAGTTTCAATGTCATTTGTTGTTGATATGTTTTTTATTTCTTTATTATAATTCAATAAACATGCAAACACACTTAGATCATGAGAACATTCAAGAATTACATTACAATTAGTAATTTGGGTATATGAATGTAATATTATACATAGTTTATTGTACGAGGAAAAATTTGATGGGTAGAATTTTGATTTCTTACAATAAATACTTCCAATCAAACAAAGTATGAGATTAAACCGATCTGATTTCATTTTCAACTTAATCTCGTCAAGCGGTATATTATAACTATTATATTTTGGTTCATACAAACAAATGGAGGCTCGTACCTAACATTAATAATTGTATATTCTTTAATTAAATATTTATTTTATAATGTATGTTACATTTTCAATAATACCTATCCTCGTAAATTTTACACGAGGAAATGAAAAAACTGTGTGGCATTCTCCAGTGCTATTTTGATCTAAATATTTGTATAGACTACAGTAATACACACTGTGAAGCGAATCCTAAAATGGTGCAGAAAGTGATGCATGTTAATAATTGATTTGTGAGTAAACAAATGTACCTATTTGAATATGATTTCTTTTAATTCATTGAATGCATATTAGCTATCATATTTACATAGAATCCTTGTCCTTTGATATTTTTAAGTCATTTTTAATTCATATTCATAATCAATGACCTTATTTTATTTAAAAGACGTATGTATATAATATTTACAAAATACGATGAAATCAATTTAACTAAAGTCTGCTTCCAACTATTTATAGATAGCTCAACTGATCCGACTCAATGCCAGGTACAATTGTGCCCAAAACTCTGGTGGAAATTAATTATTTAATTTAATTTCGAAAAGGCCTTCAAAACTATTTAGAAAGTTGCGCAGTTCATTAACATAACATTGTTATTGAGTGACGTCAATGAATATACTGTGAGACCAAGTTATCCTGTATGTTATTACTCGTATGTTGGATGCCTGCAGATTGGCTACGCACGTCTGAACTTTCGTTTCTAATATATTGGTACCTATACAAAGCACTTAACAAGTCATTTACATATTCATTAAGTTGAATGACACACCTAAAGTACCCGTGTTAAGTTTAAATGCTAGCCGTAAAATCGTGACAAAGAAGGTGTTGCCTAAGTCCCTAAAGTCGTAAAGGACTTACAAAACTGTTTTGTAGACTTCGTGTATATCTATTGTGGAGAGCGTGGTGGTCTAGTGGTACTGACCCCGAGTTTCAATCCGGAGGTCGCGGGTTCAAATCCCGACATGCACCTATGAATTTTTCTATTGAAAGATTTATGTGCGCAATACCACGTTCTCAAAACGGTGAAGGAAACATCGTGAGGAAACCGACATGTCCTAGAACTAACAATTCGATGACATGTGTCAAGTGCAGGAAAGGAACCTCTTGAGGCGCACTTTAAATCCTTTCAGCACTCTGGGTCGAGAGAGTCAGTGACACAATGAGTGAAGTTTTTCTTTTCATTTTACTTCACCAGTATGAGTAGATAAGTAACCCAAAACATGTTGAAAAGTGAAAGGATCACTGGTTCTCTCGAACCAGTGATCCGAATAGAAGAAGAAGATTGCGGAGACTAACCTTCTTTCGACAAATGAGAGTGCTTATAATTTATCTACCTCGGGCATTTTATATCAGTCCGTAGACGTCTTTCGAACTTTTGGCTCTACATTGACATGCGAAGACATACAAGATATTTTATAGCATAAGCAATTGTACATTTGGGTCTTATTTAAATAATTAGACCTTAAAACTTAGTCACCTATGGCCTATCACCTACAGGTATGGCAATGCTGTGACAGTGCTTACAAAATAATTATATATGATACTTAATAATACTTAGGCTGATAATTAGAAAAAAACAGTAATTAATTACTTTATTAGCATTTAAAGAAATTTTTTTTTTCTTTCTTTCTTTTTCTTTCCTATTAGCATTAGAGCTTAAAATTACAGAGCCTATTAATCAAAAATCTTTCCTTTGCCGTTTCGACTTTACCAAACAACCTTTCCTTACTTTGCGGATGAAAGTTGGTGCCTACACTGGGTTACTACGTTGTCACTAACTTCATTACTTTTTCATGATTTCAGGAGGCCATGCCGATTCGTCTGAAGCAAGTTCACGTAATCAACGCTCCTTCATACATAGGCAAGCTGCACGCGTTATGCAAACCCTTCCTCAAAACAGAAGTCGCTAAATTGGTGAGATATTGTTTTTTCTATGTGACGAGAAAGATACGAATAAGCGGTAACCTCTGCCCATAACAAAAATGCCTAACTTTATTAACTATATTACAAAATTAGAAACAATTAATATAGAGTAAAATAGGCAAAATTGACGTTATTGTAGTGTATACTGTATTCGGTAATTGCTCATTATTGGTGATTTTATTACCTCAAAGAGAATCTTCGTGTAATTCTCACCGTAAACGTATCAGTAGACAAGAATTATTTCTAAATTTGACTTTCTTGCTTCGTTCAAATGAGAGTAAATATTTAGTTTGGAGCTGATTGGGGTGACAGAGAAGAAAAATCTTAATAATATCTACGAGTATATCGCTTCTAAAAGTACTATGCATAAGAATTGTAAATATATGTAAATTGACTGGCCTCACAGCTCAGTTGGTAGTAACTCTGCCTTCTGCGCTGTAGATCGTGGGTTCGGTTTCCACTCAGGACAAACATTTGTGTGACGAACATCGATGTTTGTTTTGTGTCTGGGTGTTAATATGTATTATATGTATATAATTACAAAAAAAGTATATAAGTATTATATCAGTTTCAGCTTGTATCATGGGGACCTTCTGCTTAGCTTACTTTGGGGCTAGATGGAGCTGTGTGAAATGTCCACTAATATTTATTATGATAAAACAATTTCAGATAAAATTCCATGAGCCGAACTCAGACACACTATTTAAGGACATACCGCAGGAGATATTGCCCAACGACTATGGCGGCAAAGCTGGCGACCTCGGACAGATTAAACGGGAGTGGATCAAGAAAATGGAAGCAAAGAGGTAATTTTAACGTTACTGGCACCACAGCTCAGTTAGTAATGCTGCCTTCTGCGCGGTAGGTAGACATAGACAAACATTTATTCGCTATTTAGCACACATATACATTACACACAAGAAATATAAAACAAAGATTTATTAAAAGTAAAAGTTAGAATATATTAAAAGAAAAAAGGGGTCGTGGGTTTGATTCACACACAGGACAAACCTTAGGGTTTAACCTTAACCTAAGGGTTACTAAACTATTACTACTAAGCCATTTCTTTATGAATTCTATGGAAATAAAGTTTTTTTTTTACTACCAACTGAGCTGTGAGGCCAGTCGAAAATTATCATAATATTGATAATTTTTCGATACAGTCCACAAATCGCACGCCAATCTAAATTGCTTGATTCTGCCATCATTCACCACAAAGTCATATTGAAAAATTATGATACCTGTCTAATACGTAATTGGTCTAGACGCGTAATCGACTGGCATAAACATTTACTACAGCACTAGACCACAATGTTGTAATGTGTATAGCATATTTAATTGAGTGCCTGTTAAATTAACGATCACAATATGGTGTGACTTGTTTTGTTACTATATTATTTAGAGATTTTGCAAGAATATGACTTCAGTGTCTGCATTCAATCAAATTTATTTATTTATTATAAAAATAAATATCGATAATATTTAAGTGACTATCTTGACTTGACTATCCTAGTTAGTAAAATACTGGAACTAGAAGAAACAGAATTAGTAGTGGCAGTAGAACTTATGCCAAATTCGTCCAGGGAAATACTGCAACCATATCCGTTTCTGCAGCCATGGATTAATGCATTCGTGTTACTGTATTCCGGTTTGATAGTTATGGTTGCCGGTGAAATTACAGGCACATGAGACATTCCACCTTGATGTGTCAGAGTTACAGACGCATGCTATGCGATTTGGGTATTTTGTAACTAAGTAGGGAATTACCCAAGTTGTTATGCATGTTATGGCAGAGAGTTAACACACGGTGCGCTATCTACTCTTTCCGTAACTTTATCACATAAAAAAGTTACAATTCTGGTGACGGATATTGTCAAGCCCCAAGTTGATAGCCAAAAGTTTTATCTCCATTATACAAAGACAATAAATTTTTTAATAAATATATATAAATTTTTGTGGACATTTCACGCAGCGCCATCTAGCCTCAAAGTAAGCTAAGGCATTAGCTTGTATCATGGGACAATTGATATAATACTTACATACTTTTTTTTTTGTAAATATGTACATACCTACATATAATCATATCAACACCCAGACAGAACAAACATCTCTGTTCGTCACACAAATGTTTGTACTGGCTGGGAATTGAACCCACGACCAGAATGCGCAGAAGGCAACTGAGCTGTGAGACCAGTATACTTTGACAATTCAACAATATTGCGCATACAACTACGGTGAATGTGATTTATCAATTGCAGAGATTGGTTCTTAAGTAATGACAAGCGGTGGGCAGTGGACGAGACGGTCCGACCTTCGCACTGCGCGGACGATCGCGTCGACAAGGCGAGAGACTTGCCCGGGACATTCAGGACTCTGGCTTTAGATTAATCACTTACAATTAACAAGTATAAACTTATCATATATAATATAGAATTACTTTTTTTCTTACTTGTCTACTTTTTGCGTCTCGGGGTGATGGACGCAACGCAATGCAACTTAGGTCATCTCATACTTTGGTAGAGAAGACTTGAGTCGTATTGTTGTTGTCTATGGGCGGCGGTTACCATTTAACATCAGGTGGGCCGTCAGCTCGTTCCGCCAACCCAAGCACATATAAAAAACCGACCAATATATGATAATTTCCTGTGATGTAGGTATGTAACGCATTTGTAGTATTCTTTAGGTCATTGCTTGTTACATTTATATCAATCATTAATTCGTTTTCAAAGTTGCAAAATGATCCTTGATAAAATACTTGTCAAGTAAGTGACATTATTGTTTCATATTAAATATGGAACTGTCGAATGATTTCATATCCGTTGCCGTCCATAAATTCTTATATCAAGTATTGTAATTTCTTAGATCATTAGATACCTGTACAAATCTTCACATATTTCCATCTCCATTATCTTTAAAAGGTCCTATCTGATACTATTTTATATATTTTTACACAAATTTTAAAATTTCATTTATGTTTTTTTAATTGAAGTATTGGCACTTTATTGGTAAATTATATTGCTTTTTGCCGTTTATATCCATTGTAAACTCAATTAATAGGTATTTAAAGAAGCTTACGCGCTCTAATCGCTGCATTAGGTTTCCCTGTGTCGCTGGAGGCATAGACACAACAAACATTCAAGACCAGAGAACACACTTTATGCTCATCAAACGTTATTTGCCATGGCTGGGAATAGAACCCAGGATCCACTTGCAGACAGCTACTACCGAATTCACTACAGAGTGGTCAATGCGCACAAAACTGAGCTTACTTTATTTGCTTGTATATGTAATAAGTCTTGTTTTAAGTTCAAGTGTGATACGTTTTTAAGTAAATGGGTAAAGATTAAAAGAGTACTTTCACTGTAAAATATGTTTAATAAATTACTAGTAATAAAAAAAATTACAAAATTATTGATGTTTTACTTTAAAAAAACTATTTACAATGCACCACCGATTAATATATTTATTATTTAATTTTGCGATTAATCGATAGAGAGCGTTCTAAAAGAGCCGTTCATTACATCTTCCCCGTTCTTTTTCGATTTCTTTGTCATATCTGCTTTCCATAGGCGGTCATCGCAGAACATATGTCTGAAACAAAAGACAAAGTAAAAAAAAGGAACAAAGTATTATTTTTTATTTTAAGAAAATTGTAGGCTTCATTGTATGGGCTCAGTCAAAGGTTTATTTTGTGACGTAATCAAATTGTAAAACACACTACCGAATCTCGAGACAGGGAGACAAAGCATTCTTGATACTATTTTGATCCTGTACACAGACTGGTGGACTGGAAATTTGCAAATAAAAAAAATACATTGTGCAACAAATGAAATTCCCCTCCATCTGGCAACCCGTACGGTTGGGCGATCCTAATCGAAATATAATGCATAAATTACGTAATGTGTTTTGTGGAGATAATGAAGCCTTAAAAATATAAGTACGCAATACCACGTTTTGCTTGTTGCAACAAATTTAGCCGATGACTAATTTCCACATACTCAAAAATTGGAATGCTCGCTCTACCCTATCCTATCCGGATAAGGATCCCTTGGTACATTCTGAACCATCATTTATCACCTATCGCTTGTCGAAAATATGATTTATTACAAGGCTGTACAAAACATTTCAGAAAAAGTGATTCCAATTGCTCTCGGGAAACGAATTAAGACATGGCATTAACGATTGGCTGGTTCCATAGTCGGATTTTAAAATACCCAAGTAGGGACCCAAGTCGTAATGCTTATTGGCAGAGGTTACCACTTAACACCATCTGGGCCATCTGCTCGACTCTCTCTCTGCATCGACTTGGGTCCTCCCCTACTAGGTACGACAAGACCCAAGACGCAACGAATGCGCCCGTAACTGTGAGACGTGTAGGTCGAATGTCTCAAGTGCCTGTCATTTCACCGGCAACCACACTTTTCAAATCGGAATATAGCTGCTTGACGGCAGAAATGGGCATGGTGGCAGTACTTCCCCGGGCAAACTTAGCGTGAGTTCTACTGCTCTTTGAATTTTGCTCTCTTTATATTGTTGTGTTGTTGTGTACATTTTGTGTAAATACATTTATTCTTATTCTTATTACCACCGAGGTCCACCACCATCGTCACTGTACCTGTCGTTTTCTATATCTTCCACCCATTTCTTGTGTTGCTGCATCAGGCTGGGCGCGTCTCCGCCGTACTCCACTGGTAAGTACTTCCGCTCTATGAACGAGTAGAGACCTTCGTGGGTATTGTGGAAGTTTATCTGAAATAATATGATTAAGAAGGTTACTCATATCGACCCTATACCGCGGACTTATCGTAAGCGACAATTTTACCCAAATAGCATTTTTTTGTCTAAAGTGATATTTTAAGCTATAACGGACAAGGTGTTGTCGAGATTTCCCGCCAAAATATGTTATTTCGAATATATAGCGAATGCAAAGTTTATCGTTAGCACGCCATTTTTCACATTTTATTTAAAAAATCAGTTAGACAAATAATAGATATATAATTCATAAAAGTCCATTGTGAGATCAACTTACCAAATCGCAAATCTCCTGGGGCAACACACCCTTGACGAGGCCATACATCTTCTCATAGTAGGAGGGGCAGTTTATCACATGCACCTGTTGCAGTCGCACCGGCATTGCTTCCTGGAAAAAGTTTAACATTTTCCAAATTGCCTATGAGGGAATTTTCCAATATTTTTTCCTTTCGTTATACCGGGTTAACTAAACGAGAAACTTTACTAGAATAAAATTTTAAGTAGGCCCGCCGCGCCTTCTTCAGCGTGGATGTTCTGTTCAAACTTTTACACCCCGTTTGACACCCTTAGGGGATGAAATTTTGAAGTAATCTACTCGAATGCACGGATTTTAGTCACTGTCGTAATACACGCAGTTCCAAAGACGGATTCTGCGTCAAACAACATTAAAACATGGAATAAAAAAATATATTCGGAAAAATTTAATGCTCATGATATATGTATATAATTAAATTCAAACTTACCAATAGGAAAATCAATAACTTCTGAAAGAAGAACACATTGCATTTGGATACGAGACGAAGAGTGTAGTACTTTATATCTAGAATGACGATGTGTGCTTCAGGCATTAGGTCAACCACCTTGATCCAGTAATCTGCCTGGATAGTCAACGCCTTTACTACATCGTAGAAGTTGAATTTTTCCAAACTGGGCACGTCGAGGAAATGTACTAAAATCTCACATTCCTTAGCTTGGAATGATGCCACGTTGCTGAAAAAAATAATACGTATTCATTACTAGAAAAGGAACCTTATTATATATAGATGACACTTAATATGTAATATGCAGGTACGTTTTTTTTTTTTTTTTATGTAATACATTTACGGAACGAGCCGACGGCCCACCTGGTGTTAAGTGGTAACCCCTGCCCATAACAGCCGATGCGACTTGGGTCCTCCCATACTAGGTATGACAAGACCCAAGTCGCATCGTATGCGCCCGTAAATGTGAGACGTGTAGGTGGAATGTCTCATGTGCCTGTAATTTCACCGGCAACCACACCTTTCAAACCGGAACACAGTAACGCGGATGCGTTACTGCTTGGCGGCAGAAAAGGGCATGGTGGCAGTACTTCCCCGGACGAACTTGGCGAGAGTTCTACTGCTCTTAAAGCAGTAAAGCAGTACGTAAGCAATATACATTAAAAATAACACAATTATAGTTTCTAGCGACAGAAGTAGATACATACTCGTAGATATATAGATCCCTAATACTTTATTGACCACCATACAGGGATATTTCGTAAAGATGAATATTAAAGCTAAGGGAATACAATGGTCGGCCTTATCGCTAACAGCGATTTCTTCCAAATGAGCTCATTAGTAAGGAAATAAGAATGCGGTAATAAAATAACGATAATATATAATAAAATAAAACGCAATAAAAACAACTTAAATGTTATCAACTAGGCGCTAATTGATAAATAATGTTTCGTTACCATGTTCTTATAGATGTAGATACAATTTGGAGGCTTGTAATCCACCATATTGGATTTGTAGATATCATATGACAACCGACTAAACTATGTATTTTAAAAATCCAGACGGTTCTAATGTCTCTCTATCATAAGAATCTATCAAGCAAGTTATCCTTCAGTTTTTTTCAAAGTAACAGACACACATACATACAATATATAGTTAGACTGATCGCATAGCTCAGCTGGTTAAATGTCCACCAACATTATTATTAATATTATTATTATGTTACTTAAACTCGCTCAAACTTAGCGATAAGTATGCGTGACCTTAAGTTTTGTTTATTACTTAGTGACGTTTCCAAGTCTTTTCTTTATAAATTCTATATTAAAGATAAAAAAGCTAAGGACCAGTTATACTTGAGCAAGTCATTCCGGTGAGTTAATATATTGCCTTTTTTATTCCTGCTGTTACGTGACTGTTGAAACAAAAAAGGCTGAAGTGAATTAATCCATATACAACTATGGTTATGTTATATATGTATAATTATCATTCCAATATGCATCCTGTTTCACAATATTGAGGGCAATCGATATAAATCATTGGATGATTTATGAAACGATAGAAATCATCCAATGATTTCTCTCGTTTCATAAATAAATATCATTATTTATTTATGAAACTAATTTATTTATTAGACCGCGTTCAAACATATTTAAAAGTTTTAGTAAAATTGTTTAGAAACTATGTCACTTCTAGATCGCGCTATAGTTGATTTAAATTTCAATAAACTACTTATTTAACTAACTTAATTTTACTATACTTAGTACAGCAAAAGCTAAGCTAAGTAGTACATAACTTTGGGAACCAAATTATAATACTTAAATACTTTTTTTGTAAATACATATATCTAATCCGTAGTAACACCCAGTCGACCTTTATAATTTGATTGATTTACGTTTTTATTAAGAAATCCTTGACCTCTGGGTTATGCACATGACTATATCATTTTTTTTAAAGACTGCTATTTACTATATAGCACAAAATAAACGATTTTTAAACGGTTTTATTTAGCTCGACCCGTACGGAATTTATTTGGGTCAAAATTAGAAATTGAAATTTAAGCACCTTCCCGTTGTCAGATTGATCTGAAATTTGGTACACACATTTAATTTAGATGACAATACAATATAATAAAATCAATAACATTATAAATCTAAGATGGCCGCCGATACAAAATGGCGGATTACATATTTTTCCTTAACCCCCTCAATATGGGTATCAAATCAAAGGGCTACACTAGTAAAACACGATGATTATATCAAAATTTAAAATTCAAGATGGACGCCGTTCCAATATGGCGGACTAGGTACATATTTTTCCACAACCACCACAATATGGGTATCAAATCAAAGGGCTACACTAGTAAAACACGATGATTATGTCAAAATTTAAAATTCAAGATGGACGCCGTTCCAATATGGCGGACTAGGTACATATTTTTCCACAACCACCACAATATGGGTATCAAATCAAAGGGCTACACTAGTAAAACACGATGATTATGTCAAAATTTAAAATTCAAGATGGACGCCGTTCCAATATGGCGGAGTAGGTACATATTTTTCCACAACCACCACAATATGGGTATCAAATCAAAGGGCTACACTAGTAAAACACGATGATTATATCAAAATTTAAAATTCAAGATGGACGCCGTTCCAATATGGCGGACTAGGTACATATTTTTCCACAACCACCACAATATGGGTATCAAATAATAGGACTACACTGCAGAATACTGTCATTATGTCAAAATTTCATACTCAAGATGGACGCTGTTAAAAAATGGCGTATTAGGTGGGGGCATGATTAGTCGTGTCGAGAACAGTTGCGTCCAAGATTGTGTGACGTTAGAGGGGCAGATAAAAAAAATACGTAATTAGATACCTCGTTAGTAAGCGGTAGCTATACCACCCAAGTTAAGGTAATAGGTTAAAACGTGCCGAGGACTGTATGGCATTAGGGTGGATAAAAATGTAATGTCGTAAGCGCTTCCCCCTCAAGATTGGGCGCATCTTGTTGTATATTAAGCCTTGTCCCTTTACTGGACCTCTGGGGAGGGGGGGGGGGGGTCGACCGTCAAAATGCCCCTTAATCGTGGGAACAACATGGTAACAATAAATAAAAAAGCAAACAAAAATAAAAACGAAACTGCTACACAACGAAAAAGAAGGCTCGAAAAGGCAAAAGAAAAGTATAGAACGAAACGTGCAAAGGAAAGTGAAAATGAAACCCATAGTCGACTACAGAAACGAAGAGAACGGAAAGAAGAAAAAAAAGAAACACCTGAGCAACATGATACCAGGTTAATAGCACAACGTGAGAGACAAAGGCAGCTGGTAGAGTCAGAAACACCTGAGCGTCATGAGTGCAGGCTCGCATCACAACGTGACAGACGAAGAGAGCTAATAGCGTCAGAAACACCCGAGCGTCATGAGTCCAGGCTAGCATCACAACGTGACAGACAAAGAGAGTTGTTAGCATCAGAAACATCTGAGCGTCATTAGTCTAGGCTAACATCACAACGTGACAGACGAAGAGAGCTAATAGCGTCAGAAACACTTGAGCGTCATGAGTCCAGGCTAGCATCACAACGTGACAGACAAAGAGAGTTGTTAGCATCAGAAACACCTGAGCAACATGATACCAGGTTAATAGCACAACGTGAGAGACAAAGGCAGCTGGTAGAGTCAGAAACACCTGAGCGTCATGAGTGCAGGCTCGCATCACAACGTGACAGACGAAGAGAGCTAATAGCGTCAGAAACACCCGAGCGTCATGAGTCCAGGCTAGCATCACAACGTGACAGACAAAGAGAGTTGTTAGCATCAGAAACATCTGAGCGTCATTAGTCTAGGCTAACATCACAACGTGACAGACGAAGAGAGCTAATAGCGTCAGAAACACTTGAGCGTCATGAGTCCAGGCTAAGATTACAACGTAATAGACAAAGAGAGCTATTAGCGTCAGAAACACCTGAGCAACATGAGGCCAGGTTAACAGGACGGCGTGAGAGACGAAAGGAGTTAGAAGCTTCAGAAACACCTGAGCAACGCCACGACAGGTTAAATAACCAACGTGAGCGTGCACAGCAACGCAGAGCTGAAAATCATGTACAAGCGTTTGAAAATGCTATTAACACATCGTGTATACACGTTTGTGACATTTGCACGAAGCATTGTTATCCTAACCAAATTCATACTGTACGTTACAACACAGCTGCATTAGGATATCTACCTGCAGAACTCTCTTCAAAAACAACATTACTTTTATGTTCGCGCTGCCAAACACATGTGACCAGTAATAAAACAATAGCACCATCAAAGGCGTACTGGAATAATCTGGATCCAGGTTCAATACCAGATGAGATTCAAGCGCTGACGCAAGCAGAGCAGCGATTGCTGTGTAGAATCATCCCGTTTGTTAAAATCGTAAAATTTACTGGGCTATACGGGCAGTACCTACGGTTTCCGCGGACAAGCAGTGTTGTTTGCCCAAGATATCTTTGAGGTCAGTGAAAGATTACCTAATATGCTTCCAAGATCTTCCAGCCATGTAATAATGATGCACTGAATGAATTAAATAGAATGAGGAATATTCGGTAGACAATTTCACTAAATACTAAAAACAAGAAAATAAAAATCGGTAAAAAAACTTTTAAGTTAAACAGTTTTATTTTATGTGCACTGAAAACTACAAAATAAATAAATAGTTACTTACCTATCAACCTACGTTGGTGATCTCGGTCATTAATATCTCTGATGGTAGTGGTTGTCATAACATGAACCATGTCAGCGGCTGAAAGGCAGTTCATGAAAGAACACTAACACCAGGGTTTGCTTGGTAGGTAAACTAAGCAGCCCACACTATAACAAGTAGGTATTTTGACCTTCTAGTTCAGAAATATTTTAGTACTAGGCAGAATAGCTTTTAGGCATATTAGACTAAAATAAAAACGTGGGGCCCACTAACTATTTCTGTATTACTTTCTACTATACTAAATGTGGATTGCATCGACTTATTATAATCGTCATCATCATCATCCTAGCGGTTTATCCCGGTCGCATCCGAAACCTCATAGCTCCGGAGTCCAGGGTCCGCTGAATCGACTAACTATAATCTAAAAACTACTATAATCGTAACTGGAGGTTTTGACCATCAATAACCAGCCGTTACGGCTTCACCAGCGAACGCCGCGCCGAGCTCATGATCTACCAAAGTATAAGATATGCTCTGCCATAGGTATGATTTCAGAGGGGCCCCACGTTTTTATTTTAGTCTAATATGCCTAAAAGCTATTCTGCCTAGTACTAAAATATTTCTGAACTAGAAGGTCAAAATACCTACTTGTTATAGTGTGGGCTGCTTAGTTTACCTACCAAGCAAACCCTGGTGTTAGTGTTCTTTCATGAACTGCCTTTCAGCCGCTGACATGGTTCATGTTATGACAACCACTACCATCAGAGATATTAATGACCGAGATCACCAACGTAGGTTGATAGGTAAGTAACTATTTATTTATTTTGTAGTTTTCAGTGCACATAAAATAAAACTGTTTAACTTAAAAGTTTTTTTACCGATTTTTATTAAACGGTTTTATTTAGCTCGACCCGTACGGAATTTATTTGGGTCAAAATTAGAAATTGAAATTTAAGCACCTTCCCGTTGTCAGATTGATCTGAAATTTGGTACACACATTTAATTTAGATGACAATACAATATAATAAAATCAATAACATTATAAATCTAAGATGGCCGCCGATACAAAATGGCGGATTACATATTTTTCCTTAACCCCCTCAATATGGGTATCAAATCAAAGGGCTACACTAGTAAAACACGATGATTATATCAAAATTTAAAATTCAAGATGGACGCCGTTCCAATATGGCGGACTAGGTACATATTTTTCCACAACCACCACAATATGGGTATCAAATCAAAGGGCTACACTAGTAAAACACGATGATTATGTCAAAATTTAAAATTCAAGATGGACGCCGTTCCAATATGGCGGACTAGGTACATATTTTTCCACAACCACCACAATATGGGTATCAAATCAAAGGGCTACACTAGTAAAACACGATGATTATGTCAAAATTTAAAATTCAAGATGGACGCCGTTCCAATATGGCGGAGTAGGTACATATTTTTCCACAACCACCACAATATGGGTATCAAATCAAAGGGCTACACTAGTAAAACACGATGATTATATCAAAATTTAAAATTCAAGATGGACGCCGTTCCAATATGGCGGACTAGGTACATATTTTTCCACAACCACCACAATATGGGTATCAAATAATAGGACTACACTGCAGAATACTGTCATTATGTCAAAATTTCATACTCAAGATGGACGCTGTTAAAAAATGGCGTATTAGGTGGGGGCATGATTAGTCGTGTCGAGAACAGTTGCGTCCAAGATTGTGTGACGTTAGAGGGGCAGATAAAAAAAATACGTAATTAGATACCTCGTTAGTAAGCGGTAGCTATACCACCCAAGTTAAGGTAATAGGTTAAAACGTGCCGAGGACTGTATGGCATTAGGGTGGATAAAAATGTAATGTCGTAAGCGCTTCCCCCTCAAGATTGGGCGCATCTTGTTGTATATTAAGCCTTGTCCCTTTACTGGACCTCTGGGGAGGGGGGGGGGGGGTCGACCGTCAAAATGCCCCTTAATCGTGGGAACAACATGGTAACAATAAATAAAAAAGCAAACAAAAATAAAAACGAAACTGCTACACAACGAAAAAGAAGGCTCGAAAAGGCAAAAGAAAAGTATAGAACGAAACGTGCAAAGGAAAGTGAAAATGAAACCCATAGTCGACTACAGAAACGAAGAGAACGGAAAGAAGAAAAAAAAGAAACACCTGAGCAACATGATACCAGGTTAATAGCACAACGTGAGAGACAAAGGCAGCTGGTAGAGTCAGAAACACCTGAGCGTCATGAGTGCAGGCTCGCATCACAACGTGACAGACGAAGAGAGCTAATAGCGTCAGAAACACCCGAGCGTCATGAGTCCAGGCTAGCATCACAACGTGACAGACAAAGAGAGTTGTTAGCATCAGAAACATCTGAGCGTCATTAGTCTAGGCTAACATCACAACGTGACAGACGAAGAGAGCTAATAGCGTCAGAAACACTTGAGCGTCATGAGTCCAGGCTAGCATCACAACGTGACAGACAAAGAGAGTTGTTAGCATCAGAAACACCTGAGCAACATGATACCAGGTTAATAGCACAACGTGAGAGACAAAGGCAGCTGGTAGAGTCAGAAACACCTGAGCGTCATGAGTGCAGGCTCGCATCACAACGTGACAGACGAAGAGAGCTAATAGCGTCAGAAACACCCGAGCGTCATGAGTCCAGGCTAGCATCACAACGTGACAGACAAAGAGAGTTGTTAGCATCAGAAACATCTGAGCGTCATTAGTCTAGGCTAACATCACAACGTGACAGACGAAGAGAGCTAATAGCGTCAGAAACACTTGAGCGTCATGAGTCCAGGCTAAGATTACAACGTAATAGACAAAGAGAGCTATTAGCGTCAGAAACACCTGAGCAACATGAGGCCAGGTTAACAGGACGGCGTGAGAGACGAAAGGAGTTAGAAGCTTCAGAAACACCTGAGCAACGCCACGACAGGTTAAATAACCAACGTGAGCGTGCACAGCAACGCAGAGCTGAAAATCATGTACAAGCGTTTGAAAATGCTATTAACACATCGTGTATACACGTTTGTGACATTTGCACGAAGCATTGTTATCCTAACCAAATTCATACTGTACGTTACAACACAGCTGCATTAGGATATCTACCTGCAGAACTCTCTTCAAAAACAACATTACTTTTATGTTCGCGCTGCCAAACACATGTGACCAGTAATAAAACAATAGCACCATCAAAGGCGTACTGGAATAATCTGGATCCAGGTTCAATACCAGATGAGATTCAAGCGCTGACGCAAGCAGAGCAGCGATTGCTGTGTAGAATCATCCCGTTTGTTAAAATCGTAAAATTTACTGGGCTATACGGGCAGTACCTACGGTTTCCGCGGACAAGCAGTGTTGTTTGCCCAAGATATCTTTGAGGTCAGTGAAAGATTACCTAATATGCTTCCAAGATCTTCCAGCCATGTAATAATGATGCACTGAATGAATTAAATAGAATGAGGAATATTCGGTAGACAATTTCACTAAATACTAAAAACAAGAAAATAAAAATCGGTAAAAAAACTTTTAAGTTAAACAGTTTTATTTTATGTGCACTGAAAACTACAAAATAAATAAATAGTTACTTACCTATCAACCTACGTTGGTGATCTCGGTCATTAATATCTCTGATGGTAGTGGTTGTCATAACATGAACCATGTCAGCGGCTGAAAGGCAGTTCATGAAAGAACACTAACACCAGGGTTTGCTTGGTAGGTAAACTAAGCAGCCCACACTATAACAAGTAGGTATTTTGACCTTCTAGTTCAGAAATATTTTAGTACTAGGCAGAATAGCTTTTAGGCATATTAGACTAAAATAAAAACGTGGGGCCCACTAACTATTTCTGTATTACTTTCTACTATACTAAATGTGGATTGCATCGACTTATTATAATCGTCATCATCATCATCCTAGCGGTTTATCCCGGTCGCATCCGAAACCTCATAGCTCCGGAGTCCAGGGTCCGCTGAATCGACTAACTATAATCTAAAAACTACTATAATCGTAACTGGAGGTTTTGACCATCAATAACCAGCCGTTACGGCTTCACCAGCGAACGCCGCGCCGAGCTCATGATCTACCAAAGTATAAGATATGCTCTGCCATAGGTATGATTTCAGAGGGGCCCCACGTTTTTATTTTAGTCTAATATGCCTAAAAGCTATTCTGCCTAGTACTAAAATATTTCTGAACTAGAAGGTCAAAATACCTACTTGTTATAGTGTGGGCTGCTTAGTTTACCTACCAAGCAAACCCTGGTGTTAGTGTTCTTTCATGAACTGCCTTTCAGCCGCTGACATGGTTCATGTTATGACAACCACTACCATCAGAGATATTAATGACCGAGATCACCAACGTAGGTTGATAGGTAAGTAACTATTTATTTATTTTGTAGTTTTCAGTGCACATAAAATAAAACTGTTTAACTTAAAAGTTTTTTTACCGATTTTTATTACATTTTATATCTTGAAACAAGAGAACTCTGATAGCTCACGTTAAACTAATGTGACTACTCACAAACTGTCCATTGAGTCGTAAAAACCACATAATATAACAAACTTATTTACAATTATCTTGGGCCTTGTGTATGCGTTATAGGTACATCTTTTTCACAGTTTAAATATTGCTGGGAAATATATAGTATTTAAATTATTATTATTCAGATTACATTAATCTATATAAATAAAAATCAATCTTTCATGAAAAAAAACATCAAATATTATACTATCTAAAGTGTAGATAGCAAATAATTGTGACATTCTATAATGTAGTTTACTCCTAGAAACCAGCAAGAGTTTCTGCCGTATAGTGTTAATATACTACCCCTCCGTATTCAAATAATTGATAGTAATAATAATAATATTGGTGGACAATTCACACAGCGCCATCTAGCCCCAAACTAGCATAGCTTGTAGTATGGGCACCAGACAACTGATAGAATACATATCTACTTTTATTTTGTAAATACATACATATAATACACATTAACAACAAATAAATTTATCGTTGTTAACATCCGGTTCTAAGTAGTTCATCTGCAGACTACATGAAGACCTGTTTAACTTTTACTACAATGTTACGAGCAATCTTACTTTGCCAAGAGATTTTTATTGTATTAAATACACGGGTACTTCGATGCTCAAGACTCAAAGATCAAGGATTTCATTATAAATCAACAGAAATTACGGTCGAGGCATGAAATAAATCAATTTACGGTGACTGTGATTTTAATTGTTTTCCCTTTACGTAAACGAGGAGTTTTATAATAATAACAATATTATTGGACAATTCACACAGTGCCAGCTAGCCCCAAAATAAGCATAGCTTGTACTATGGGAACCAGACAACTGATTGAATACATATTTGTATACATATGTTTGTAAATTAATACATATTAATACCTAGACACAGAACAAACATCTATATCCGTCACACAAATGATTGTCCTGGGTGGGAATCGAACCACCTACACCGTAGAAGGCAGATACGAAACATCAACAAAAACTTGCAGCGCCGTACATTTTTTGTTATATTTTATATATACGTGGACTACTTAAAATTAAGTTGAATGATTAATCTTACTTGCCAAAGTCAAAGTCAAAGTCAAAAACTTTATTTCCATAGAATTCATAAAGAAATGGCTTGGAAACGTCAATATTCAAAACATAAGGTCACGCGTACTTATCGATAAGTTTGATGCCTGTTCAAACCCTATCCGACCCTCCATGGGGCGAACAGACAAGAAACCCCTAATGGAGGGAATCACTGAATAAGTTTATGTAGGTAACCCATTAATTAGTATAAGTCTGATATAATCTAAATTGGTAGTTATTTATATTATTTAATATTTAATTAATAATAACATTGACACAGAATGCATCTTGCAACAAAGACAACTCATGTATGTTATACTAAGAAGGTCATAAGGTGAACACGTGAAGTCGTTTAAAAAGGAGGTTTTTGAAGCAGTTTTTCTACAAAACTGTATTTTTTATAACTAGAAAGCTACAAAAGAGAGGCCATGGGGGCCAAAGTGGTCTATCTCTACTTTGTGCAGTAATAAGTTTTATGGTTTAAAATTGTTGGCAATTGAAACTGATTGAATCACAGTGGCCTAAAATTCATTAAAAAATTTGTTGATTAGGCCAACTTATTGCTCGTGGTCTCATAACTCTATTAAACTCTTTTTTGTACTCGAAACTAAATTTAAAATACTTTACTGCACAAACATGCTACTAAATTTAACTTTGAACCTGTTTTTCTGCTTATCATTAAAATGAAACATGCCATAAGGTAGTTCCAAGCTACATACATTAATGGAATATTTTTGCTGAAAAGGTAGTAAATATATTTTGTTGGCGCAATTTATTTTTCATATAACTTCATCACCGCGATGTCAGATGCTCGTCACTGTTTACAGTGACTTAAGGGGACTAAAGGGGTGTTTCCAAAGCAGTATATCTACTCAAGCGTAACATTTGACTGACCTTACAGCTCAGTTGGTAGTAATCCTGCCTTCTGCGCTGTAGGTCCTCGATTCCCACCCAGGACAAACATTTGTGTGACGAACATAGATGTTTGTTCTGTGTCTGGGTGTGATATATGTATTATATGTATGTATTTACAAAAAAGTATATAAGTATTATATCAGTTGTCTGGTTCCCATGATACAAGCTATGCTTAGTTTACTTTGGGCTAGATGGCGTGTGAAAAAATACTTTTAAACAGGAAAAAAATAGTTTTTGTACCGTAATACTACCTTTTGGCAGACATTGTCTGAACTCAATACAGAATACGAAATACTTGGCTGTATAAAAAAATTCTTCGTTTAAATAACCTTTTTAAAGGTAGTTTTTCTCGTAACTCTTAAAATTTCTTACATTCAAAATACGTATATACTATAAAATGGATTGATGCAATAAAATTCAATACTGCTTACGACTGATTGATTGTATCAAATTGTAATACATTTTGTTTACGAGGTAAATTTCGTTTTCAAGAGATGCGTAATCGTGTCTTGTCGTCGACTGTACCTTACCGCTTAAGATCTGAATAAAGGAATCTTATTCCGTATTCCTGCGGCGTGCTCTTTATATTAGAGACTTACGCAATAGAGAAAGCGTCTCGCAATTGGCTGGTCAATGGATCCCTCGCGGTGTAGATCTCAGGCATGTTGGAGCGGCCACAGGCGAACGTCTCCATACATTTCTTGGTCTTCTCTAAGCTGCCGTAGCAGCTGTGTAGAAACTTCTTGATAATCTGCGCATCTGCTTTAGAAATAAATTGCAATTGATTCATTTTGTGGTATTCTTACGGTAACTAGCAGACAGTCTTGGTTATATGGTAACCTCTGCCCACCGAGTCATACGGCTTGGGTCCTCCCCTACTCAGGTAGAAGGCCCAAGTCGCATCATGTGCGCTCGTAACTCTGAGATGTGAAGGTGGAATGTCTCGTGTCACACTTTCAATCCGGAACCTGTTATAACCTAACCTAATATATACCTATTAGGTATATACGTCAAATTCAAAATAATCCTTCAAGCCACTAAACTGGGTTCTCCAATCAAGGTACAAAAAATCAAACGAACATACGTTTGACTTTTTGTAGCATCTTAGAAATAGATTACCGACTGCCAGAATAAACAACTATAATTTTTTGGTCGGTTAGTTAATATGGAATGTATATTAATCATCTCAATTCATAATATTATTATGTATACTAAGACCACGGTATGAACTTTATGATGTTAATTTACGGACTACTGAGATATACAGAGTTGCGGGCGCATATGATGCGACTTGGGCCTTGTCGTACCTAGTAGGAGAGGACCCAAGTCACATCAGTTGTTATGGGCCGAGGCAACCACTTAACACAAGGCGGGCCGTCGAAAAAAATAATATAATTGTTTATTCATATTTCAGAGTTTATATATTATGTTTCAAGTAGTTATATTTTCGCACATAAAGAAATATAATTACATAAGGAATGTTGGTATCTAGGCCTTCAAAATTAAGGTGAAAGCTAAAACTTGTTATAAAGGGCCGTATGTGAATACTGGTTTATCGTATTGGCTCTGCTGTAAATTGTCAAAAATGGAAAAAATATGACAATGACTTAAATAAATCGTATTTTATTTTTTATTTTATTTTATTTAAGACTCTTAGGGAAACTAACAGCTAGTAGGAAACAAAAACACAAATATAAATACAGAGGGCCAATTAAAAGTTTCCACGAATAGATATAACACTGATTTTAAACCAAAAAATAACGTAGACATACAAACACTAACACACAAAATTATTATATATAGATTATTAGCAATTATGTACTAAAGAATGATTTGCTCAATATACTCTTTAGTCGCGTAGAGGAAGTATTGAAGATATCAATATCCACCTCACGCACGGTAGCATTAAAACATCTGCACGCTCTTATTAAAAATGAATTTTGTCTGTAATTGGTACTCGCTATTGGCACATCAAGTAAATTATGTTGCCTGCGTGATGCGGCGGCGGGCGGCGGGAGTGCGAACACCCAGCCGCGCTACCAACTCTGGACAGTCGATCCTACCGCTAGCAATGTCCGTGAGATACGAGAGATCAGCCATACGCCTTCTCTCCGATAATGGAAGAAGGTGGAATTGTTTGCAACGCCTAGAATAATCAGGCATATATGTTTTAGTTCTGTACTGAAGGTATTTCAAGAACCGTTTTTGTATTCGTTCTATGCGGGTAATATAAGTGTTGTAGACTGGGTTCCAAACCTGGCATCCATACTCGAGGTGACTCCTCACGTATGAGCAGTAAAGAATCTTAAATGTTTTAACCTGTTGAAACTCAGCCGACGTTCTTATAACAAAACCCAAAGACTTAGAGGCTTTATTGACCATATTATTAATATGCACATCAAATAATAACTTAGAGTCCAATGTGACACCTAAGTCTTTTATCGATGAAACCCTTGACACACTTGCATCTTTAAGCATATAATTGAAAATTATAAGTTGAGGTTTACGCGTAAAGGAACAGATGAAACACTTAGAAACGTTTAAATCTAGTTTGTTTATATGACAGTAATTTTGAAACCTATCCAGATCACATTGAAGATTCATTGCGTTTAACGTTGTTTTAACTGGACATAGAATTTTCATATCGTCGGCATAAAGAAGGATTTTACAGTGTTGAAAACAAGATACAATGTCGTTAATAAATAAAACGAAGAGAAATGGGCCCAAAAGGGAGCCCTGAGGTACCCCTGAGGGGATATACATTGCTGAAGAAGAGTAAACGTTGAGGACCACGGTTTGAGACCTGTTCTGAACGTAGGATGAAAACCATCTAAATAAATTGCCTCTAATACCAGCAGCCTGGAGCTTATCTAATAGAATGGCATGGTCTATTCTGTCAAAGCATTTACTGTAGTCGGTATAAATTACGTCTACCTGGGAAGGCTCCGACATATATTGCGTATTCTGAGGCTTATTTCTGCCCGAACTACAAGACTTTCAATTTGGGTTTTAACATATCATTTTAAAGGCAGTAGAACTTGTGCCAAGTTCGTCCTAGGAAGTACTGCAACCATACCTATTTCAGACACCTTTTTATGGGTTATTAGTGAAATTTCGTAAACTGATATCATGTTTTGGTTATTTTATTTGCAAAACTGTTAAGAAACCCATGTTATATCTAGTACGTACCATCACCAAGGTCTTGTGGTAGATAATTTTCTTTTGAAATCCATTCTCTAATGGCGGCCACATCTTTATCGGTCACTAAAGTCATCTGAAACATATTTATAATAAGGCACAAAGACTTGTAACTTGTTGTCCGTAGATTGTTGGCAACAAGTTACAAGTTATAGGATTGTTTGTTCCGTTTCCTGATAATTTAACACGTATTTTTATATTAAATACACTCTAGTGCGCTAACTAATCGGTATAAGTGTTGGCGTGGTGGTTTAGTGGTACTGACCTCGAGTTTCAATCCGGAGGTCGCCGGTTCAAATCCCGACGTGCATCTAAGAGATTTTCGATTGAAAATTATATGTGCAATACCACGTTCTCAAAACGGTTAAGGAAAACATCATGAGGAAACCGACATGTCCTAGAACTAAAAATTCGAAGACATGTGTCAAGTGCACGAAAGGAGCCTGTTTGAGGCACACTTAAAATTATTAACCACACAGGTCTGACAGATTAGCGGGAACAAACAAACAGTCAGACAGACAAACAAAAATTGTAAAAAAAATGTTTGGTATGTGTACATCATATGCACTTAGTAAAAAGCGGTTATTTTAATATTACAAACAGATACTCCAATTTTATTTATTTATGTAGATTATAGCTTCATTTGTGTATAATTCTGTTCAAAGTCGAAGTCAAAGTCAAAACTTTATTTCCATAGAATTCATAAAGAAATGGCTTGGAAACGTCAATAATTATTTTATATAATTATTCTGTTCTATGAAATAAGAGCAAAAATGTACTCACTTTGCAGAAAAAGTGCTAAAGTAGTCGTTTGTCTGTAGGTAACACGTGTATGAAGCGCTGAATTTCACTGTACGACCAGACACAGCCACTTTGAGTAGTCGACTAAAGCCATGCTTACAACGATTTTGACTCTTCACACAAGGTCAGCGGCGGTTCCTCATACAGTCAGTAAGTAGGTAGGTAGGTAGGTAACAACAATACAGCCATGTAATAAAGAAAGAAAAATATTTATTTTCTGTTAAATCCTACTAATATTATAAACGTGAAAGTTTGTATGGATGTTTGTTACTCTTTCACGCTCAAACGGCTGAATGGATTTGTATAAAATTTGGTACCAAGATAGTTTATATCCTGGATTAACACACAGGCTACTTTGATCCCGGAAAAATGGAGTGTTCCCGTGGGATAATTTATTCACCGCGGGTAACACCGAGCGCAGCTAGTTAGATATAAAACTAGGTTCAGATCAAAGAAAATGTGGCTTGTTACAGCAAAAAAGGCTACCACTCAGATACCCAGCTACTTAAATAGGCTCCTGTGTGTTGGTACCACGACTTTGTAACCATTACATTGTAAACATTTGCAGTCTTAATTAAAATAAAATCCGCGTAGAAAACCACCATTACCATGAAGCTACTGTACAATTATTGCCCTAATTAAAATAGACTATAATTTGCCGTTGTATATAAAAATATTGCTTATTGTAACATTAACACACTTATGTTTTGCACATATAAGACAAAATAAGAACAAATATATATACTGTACGGGACGGCTCGACCGGGGTCTATAAGGTGGTAGTGGACTGTATGTTGGTGTTGTTATTCCGCCGGTGCGAGGGGTCTGTACACGCTATTACTGGGATTCTGTTAAGAAAACTTCAGATGGTGTTTCTATACTGGAGGGTTGGGTTCCGGTTGTTCCGAGTGGTACTGCCGATCTGCTATCTATTTCTATTATTCCGCGATTAGCGCACTACTATTTAAGCCAACGTGTCGACTATTGCTCGACTTGACGCTGGACTATTAACGCACTGGTTGCGAAGAACTGTTACGTGACTATTTACGGAACGCGTGTCGCCTATAGCGCGACTACTAACGAACTGCGTGAACTATACGTATGAACTGTTACGCGACTATTAACCAACTACGTGAACTATACGTGTGAACTGTTACGCGACTATTAACCAACTACGTGAACTATACGTGTGAACTGTTACGCGACTATTAACCAACTACGTGAACTATACGTGTGAACTGTTACGCGACTATTAACCAACTACAACTTACGCCCGAAACGGCGTTATATTTATACCACTCGTCACAACGATATTTCCGAACCCCTTTCTAGTTTCCTTTATTGTACTACAATTCTATTTAATTCTATTTAACTATAACCGGCTTGTGCCGCAGCTGCCAATGGGAGCGGTACGACAATGCTGCGGCTTATCTTTTAGTATTTATTCTAAGAAGGAGATTTAACTATTACTATTTTCACATATAAACACCAGGTGTTATAACAATAGACCTTACTTAGAAATATTCGAAGAAGGGAATTAACTATCTGTATTTTCACACGTAAACACCAGGTGTTATAACAAAAGATCTTACTTAGAACTATTCTATTGTCTTCTATGATGCTATTTCTAACTTATACATTTTTAACTATCTTAAACCTAAGGCGATGCCGTTTCTCGTACGGAACATCTCTCCCGCCGTGCAATGCCTCCTGGCATTGCAAACTATGGTGTGGAGTACGCCGGGTCTGGTTCGGTGGGTAGAATTACTATTTTGCGCGTAGGTCTTCTCAGCACGCCACCTAGGGTTCAAATGTTGACTGCGCGTACTATTCCGTCGCCTCTCGAGTACACGGCGACTATTACCCTCTTCAGCCGAGATACCTTGCGACGAAGGTTGGCGTCTATACATCGTTTTGAGTTTTGGATCTGTGTCTATTTTCTTTTCCGTGGAATGCCATCTATTTATTGGATTTTGATAACTATTAGGTATTTTCTTATTACTATCTATCCACAGCATCGGAACCTCGAAATGCCCATCGGGCTTCTGTTTTGTTCTGTCTATCTGTTTGGTGTTTTGTTCCAATAACTGCAACGTTTTCACTTCCGGATTGCTTTGGGGTTTCTTCGGCATTATGATCAGCGATTCCATTGCAAAGAAATCTTTCAGTTCTCGACCATTTGTTTCAAAACTATTTGCGTAGTTGACTCTATTTATGCTATTTCTTTGGGCACCGACTCTTGATCCGTGGAGTACCCATCCTAGTGGCGTCAAGGAAGCTACTGGTTGATGCGTTTCGCCTTTTCGCATTCCATATGTCACCAACAGGTGCCAGTTATCCTGTCCGATTATGATTTTCGGCGTCGCTCTATAGTGCAGTATCTCTTTTGTTATGTCCTGTAGGTGACTGCAGTTTTCGATATCTTCCCTCTTCATTAGTTGAGGTGAAAGTTTTAACTCTGCTATCGTTCGAGCTTCTATTGTGTGCTCTTCTGTGCCTGTAATAGTGAGCTGTATTCTCTGCGATTGTCTTTGTTTCACCTGAGAGTTTCCTATGGCTTCTATGAATAAGGGATCCTTCTTTCCCTTTGTCCCTATCGCCTTTGCAATAGATTCTTCTACCAAGGTGACCGTGGATCCGTCGTCTAAAAGCGCGTACGTGTCTATTTTCCCCGACGTTCCAAACGCTGTTACAGGTACTATTTTAAAAAATGTTTGGATGTTTTTGGGAGTCCATGTGGAGGCTACGGCTTCCTTTTTCTGTTCGGTTGCGTCCTTCTTGAAATGAAGCAGTCTATGATGCAAGTATTGACAACCATCTATTTCGCACCTTGTCATCTTACACGTGTGATTTACCGTTTTCAATCGAAGGCATCTGAAACACAATCTATGCTTTTTCGCTATATCCCATCTATCCGGAACGTCTGCCTTCGTGAACCTATTACAAATCGTCGTGGGATGGTTTTCTCTATTGCAAATTAGGCAAACTTTTCCTTTTTTCTCTTCCACCCTCGCAGCATAACTTCTGTCCTTGAAGTTAGTTCTATTGTCGGTTTCTCCTGAAGGGACTATTTCTGGCTCTGCGTAGGGACCGCATCTGCTTGCTTCTCTATCCAGGAAACGAGACAATTTCAGAAGATCAGGCTCTCCCGCCGGTTGCTCCCTGCTTGGTTCCTCCCAACAAGTGTTTTCAGATTTCGTAGGTCCTCCAGGCTGGCCCACAATCTGGTTCACTATCGCACTATTGTTCACTCTGGCACAGTTGTTTGCCAGGGCACTATTGTTTACCATGGCACTATTGTTTGCCAAGGCACTATTGTTTGCCGAGGCACTATTGTTTGCCAAGGCACTATTGTTCACGTTTCCAATATTTTTGGCATACGCGCTATTGTCTCCAAAATCACTATTTTTCATGTTGGTTCTATTTAACACTGGAAGTTCATATCCGTTATTGGGTCTGGGCACATTAAAACTATTGAGTCCAGGTCCATCTACGAATTTGATATTCGTCGGTCCGCGCTCCTCGTTCGCTGCTGGCAATTCCTGTTCTGTTTTTATAAGGACTGCAGGAACCGCAGCGGGTGCAGGGCGCGGTGCCGGTCTATCTTCAGTGGGCAGCTCCGTCCGTTGTTCCTCCGTTGGTAGCACGGAGGGTATTGTTTCCCTCTTTTTTCGTTGTGATTCGTTTGCTATATCTAACACTCTGGTTGTGTTTTTCACCCAATCGGATATCATTGACGTGTTTTCAGGGCCAGAGATTACTATTTCATCGTCGTTCTCAGACTCCTCCATGAGCTCAAGTTCGACGGCCGCTATTTCCTTCTGGATTTTCAGCAATTTTAGTCGGGCATTTGCTATTCTATTATTTCTTGCCTTTGCTGAAGTCGTCGACGTAGGCTTGGTGGTCGTAGTTTGCTCATTGTGCAACGACGTTTCTCTATCGGGATCTCTCTGGTTCCTCCTGCCGGTGACTTCGGTGACAATCGACTCCTTGGAATCACTCGCTGTTTGGCTCGACGCTATTGTTGTGCTCTCTGTGCTGGCTCCGCCACTTGATGAGGCAGCGACAGCATCGCTTACCGGCACGAAGAAACTCGTCATTCCATGTAGGGTCTTCCTGCTGGCTGAAGTAGGCGTGAAGTCGGCAGGAACGCGCTTCCCGAACACAGATTCTAACGTCGGTGAGGCGCGCCTTGCAAACACTGTGTCAGCCAATCTGGTTCTCGGTGGTGAGTGCGCCACAGAATGGGTGCGTGGCGTGGCTATTAACGGCTCCATGTATGTTGACGGAGCGTGTGCCGTCGTAATCACTGGAGCTGTGGTGGTAGGCGCTGCGGTGGTGTTGGAGGTATTCGAAGGTTCGGTACGAGATGTGCTCGCAGGCCTGTTCCCTCCTCCTGATCTCGTGATAACCATCTTCTATCTTCCAGTATCCGGCTCGAAGGACCAAAATGTACGAGGTGGCTCGACCGGGGTCTATAAGGTGGTAGTGGACTGTATGTTGGTGTTGTTATTCCGCCGGTGCGAGGGGTCTGTACACGCTATTACTGGGATTCTGTTAAGAAAACTTCAGATGGTGTTTCTATACTGGAGGGTTGGGTTCCGGTTGTTCCGAGTGGTACTGCCGATCTGCTATCTATTTCTATTATTCCGCGATTAGCGCACTACTATTTAAGCCAACGTGTCGACTATTGCTCGACTTGACGCTGGACTATTAACGCACTGGTTGCGAAGAACTGTTACGTGACTATTTACGGAACGCGTGTCGCCTATAGCGCGACTACTAACGAACTGCGTGAACTATACGTATGAACTGTTACGCGACTATTAACCAACTACGTGAACTATACGTGTGAACTGTTACGCGACTATTAACCAACTACGTGAACTATACGTGTGAACTGTTACGCGACTATTAACCAACTACGTGAACTATACGTGTGAACTGTTACGCGACTATTAACCAACTACAACTTACGCCCGAAACGGCGTTATATTTATACCACTCGTCACAACGATATTTCCGAACCCCTTTCTAGTTTCCTTTATTGTACTACAATTCTATTTAATTCTATTTAACTATAACCGGCTTGTGCCGCAGCTGCCAATGGGAGCGGTACGACAATGCTGCGGCTTATCTTTTAGTATTTATTCTAAGAAGGAGATTTAACTATTACTATTTTCACATATAAACACCAGGTGTTATAACAATAGACCTTACTTAGAAATATTCGAAGAAGGGAATTAACTATCTGTATTTTCACACGTAAACACCAGGTGTTATAACAAAAGATCTTACTTAGAACTATTCTATTGTCTTCTATGATGCTATTTCTAACTTATACATTTTTAACTATCTTAAACCTAAGGCGATGCCGTTTCTCGTACGGAACATATACAAATAAAAAACAAATGTATTTCGCAAGTGCTTTATTATGATAATTAAACTTTTGTGATATTTACGAGCAAGGTGACAACTTGTCGTTTAAAAAGCAAGGATAACGGTTACGGGCAAATTAGCCTTATAATTAACATATATTATTAATCTCTATTTTATTAAAATTGGAATCATCATAACTTAAAATAAGCAAAACTTCGCCTGGACTTGCTTTTGATTTTGTTTTGGCATATGTCTGGGCCGTCAGATTATTAAGGAATAAATTACCGGAAGTGATAGCTAAGTTATTCGTAGAAAAAAATTGCGGGGACGAGCGTATCACTAAAACGTCTAGGTTCCCACGATAGTTAAATCCACACGGGGACAGAGATTCTGCCTACCTCTTCGAGGGAAAAGGTGTGTATGTATGAATGTAAGTAGCAAATACAAGACCTACCGATTAAAAAAAGTTTTGATCTTTTAAGGTCTCCTTTAGGAAAAGTCTCCAGTTAGGAAAAAAACATTACTACTGAGTTAATGTTTTTTTTTATAAATAAACTACTTAAATGTTCCTTAAGCTAAAATTAACCTTTGTACTCGTAATAAGTAATGTTTCATTTCAATAACAGCACTGCCATCATTCCCATTTCTGCCGCCAAAGCAGTGATACATTCGCGGTAATGTAGTCCGGTCTGAAAGGTGTGGTTGCCGGTTAAATTACAGGCACATGAGACATTCCACCTACACGTCTCAGAGTGACGCACGCATACGATGCGACTTGGGGCTTGCACCTAAGAAGGGGAGGACCCAAGACGGATTGCTTGTTATGGGTAGAGGTTACTTAAGACCAGGTGGGCCATCAGCTCGATTCGTAACCTTCTCAAATAATAAAATAATGGCTATATAAGGAATATATACGTTTAGCCCTAACTACGTCCGTTACGTTCAACGAGTGAAATTTTAAATAAAACATTTACCTACTTAATGTCAAAATTCGTACCTTGTAAGGCATTCTCTTTAAAATCAGCGTCATATTTGCGTCCATTTTTGCTCAGATTACAAGACGGAGGTCATTACCAAATGCCAACCACATCTTTTGTACGAACTGGCGACTAACAATACGATACATTAAAATAATTATGTGCTCTTCATATGATTGCAAATAGCCAGTATTATTTGCATGACGCACAGAGGTATTGTTCTGCAGAAGTTTTATGCTGACCACATACATCGACGCATAAACGTATATTTGGAGACAAATTATTATACCAAGGATAGCAAATTGAATAAGTTTTTTTTTTACGTGTTGTAGTAACGGAACGAGCCGACGGCCTACCTGGTGGTAAGTGGTAACCACTGCCCATAACGACCGATGTGACTTGGGTCCTCCCCTACTAGGTACGACAAGACCCAAGTCGCATCGTATGCGGCCGTAATGAGACGTGTAGGTGGAATGTCTCATGTGCCTGTAATTTCACCGGCAACCACACCTTTCAAACCGGAACACAGTAACGCGAATACGTCACTGCTTGGCGGCAGAAATGGGCATGGTGGCAGTACTTCCCCGGACGAACTTGGCGAGAGTTTAACTGCTCTTAAATTTGCTCTTTAAAAGTGTTTACGATCAAAGTTTGGCAAGGTTTGATTTTATCGATTCTGTCAGGATTCATCAAAACTCGTTTTATTCTATTCTAAAATACAAATAAAATTCGTTGGCAAGAGAATTGCCTGAGAACATTTCATATTTTTGCTGCGCAGCTGAACTACGTTTTATATTTTTTTATAGTTCGTAATTGCTGAATGTGTTAGGAATGAAAAATTGCTCGGTAAATTGATTCATTAAGGAAATACTTCTCTGGGATCAGCTAGTTTGTAATTAATAAGTAACAAACGGAATTCATATGTAAATTTGATATGTATATTTATTTATTTAAGTCAACAGCCTGTTTAGAATTAGAACTCAATATTTTAGTTATTATTATATATTAGCAATAATGTGATATGATTAAATTTGAACAATATTTAAATTAGAATAACGAAGAATAAGGGAACCCAGGCATTGCTGTGTTTGCTGTGTTTTCTATAAAACCTACAGTGTGCTATGTATAGCTTATTTGATGTAACATTATTTAATCTATTAGTTTGACACCTTTGTTCCCAAATGTGTCTTTGCATTGCCAATAGTCCGATTACCACAAGGAAAGGACGTATAAGTTTACAACGTATTCCTAATTCAAAAATCTGTGTTTTGTATGTAATTAATTAATTTCTATAAGTTAAGGCAGACACTATTAATAAAACAAAATGAATTAAAAAACAGTTTTAATCAGATCGCACATCAAAATCATGAAGAGTTCTTAGAAAATGTCTGCTAAAATCATAGTCTATACCAATCTTAAAATACTTACTTAACCAGCCATACTACAGTTTCCACAAAGCAAAAAATATTAAAATAGTCTCAAAAAACATAATTGATTGTATAATTTTAAATAAAGCGTTGGAATGTTAATAGACCTGGAGATCATCTTAAAAATTTGAATTCACCTATTTTTTGGGTCTATCATCTGTACTTTTCATGGTTTGAGTTCGATGGGAAAATCGTTCAAAGGGGTGATAAGAATCTTATGTCTGTAGTATATGGAGTAAGTTGCATCTAATAGGATTATTTATAACAAACATTCATCTCCATAATTGTGTATTTACATTTGCTCACAGTTATCAATCCAACATTGCGTAAATAATACGAAATGACTATCGAGTAATTAATAAATCATCTAATAGTTTACACACTAATGCACTGCACCGTAGGTACGTAGACCAGACTTACAACTACTAACTACTTAGTGCCTATTTGCACTAACATATAACTGCGGTAACAATAACCCACGATGTATACATTTGTAAAAACAGGAATACATTATTTTAACATACATCAAAATATGAACACAATATACAAATCATAGTATCAAAAGTAACATTTCTACTTACAGACTAAATATGTTTTTATTAGAATTTAATAGTTTTTATTTAACGGTAATGTTTTCAATCAATGGCAAGAGTTCGGAAGGAACCTGAATCTATGGATTCCGTTTTTGAGTTTTTATCTTTCTTGATACTCTTCCAGTTTGTGTCATCCAAGAAGAAGTCCCTGTGGAACAATAGTAATATAAATATTGGTGGACATTTCACACAGCGCCATCTAGCCCTAAAGTAAGCTAAGCATTGTATATCATGGGAACAAGACAACTGATACAATACTTATATACTTTTTGGAAATACATACATATGTACCATATACCCAGATACAGAACAAACATCTATGTTCCTCACACAAATATTTGCCCTGGGTGGAAATGGAACCCACGACCTACAGCGCTGAAGGCAGAGTTACTTCCAACTGAGCTGTGAGGCCAGTCTATATATTTATAGGAAAGGTCGATTTCCTCATTGTTTTCTTACACCGTTTTAATAACTTGGCAGTGTGAACTTACCCGGATGGCACAAGTGCTTGAAAAGGGATAACAAACTTGGAACCGCAGTTAACCAACCGCAGTTAGATAAACGCGCAGTTATCCGCGCGTTTATTTGAAGAACGTTCAGATTTATGTGTCAAACACTGTCTCAAGCAATCTCAGTTAACGGAGGCTGTAGAAAACAGGTCTTCAGTTGACAAGCCGAGCAGTTTAAAAACAACAGCGACATCTTTACCTTTGTCTGATGAGCAGTTCGACAGTCTCGGTCATGTATTCTGCGAGGGATTGTCGAGCGCCGCCGAAGTCGGACGGTAAGTCCTCCTTGTTGATATATTTATAGAGAGTCGTGGATTTTGGCGTGTGAAAGTGTATCTGTAAATATATATTTTGTGTAATAGTAATTCCTTAACATTTAGGTAGTTAGTAATAACGAAGATAAAGCTACAAATTTAAATCGTAAAAACCTTTCTGATGCGAAGATGAGTACAATTACAGGTTTTCTGTTTAAAATGTTTGGTTTTTCTTTTTTTGACCTTTGTTCGACCGGATAAGGTAATTCAACCGATAATTCAACATAACATGTATTTTTGAACCATTTCTCTCTCTCAGATGACATCTCACTTCTCACTTCTTTCTTTCTCATATCATCATTTATGTTTTCTTTGGCCGACCTATATTCTTATACCTATCTACCTATGTGCATATTTAACACTCTTTTAGTTCAATGGACTTCAGTCTAAAAGGCACCCAACACTCAGTTCTCAATACTTAGATTTCCCTCACGAAATATCGTAAGCTAACGAAACTCACAAAACCGGATTAACATCTGGTTTACTCTCGATATGTGAGAATGTCTTACCATGTTGGTCATGTCTTGCTTCAGAAACGGCTTCATCATAGCGTACAGTTTGTCTATGATGGGCGGCGAGTTGATCACGTGGATCGCCTTCAGCCTGATCGGCATCGCGTCCTGAAACATACCACTGTCATGCTGATCATCCAAAGTCAAAGTATAAAACTTTATATCTAGCCTCTCCTAGCCCTAAACTAAGCATAACTTGTACTATGGAAACCAGACAACTGACACCTAGAATGTTTATACTTTGTGTAAATACATGCATATAATACATATCACCCACCCAGATATGGAAAAAACATTTTTGTCACACAAATGTTTGTCCTGGGTGGAAATCAAATCTACAACGTACTGCGCAGAACGCAGTTAATATCAAATGAGCGGTGAGGTCAGTCAAATTCAATGCACACTGCTTTATTGTCCATGAACTCAGAAATTTAAAAGTAGGTTTTGATATATGTCTATTATTTTATTAAATTTTAGGCAGGAAACTTAAGTGTGTCAAATTTTTCCCGTGAAGTACTGCTGCTGTACCTATACTAAGAGTAGGTTACATGGTGCCTTTGGCGTGGGAATATTAATAGGTTGTGTTCAGTTTTTATTGCCAAATCGGTTAGGTAGTTCTAGCCTGACGAAGTTTCAATCATCCTTGGTTGTCAATCATCATGGTTTGTTTTTGAAATAAATATAAACAAAATAAATAAATCAATCCAAAACCGCAATTATAATTGTCTGAATAAGCTGGTAGGGATTATTTAAATTTTTGTTCAAATAACAAACAATCTTTATATAAAAGACTAAAATTGAAATTTTGTCTGGTCTTACAGGCCGAAGACGCCTGCTATGACGGAGTTTTGGGAAACCAACCCCTAAGAGGGTGAACAATGTATATAGGGTTAATGATAACATGTTGACACCCTTAAGGAAAACTTTTGAACATTTTGACCAACAAAATACGTTCTATATTTTTTTTTTCTAATTTACTATATTAATGCCTCAGAAAGTCTTAAGTGTTCACCAGATATCGCTGTGTATAAAACTTTTGTCTTAAGCCACTTACCAAAGTATACTTTTTACTTTAATAAATAATGCGTAGCGAGGCGCGGGCTACCTGTTAGGTATACCTATAAATTGCGCGCTGATTTTTATCGCTACAAATTGATAATACGAACAAAAAACACCGACCTTGATTAGATGAAGCGATTACTAATATCGCTTTAGTATATGTAGTAGATACTTAAAGTTCTTCAAATTCGTGACTCACGGCGGACGTAACGCTCATGAACTCGTCACAAAGTAGTTTACTACAAAAAATTTAACTTGTAATATCTTCTTCAATGTGGATTTAAAACAAACTTGTTTTAGGTTTGTCATATTTTGTTAGCGGTACTCTTTGGTGGTCTACAAGTAATAGAAACCGAGGCGAAATGATTAAAGTGCGCCTCAAAGAGGCTCGTTTCTTACCCTTGACACATAACTTCGAATTTTTGCTTCTGAGATTGTCAGTTTCATATTGATGTTTTTCTTCGCCGTTTTGTAACATAGAATTGCGCATATAAGTTTTATCAAGTGAAAAACTCATTGGTTCACGTCGGGATTTTAACCAGCGACCTCTGGATGATAAAACCCAGTGTCTGCAATAATAAGCCACCACGTTCTAACTTTTCAAGTTGTTTGTTTAAAGGCAGGCTTATTCTAGTTATAAGATCAAAATTTGCTCCTACGGTGTTAAGAAAATATATTAAATAACATATAATTATTTATATATTCAATTAACAAATTAACGTCCGTTAGACGTGTGATAACTGTAACACGTTCGCTCGTTAAAACACGTTTTCTATCATTTGGACTGTGTCTAACGTTAATATGCATTATAAGTATTTACAAAAAGTATATAGAGATTCTATCAGTTGTCTGGTTCTCAATGTACAAGCTATGCTTAGTTTGGAGCTAGATGGCGCTGGGTGAAATGGCCACCATTTTTAATAGGACAGGGATAATTAAATAAATGTAAATCACCTCTTGATATTTAGAGATCTTCTTAGCTATGGAGACGTTGAACTTGGTTAGGAACCTGATAGATATGTCCTTGACGTCCATAATGACTATATCCTCCTCTTCCAGATCCTCATTCTCCAACAGCCATGCGTCAGTGGTGAGGAAGAACAGCTTAGCGTCGTCTATATAGTCGTAATTCTCCATTCCTGGATCGTTCAACTGCCATATGAATATATTCCTTTTTCCCTGTATTTGATATTGTGCCAGATTTCTGAAAGATATATATAATTGGATACATTTAAATATTTCTAGTCGGTTACCGTAAGATTAAAAACTAATTTAATGGCTCATTCTTTGTTAATTATCCAGGTCGAAATCAACGTAATGTAGCAGTAGAAGTAGTGTCAAGTTCGCCCGGAGAAGTACTGCCACCACACCTGATAATCTGCCGCCAAGCAGTGATGCACTCGTATTGCTGTGTTCCGGTGGAAAAGAGTGGGTGCCGGTGAAATTGCAGGCGCATGAGACTTAACATCCCCGTCTCGGGGTGGTGGATGCAACACAATGCGACTTAGGTTATCTCATACTTTGGTGGAGAGGACTTGAGTCGTATTATTGTTGTATATGGGTAGCGGTTACCACATAACATCAGGTGGGCCTCATAACGCCACCCGAATCACATAAAAAAAATGGTTTGCCTTAGTACCTACGTTTCATTAAGTTTAGATGTGAGAAGACAAGTGCAAGTAGGGCAAGTGATATCATTTAATACTGGAAGATCCGAGATGTAATGATGTTATTCAGGGCAAGGGATATCATTTAATACTGGAAGATCCAAGATGTAACGATGGCATTCTGGGCAATGGATACAGATAAATGAAAAAGGGGAAACTACACGAAATTATAAATTTTTTATTTTTTTCGCTCGCATTTTTATCTAAGCATGGCGTAAGCACAGGTTCTTGGTAATCACCAACGGGAACCCTCACTCACGTGATTTTGATCATCTTCTGCAGCGCTGGCGACAGCGGGTCCCTGTTGCTGAGCACCTCAGGGGCGGAGGCGCGCAGGTTGAAGAATAGTTCTGCAGTCGTTTTAGCTTTCACCATATCGTAATAGCAACTGTGTAGGAACCTCAATACCAGCTTGTCGTCTACAATGTATATAATACTTATTAACTAAATGCGAATACTGTTACAAGTAGATATGGACATAAAAAAAGATATAGGTAATCCTATAAGGGCGTAGCACAGACTGTAAAGATATTTTGTACCTATAATAACTATTTTATAAAATTGCGGACTAATACACCTGCTCAGTATATTGATACATTCCTTTTAATAACGCAAATGAAGGTTAAAAAGTTGTAAGAAACCATTTTGTTATTAATGGAATCATTTGATTGAAAAGATACATTTTTTAGTAAAGTTTTTTTGCAGAAATAATTGGTGTTTTACATTTTTTTTTTTGTTGAATCTGGTATTAGTTACATAATTTTGATCGACATATTTTATCATTTTGGACATGTCCGTCAATATTTTGTTGTTGGGTTCCATTAGCCGTGGATTTTAATTGTGAGAGACACATTTAGCATAACTCGGGTGACGTAAGGTTTTGATGTCCAGGGGATATCCGTTTCCTATCCAGCTCTTGGACTTATAGTATTCTTAGAATATTCAAGCATGAAAAGTCCAAACGCAGTGTGTAGTTATTACAATCTACTAATTCAGCTATAACTTATTGCACGCGTAACAGTTCCTCATCCTAGAGAAGTTTAAATTGTAATTATTATGTAAAATATTAATATAATGTCCTCTAACTGACCATTTCGTTAGAGGCTACGATATTATCTGTTTGTTAATTATGCTGTGACCTCTGTTGTTACGATCTCTATAACTAGTTTGGTAGGTAGTTCGCACTCACTTGCAGCAAATGTGTCAGCGCCATCTGTTAAATTCTTAAGGAAACTTTTTGTGTGCAGTTCGTTCGCTCTCACAAATCGCAACTAAGGATCTAGAAACAATGACCTAATTGTTGATTTTGGAAGTTTTTAGATCCTAAACCGGTTTGTTGTTGCAAAACTTGAATGTTTGTTATATTGTATTTCATGTGTCGTACAATGTAAAAACGATTATTCTCACCACTTCCTTATGTATATGATATGTAGGTACCTATGTAATATCGTGGAAAATTCCACTTATTTTTATAGAATTACCAGTATGATAGTAGACATTGATCGTTGCAATTAGTTCCCAACTAACTTAGCTAACGCTTGCTTCCAATAAACCAGACATGCACTACAGCCAGAATAACACTACTGCAAGTAATCTAGTCACTGCCCTCTCGAACTAGTGTCTGAAAGGATAGATTTAAAGTGCGCCTCGAAGAGGCTCCTTTCGTGCACTTGACACATGTGGACGAAATTTTTTATTGGACCTGTGTTTATCCTCACGGTGTTTTCCTTCACCTTTCCTTTCACGCACTGAACGGCGTGCTAGTGTATCACTCACCAATATTTTTAGGAAAATTTTGATGATTATCAACCCACTCCCGTAGCTGAGCAAACTGTAGTTGTACATCTTTTGGCAGGTTTTGGTCCATCATTTTGAACGACCTGAAAATATGGAATTTAAATTTAAATCACCTAGTAGCAATATAATCATCGTCTGACACGACTTTCGCATAACAAACTGTATGTGCAGCACTCGTCCGATGAAGTACTGCTAGCATATCCATTTCTGCCGTCAAGCAATCTGGTGATGTGGTTTGGATGCGAGTGAAATATGACTACACGAGACATTTCACCTTCGTGTCTCTGAGCGATGGTGGGACTTGTATTTTCTCATGGAGAAATAAGTAATAGGGAAACGAGAGCAGACCTAAAACATTTGCTATTTTTATTGGAGGATTCAGCTAAACATTAAGTGGGCTATGGCCACGACTTTCACTTAAAAACTTATTTGTATTATTCTTGTCGTGATTATTACAGCGGCCATCTTAATACCTATATGAAGTTAGAGCTCATATTCGTACCGGGGATTGATATAATCAGGCGGTTTGTAAAATAAGAGTTTGAGTAGTATATATAATATCGCCACCCCCCCCGAACAAAATGCTAACGCGCTATAACCATAGTTTTAACTTTATTGTATACTAGCTGTGCCCGCGACTTCGTTCGCGTGGAATAGTGACTTTTCGGGCAGCATATTTTGAATAACTGAATCCTTATGGCAGCGCAGCGGCGCGGCTCTCAGCGCGCTTTATATAGCCACGGACGCTCAGGCGCGAGGCGTGTAGTACGTACTCTGTACGTTAAAAATGTTCGCCGTGATTCTTTAAATTGACATAACTTTTTTATTTATGAACCGATTGACATGAAATAAACACTAAATGTTAAGTGAAGCTTACTACAATATATTAGTGAAAACCGTATCTAAATCGAATAAGCCGTTTCTGATATTAGCGTGCACAAACACACAGACAAACAGACAAAAAAAATATTAATTACAATTTCGGGTTCGGCATCGATATAATAACAACCCCTGCTACTTTTTTTTTATATATTTCCATTGTACAGACACCACTTTTCTACAATTTTATTATATGTATAGATAGATTCGGTGTGTAGAACTCCGATTACACCTTGTCAATTTTTTTCAGGTTGATTCTATGAATATTTAAGGAATTACAGAATTTTCATGTGTATTGTAACGTATTTAGCAATATTATTCGTATTTCTACTTAATGTAATTTTTCAACGAATAAAGGTGTTAATGACTATTACGAGCTTATCGATGCAGTACTTTTCTAGTAACATGCTATTACCATTTTATTCGCGGGAAGAATATTTATAATGTTTTGCGTAATGCATATTACAATTTTATTCCACGAACAAACAACTTTAAACTCTATCATTAAATTCTCAATCACGAATTTCATTACAAATTAAAATAGGTAAGTTATAAGATAATATAAGTTATAGTAAGTTGCTGTTACTGTAATTTGTAATTGTTTATTTAACAGCGAATACAATGGTAATAGCACATTACGATATGGGATAGTGTTCACAATTTATCAACCAATAAGATAGTGAGGCACTATTACCGTGATGTTTTGCTTTAAGTTTTGCTTGAGATTTTACACGAATACTATCGTAATGTTGCTTTACGGTTTAAGTTGATGGCTTTAATATTTGGTAAAATTAATTTATTTAATAACTTAATATCTAATAAATTTATATTATTTTAAATGGCATGGAGTAATTTCATGAAAAATCACGCTTCTTTTGATATTTCAAGTATTTCGCTAGGGACGAAGGTTGCTGAGATATTCACTCAAAACAGTTTTTAATTTCTCCTGTAAAATTTAGTTTTTGCGATTACCATTTTATTCGCGGGGCGGCGATATATATGTAATATAAAATATATAATCGTATAAAAAGCTCCTGACTGATTTGATCGTCACTTGTCCATCCATTCTGGCCATAATAAGCATCAATGACTTCTAATTCCTACGCATTAAAATATCATGGTTTAAAAAACATGATTATATAACTGAATGATACAGAAAGCCCCTGATTGATTCAATCGTCGCTTGAGTCCGGGCATAATAAGCGTCAATTACTACTTATTTTCACGTATCAAAATATCATGATTTGCAAAACATGATAAGTACCTAATTGGGTGATAAAAAGTCACTGAATCATTCGAATGTCGCTTGTTCTAAGCCGTGCATAATAAGACTCCTAATTTTAACGTATTCAAATATAATTGTTTGTAAAACATGATAAGTATTTAGTATTACATTTTTGGAATTTACTCCAGATCAACCAAATCGATTTTATATACCTACAGCCCGTGTTACGCAAATAAGATGGCGGGCAAATTATGTTGTTGTACTCCGGTAACGTGTCAAATCTGACATGCACAATTTTTTTTTCGGTTTTTTATGTGAAGGTTATTTTTAGTCCACATAAAATTCGAAACAACCCAACCTTATTTATACTAAAATAATCGGTAAAAATAAAACACGTTAACAATAAACAAATCTCAATAATTTTTAAAACTGGTTTCGACGTGTCGTTGTCCTCCGAAAATTATATTGTACTATCCAGTGACGTAAAGCTGTGGAGTGTGACGACGGACAGCAGTGATGCCAACTTGGGGATTTTCCCCCCAAATTTAGGAGGAATCAAGGTGTCCACGGGGGGTTTTAGGGGGTACATTTATTAAGGGGGATTTTTAGGGGGTAGATTACTCAAGAATTTTGTTTTTTACAACGCACGACTCTATACAATTTATATTAAGTCTCGAACCCAACCCACAAACTAAACCAAATGTAAATTTAATTGCTATAATCATTAATATTATAAGATCATTAATGTATATAAATATGTAAAATGCACCTGCATAAACACAACAGCTATTTCACACTACTTGAATGTATTTTTAATTTATATCTGAAATTACCTCTCAAACCGAGTGTATAACAAAAAATGTGAGCCGTCACGGGACACCTGGCAGATGTGACACATCGACATTATTTTATAAAAGTAAATATGCAACGCATGCCGTGGCGACGCGTCGCCACGCCAGAAACCGGTTTTACGTGCGGCTATAGATGTTTCACATCAAAATTTTAGGGGTTTTTAATCCATATTTAGGGGAAATTGAAGTTGGTCCTAGGGGAAACATTCTGTAGGAGTTGGCATCACTGTGCGGGACAGCTCGAATGACGAGTTGGTTCAGACGGCCATGTCAATGCACAGTTTTATGAAAGGTACATTTTTGGAACATAATATAACAAGGTTAAAAACGTTGCACTCAATTCTTTGCTGATTCTGAACAAAATTTAAAAAGAGATTTATTATTCTATTGTCCGAAATAAACTTTTTTTTATATTACATACAAAAACATAACCTTTGCTTAGAAAAGACACACGATCTCACGTACTGACACTATTCTACCATCTCTACCATTTACACATAGGTGACAAAGCAGTCAGTTACCATTTACCAACCTTCGTTCACGCTTAATAGCAAAGTACACAGTAGGTCAGACAATGTCTCAAATGTGTTTTCCATCGATATATTGGTTTACAAACAACTATCTGTTAATGTTATTGTTTGATGATACGAGCCGTGATGTTTATGTGATAAGTACTCACGGAATGAATCGTCAGTTTCCTTGTTTAGAACACACCTTTGATCGAAACTACTTTACGATCTTTCAATAGGACTACATAATATTTCATAACATATTTATTAATGAATTTTATTCAATAAAAATACAGTTATCTAACAAATAATGTTTTTAAACCCATGGTTTTATTAACATATAATTTGCAATAACGTACGATTACGTACGTATCGCACATACTTATATATTTATTCTCAGGAGAATTAACACTGAACACGGGCCAACGATGAAACAACTTATTCAATAATTTTAATTAATTCCAGTGTAATTTGATGTTCTAAATCCGAAAAAAAATTGTATTACCCAGGAATTTTTCACATTTTAATTTAAAACACTTGGTTGTCCGATGAGCCTTACACTCCACTTCTTGCAAAACCATCGTATATTATTTCCTTAGTAAACTTAGGTGATGTAAGTGAAGAGCAAGGGGAACAATACACTCGGAAAGCATCATGAAAGATATCCTATATATTTCACCAAATATACTTAAAAAAATACAAACAATAGGTACGTATAAAATTGCTTAGGCGAACTCATTTTGTACCGGTTTTTTTTTACGTTAGACGATACAAAGATTAAAAGCGGGATGCTTGAGTTCATTTAAATTAAAACTATAATAATTTATGGCTACGCAGTGGGTATGTGTAACTGAAACTGAAGCGTCCAGAATCTCGCGATCTCGCGTACCTAACCCTCGATCACCTCTACTTAACCAATGACATTGACAAGGGATATTTGGGTTCAGGGTTTCAGTTAGACAAATGAGAAAAGTTTTAGTAAACTACGTAAAATATATCTTTACGCCTATTGAGATTAGAGAGGTCAAAGACATTTGATTAAAATCAATATGGCCGGGCCACCGACTAGAAAAATCCCACTTACAATTATCTCAGTGCGAATATACGTCTGTTTGGATGTATGGTGCTATTTCATGCCAGAACAATCGGTTTATTGAGATTTTTAACACAGGTCACCTTGCAATATTGGCTACAATTTATTTACGTAGCTAAGCCAAGCAAGCAAAGCCGCGGCCAGAAGGCAGTAGGTTTAGCCATAAAAATACGGTGGTAACAAATAAAATATTGATTCATAATGAGCACATGTACGAATTAATGTTACCGTAACTAATGTGGTAGTTACTTAATGTGTTTAATTTTTTATTTATTTTTTTATTCAATAAATACGGATTTACCAATTACGTCTACTCAATACAGATATGTAATTACAAATACAAAATGATTATTTACTGTTAATACATAATGGTGAATGTCAAATACATAAATTACACAATTATAAAATGGCCAAAAATCACAAAATAGAACAACTTAAAAATAAAGGTCAAATAAAAGGAAAGTCGAAATTAATCATTTCGACAAGAAGCCTACTACGGAAAAAAGCCTTTGCGGTTTATAATTGCATCACAAATTCACAATAACATCATTTTTGATTACGCACTATTTTATTCCTTTGAGATTTTTTAATTACCTACATTGTTCTGATTTTGACATAATAATTTTTCAAATTATTTCCTTAGGTACTTTCTAATATTCATAAAAACGAGTAATCGCGCCATATCTTAATCTAATAATTCTCTGTAGGTAAACAATACAGTAATACATACGGTCACTGCACATGGTTAAGTTGTATGTCAGTTAAAAATCTTCTTATATTACATGATACACATGGTTTATTTATTAATTGTCCTTAGGGGAGAAATCGAATTAAGTACCTACCTAAGTATCTATATTACTTTGGCAATCTAAGATGCCAGATATTTTTGATTATTTGTGTCAACTCAACAACTACAATAGAATGTAATACCGACATGCAAAGCCATAAGAAAGAAAAATTCCGTACGGATCGAGCTAAATAAAACCGTTTAAAAAATATTATAACTTCTTCTAAGTTTGATGGCTTTAAAGAACTACAATAGCAATTTTCCTCGTTAATTTGAAGTGCCGCGCCCCCCACCGGCTTCAGCGCTGTCACCGTGACATACAAACAAAACAACACTGAAGTTTCCTAGAAAGGCGTTATGACTTCGGTAGCGTAAAAAAAAATTAAGGTTCTCTGAAAAATTCACTCATATCTTTTAATATCTACTCTTCAAGAAACATTCAATAACTTTTTATTCTACAAAAATAATAGTGATGGAACATGTAATAGGAATTTAAATCAATAAATGGCTTACCCGAAACTCGTGGAGCGTGAATGAGATAAACTTTATCTTAGTACCAGAACAATTTACGAATGACACACGTCATAAGAGCACAGACCGCTCTCGGGTACTGGATCGGATGAATGGAGGAAGTGCAGCGTTGCCAAGTCTAGCTTAGCCCAAGTCGCCAAAAATAAAGCGCTGAGAAGCAAGAAATCTGCAAATTTAATAAAAAATGAGTTAAATTGGCGTTTACGTCTTAAGAATCGATCTGCATAATATAAGCAACTTATACTGAACGCATGTTTCTTATAAGCTCCAATCGCGCATAGGACCTGACACGCATCATTTTTACCTTATTTGCATGTATTATTTGCATTCATTATTTAACAGGATTAAAAAGAATTCTAAACGTTTAAATAAAACCACAAGTACGACTACGATTGAAGAAAAAACGGCTTAATTAATACATAATATGCAAAATACCACATTTTTTATTTTAATATACAATGCTCAATTATAATCATTCTTTTAAAAATCATATCAATCTAATTGCAATGTTTGGTCGCTCCTACTCCTTCCGAGATAGAATAGAATACATTTTATTTGACACACAACAGTTTACATATAACATTAACTAAAAAGAAACAAGAAGACAATTAAAGATAGCTAGCCTAAATCACGGCAAAATCACCTAACTTGGTAACACTGAACTCGTATGACCTCGCAAAGAATGAATGTCGTCAGAGAGGCGATTTAACATCGGCTGGTGCAATAGTACCTACTCCTATATTTTCTGCAGTTAAGATAAGATAGGTATATTTGATAGCATGCAGCCATAGTAGAGCATCACAGAAATCACATATATAAACGTTATTTATGTCTAAAAGAAAATATATATTAACTACTTACTATGTTTACTACAGTGGCTTTCTATTTTCGGAGTCATGAGCCTGTCCTTAGAACTTGCTATGATTAAAGTAGTTAATACTTCTTACATTAATTAACTTATTATCTCTCAGACTTTTGTCGTCTCGAATATGATATTTTAAACTATTGTCTACTTACAATATATTTCCATTGAGATACCAACAGATGGCATAATCATAATCTATTTTGGGCAAAAATACAACAGCCGGCACCCGAAGAGGCAACAAATGTAGTACTTGAAATCAATAACCTTGACGTTGACGTTACTGACATTTCATTGCTATTGTAATTGTTATTCATCATAAAAAAGTACTACGTTATCTCAGTGGTTGTTTTGTTTTTTTCATTCGTTGTATATTTGCATATCGATTCCTCTGAATCTCATATAATTTTTCAATGAAGGGAAAAAGAGTAATTTTTATTCGATAAACCAGCTATAATGCTCTCTCTAGACCTATGCAGAGTGTGTCTGGCTAGTGATATACGAATGCATATCATAGAACATACCGAGCAACAAACAATATTTGAGAATCTAACTAGTACTCCAGTATGTTTCCAATAAAACTATTTAACTATATAAAATATGTTAAGTTCTTCTACATCTTGCCCTTTTCAGTTTCAATAATTAGTTTGCTGAGGGTTTTTACTGCTCTACTATGAAGTTATTCTTATATATTTGCTATTAAAATACCGTTAAAAATTCACCAATTTGGTTTATAAAAAAATGTTGCAACGTGTAATTTATGTATTTCAAACAATAAAGATTCCAAATTCCAAGTACTGGTGGAACATGGAAAGCTCATTAATACTTTTGGATTTGTATGTTTGTATGATACATCATTTAACCAATGTTTATTGAATGTATAATTTTACTGGAATGAACAATAGAGTTCTTACTCTCTCTCTTACTCTTAACAAGTAAATGTAATAATAACTAATATCATCTTAATGTTTTAGCTTGTTACAAAAGATGGAAGACCAAAATCTATTTGCTACATCTGTCATGCCCAGTTGCAAAGATGTTGTAGGTTTAAAGAGATGTCAAGAAGGGCAGAAACTCTACTCACAGTATTACTAAATAAAAGTCAAGAGGTTTGTGTGCTGATTATAAAATAAAACATAAACAAAATAAAATGGCTCAATTATTCCATTGTTGAAACATTCAAAACATTCACATTAGTATTTTTCAGAATTCTCAAGTAATAATAAACAGGCTGGATGAGAATATAACTAGAACATTGTCAATATCATCAACAAAATTGTCTTCTGTGCCTGATTACATAAAGGACGAAAATTCTGAAGTACCCATAAAGGCAGAAACACTTGATCTCTTGAGAAACACACCTGCAGAGGTCCAAAATGGAGGTAATTTATATATTTATTATAATTCTTGGCTTGAAAAAAATTGCATTACACAATGCATGTAAAAATCACAATCTAAACAACTGCATAAGATATTTTAAAATTCAAATCACAACCACATTACATAGCTGACTCTGCTGCACAGTTCAATCTAACTTTTGCAGTAGCCATCGTTCCTTATTGTTTTATGTATTGTGGTCTTTCATTCTAAATAAACTATTTGTATTTATATTTCTTTTTATTATGTTAATACATGTTTTTTTATGTCATTGAAGTGACGGAATGAACTGAGGGCCACCTGATGTTAAGTGGTAACCGGAGCCCATGGACTATATACCACTAAAGTACTCTCCATAGTACGAGATGACTCAAGTCGTACTGTGTTGCGTCCATCACCCTGAGACGGGGATGTTACGCCTCTTGCGCTTGTATTTTCGCCGGCACATGAACAACACGAGTGCATCACTGCTGGGCGGCAGATTACCAGGTGTGGTGGCAGAACTTCTCCAGGCGAACTTAGCACAAGTTTTGCACCACCGGGGGACACGTGTAAGGATTCACAGGGTTATCACATATGGACGCGAGCAACGTGGCCCCCCCAAATATTATATTATATTTGTTATTACCTATTTGTTGTATTACAACTTGATATTGTTTCGCCTGGGGTTAGCTAAGTTGGTACTAACCCTGCCTTCTGCATTGTAGGTCGTAGGTTCGATTCCCACTCAGGAAATATTTGTGTGATGAACATAGATGCTGTGTGTCTGAGTGTTTGTATGTATTATATGTATCTATTTATGAAAAAAGTATGGAAGTATTATATCTGTTGTCTGGTTCCCATGATACTATATATGCTTAGCTTACTTTGGGGTTAGATGGTGCTGTATGAAATGTCCCCCAATATTATTATTATTATTATTTTATTTACAGGTGCTGCTGTAATTCCTCATGAATTGAAAAGTATTAAAAAAACTACACTCAAACAAGAACTTACTTCTTCGGAATCCGATGGTGACATACTGGATATATCCTTTAGAAACAGTCTAAGGAAAATGGCTAAAATAAGAAAATCTAGCAAAACTGTCAATAACAAACAATATAGTAATAGAAAAAAATATTCTAGGAGTTGCAAGTGGAAGAAACAGTCTCAGAATGGGAATCATCCATTGATTTGTCATTTATGCAATCAAAATATCAGTGGAGAAACTTATTTAAAACAAAAACATCTAAATAGTGAAGCCATCATTGATGCAAAAAGTGTTACTTGTGATAACTGTATGAACACTTCAAGCAATAACCATGATGCAAAAAAAGATTTTAATGTTCTTAGTAAAGAAAAGATTCATGTGTGCGATGTGTGTAGCAAAACATTTTATTCAAAGTACAGTTTAAAAATACACATCACACAAAAACATATGAAATTACACTCAGTGATGAAATCATATCCCTGTGAACGATGCAATAAGAAATTTAACCATAAAGGTACATTGCGATTACATATGAGAACACACACTGGAGACAAACCATACGCCTGTGAGAAATGTTCTAAAGCATTTAGTCAAAAAGGAAGCTTACAGCGTCATATGCGAATGCACACAGGGGAAAAGCCATATGCTTGTGATAAATGTTCAAAAACATTTAATCAGGAGGGTAGTTTAAAGCGGCATATTAAAATGCACACAGGAGATAAACCTTACGCTTGTGACAGATGTGGTAAGGCATATTATGAAAGCAGTCACCTCAAACGCCACATTAGAATACATACTGGAGAAAAGCCATATGCATGTGATAGATGTTTTCAAACATTTGGGCAAAGCAGCAATCTCATTGCTCACATGAAAAAGCACACGGGAGAGAAGCCAACTAAATATGCATGCTACGAATGTAATAAAACATTTGATCACAAAAGTATTTTTAAACGTCACATACTTATACATACAAGAGAAAAACCATACTCTTGCGATAAATGTGATAAAAAGTATGCTGATAAAAGGAGTCTCCAACGTCATACTATAACTCATCAATTATTGTGAGGTAGTACATAGTTATTAATTAAATAAATGTATTATGCTCAGGCTGTATTTTTCTTTCAACAGGCATAACATTTACGTAATGTATGCAGTGATGTTTGCTAATATAAGAATTTGGTATTAATATTTATGTATATAGTATTGCTACATTCTCAAAATAATAATATGACAATCAAGACCCTACTAATAATGTAGATTTCGTTTGTGACATGACATCGATCAACATGATAGACTGAACACGTTCTTCTTATGACTTCTCTCTGGAATAGCTTGTAAACTATAGGTACCTACCATAACTTAAAATGTTAAATGCATAAACTGTTCATCCCGAAATTCAGCACAGTTTCCTTGAAATAGTGGATGAAAGTTTGTATGGGAAATCAGTTATTTCTGAAGTAGTTATGATGAGTTTTGGTTATAAACTGGAACTTGGAAAAGCACACAGGCTACATTTAAGCCTCATTCGCACGAGAGCTTTTTAGCATCCGTTAAAAAAAGCGTTTAAATAGAAAAAATGCATTCCCAAGTATATGTTCACACGGCAGCGCTTTTAAAACGCGACGCTTTTTTATCGAGCAGCGTTGTATTTTGGTGGGCGTTAAATGAAATAGACCATAATGAAACTTCCTTTCCTATTATTCACACGATCGCTAAAAAAGCGCCGGGCGGCGCTGTTCTTCGCGCCGCGCGCTTCCTCACAGGTCCGACGTATTTTTGTGTTTACGCTATCAGAACTTCGATACGATGTCATGGATTGCAGATCCCGAAGTGCTCATTATAGAAGTGAAGTCTTGTCCATTTCTATATGAAAAACTGCCTGAGCACTAATTTAAAATTATGAAGAAAAATCATCATCATCATATATATTATTTCAAAAAGGTATTTTTTCCTGGAAAGCTTAGAACTTTATACAAAACCAAAATTAATAACTTATATATCATTTTAAAGCTTATGTTCTCCCCTGCTATGGGCGAAAAATCTAAATAAATAATATATACATATATATATAATATATATATAAATATATTTTTCTTTCTTTCTTTCTATATATCATTAAAATGAATGAGGCCTGAGCCGTGAATTTATACATATAATAAAATTGTAGAAAAGTGGTGTCTGTACAATGGAAATATATAAAAAAAAAAGTAGCAGGGGTTGTTATTATATCGATGCCGAACCCGAAATTGTAATTAATATTTTTTTTGTCTGTTTGTCTGTGTGTTTGTGAACGCTAATATCAGAAACGGCTTATTCGATTTAGATACGGTTTTCACTAATATATTGTAGTAAGCTTCACTTAACATTTAGTGTTTATTTCATGTCAATCGGTTCATAAATAAAAAAGTTATGTCAATTTAAAGAATCACGGCGAACATTTTTAACGTACAGAGTACGTACTACACGCCTCGCGCCTGAGCGTCCGTGGCTATATAAAGCGCGCTGAGAGCCGGCGCGCCGCTGCCATAAGGATTCAGTTATTCAAAATATGCTGCCTGAAAAGTCACTATTCCACGCGAACGAAGTCGCGGGCACAGCTAGTCAGAAATAAGTGCATTGACACGGTAACTGTTAACTGTCAAATGTGAAAGATTGCCATGTGTGGAACGCTTTATAAAAAAAGAATTCCGAGATTTTCCACTTAATTAAGTTATTTGACTTTCGGTGCCCATCAACAGTTCGGTTGATTCTTTAAATTTACTGCCACGCGGAGCGGCTTCGGCGGCCGCTTTCAAACTATCGTTCACTTTTACCAAAACTTTCAGAGCAACGAATGCTAGCGAATCCCATTCTCTGGAGTTCGTTCAACTGGTCTTTGGCAGAAAAGACTAGTCACAGTTTTAGTGGCAATGGTGTAGTTTTTAAATGAAATTTCGAATAACTTTCAACGTGAAAATTGCAAAGCTCACATCCAAGAGTACCTATTTTAAATTATAAGAATCATCATGCGCGCATTTCTTCGCTATGTATCACAGATTGGCATTCTCGCCAAGCTACTAACTTACAGGATTTTTGTTATGTAAACACTGACTGCTGCATGTTTGCGCATGCGCCGAATGGCGAATCAGTGACTATTCTTTGAGTCTAATATTTTGTAACTAGGAAATTTTAACGTTAATTGGTAATATTAATTATATATCGCGGGAAATTTTATGTTTAGATAAAAAAAATATCGTAATGTCACTCATGGATCATAAATAAGAAGTGTAAAGTGCAACACTGGTGGCCATTACAAAAGTTAAACTTTTCATCAGGACATCTCCATTTGATGTTTCGGCGACGTTGTGACTAATCCTAGGAAAATCTTACCTTGGATTCGTGTCCCCTGTTGTTTTTTGTTCCGTATCCACTCCCCAGGTGCTGTCGGTTTAACAGGACCTCCGATTAAAAGTTATTCTATACGAATTGTGCCGACCAACAATTATCGAGGTTGACTTTTAGCAAGGAACTGTCACTCAATTGTTACTTTTTTCCAATACATTTGTTTCAAAACCGATAAACGGTAATTAGTTAAGCAGTCAAGAAAAGCAATTACAGCAGAAGATCGATCGTCTGTGCGTGGCAATTTAGGTAATTTAGTTAGCAGTTGTAACACCCACATTGCTTGTTGTTACTCTTCATTGAGCATAACATTGGCACGGCGACCTCTATTCATTCTCGTTGCATTTTCCCGTAGATTTGCGTGAACCACCAATTACCTGGATTCGTCAGTCTGATAAGTGTCATATATGTCGCCGAAACATATTCAAATTGTGTTGCAGAACAAAAATGATTTTGAGATAAGTTGTAAGGCAGTGCAGTGTACATAGTGAGAAAACTTGTTAAAAAAATAGCAAATTACAAAGTGTGCGTTATAGGATTGTGGCATGGAGTTTTGTGGATGTGGTTACCATTGATGTTTTGGTGACATGGGCTGCGTCGCGGCGCCTGCTGACGCCTGGCTCTGGGAGTGATCGGTGGTGCTAGGCGTAGCGCCTGCACACACATCCCTGTATTATGAACAAACGAGAAAGCAACAAGGACAAGGAACGACAGAGTGAAGATAAAAGAACATCAACGTAAGCAATCACTCACTTATTTTATTATTTAATGCTTATATGTATACTCTTAAATGCTTTGTTCCAAAGCTAACATGATATACAGTTTAAAACATGCCTAATTAATTAATTTAACCTGTGGCCTAGTTAAGCCCACTGTAGCAATACCGTGTTCCTTCAAATGCTATTTAATGTAATCTAAATTCATTTACTTAAACAGTGATAACAAAAGAGAAAACTGTTCTAAACACTGTGATACCAACCTTAAACGTGACTGCTGCATATTTTGTCACTGTCAGACCTAATTAAAATCAAAACCATCAAATCGGCATCCATCTCTCTATAAAAAATTATATTATAAAAGAATGTCTGACTAACAGAGGATATAATAGCTATTGTTTTGCATAAAGTAATACCAGTATGGGGTACTAAATATTTTGATTATATGGAGGCCAAAACTGAATTCAATAATTGAATTATTTTGTGTGAGAGAGAGCATAAACAATTTATTTGTATCATAAAAATTTGATTTGTGTTTATGTGTAAACATTATAAGTTCAGACTAGATTACAAACAATTTAGTATTTCCCTCAATTTTTTTTAAACTACAATGGTATATCATTCGTCTATGTAATGAAAATGCTAATTTGACAATGATAATAATCATATCATGTTTAAATGTCTGAAAATCCAGATCAATCAGGAGACTTAGGAATGCAAGAGTTTAGTTTTATACCTTCACTGACAAATTCTACAGTGTGACATGGCTTGTAATGAATGTGACTTGCAGTGATGAAGCAGTGATTTTTTTTTTTTTTTTTTTTGAATGGACATTAAGCTGTTGGCCGCAGATGGCCTTGACAGCGTATGAAGCAGTGATGGTTTCTATGTTTGTTTCTCTTTAAACACTTAAGAGAGATTGAGACAACTGCTGTAGTTCCAAATATAACCATTTTCATTATAATCTGTATGGGACTACATATATGAGTCTATTATAATCAAAAACCGCAATGTCCATTACCGTGTTTTGATCACAAGATATTATTTTAGAATTCATGGTTATTTGTACAACTGTAGGTTAATGTAGTATTAGAAATTAATAGTAAAGATATCATTAAATGATGGCACATAAATGAAATTACGTAGATTCGTCTCAATAATAACAAAATTAAATAAATACATGGACATGGACATTGCAGTTTTTGATTCTAATAGACTCATATTTCAGTTGTTCAGAATGTTTGGTAATATTTACCTAATCTATACTTTATATAGATAAAGCAGAGGATGAAGGTTTGTTAGTGTATGGATTCAACAGTATTTTTATTCTCCGCTATGTTGCCCATGAACTAAAAAACTAAAAAAATAGTAATACAACACCCGTTTACATAATGGTGCATGATAAGAATTAATGATAGTGATCTTACGATAACATGTGTTAATCATATGCCACTTCCACACTTCTAATTTATAATAATGGTAAGTAACAGGATAAACAAAAGCTAAACTGTAAGATCTTCATCTTTTTCTTCTTAGTTTGATGGCTTCAAAGCCTATTTGACTACCAGTCTGCCGATGACAATTTCTTTTACTGACAATTACAACACAACAGTTAAGAGAAAACTATAAGATGTCTTGTTACATTTCAAATGGAGCAAAAAGGGCTGCAGTCATTATACAGTTGTCAAAATTTATAGATTTAGTTAGATGCATTCTGGAATGCATCATGAAAGTCTCAATTAGAATATCCCTAGTGAATGTAAATTAGCAAACTGATTAAAAAATATAACAACTTGCATGTACATAGGTACCTGCTAAAGAAAGACTTTCGTGCACTAAAGGAGCCACTTTGAGGAGCACTTTAATTCTTTCAGCACTCTGGGTCGAGAGAGTCAGTGACACAATGAGTGAAGTTTTTCTTTTCATTTTACTTCACCAGTATGAGTAGATAAGTAACCCAAAACATGTTGAAAAGTGAAAGTATAGATGCCTAGTTTTGAATTAGGTACATAGCTAAATGTGTTAGCAATATTTCTAGGCATTTAACAGGCTGTAGTTCATTTATTTTTATGATATCAAGCAATAATGCATTTGTTTTACTGTGTTCCAGCTTTAATGGTATGGTTTCTGGAGAAATTACAGGCACTTGAGATATTCCATCTTCACAACTCTTGAGTTATGAGTGCAAATAATGCGACTTGTGTCTTCCCATACTTACATACCGAAGTAAGGGATATTGCTATATTGATGTATTAGTATCGGATATTGAAGTCATATTGCTTTGTTGTGGTCAGAAGGTACCACTTAACATCAGGTCCAAATGCTAGTTCCGTAACTTTTTCACAAAATAAAATTCAAAAATATAGGTCTTGTCTCACTGTTGATGAATCTGAATGTGCATCTCAAATAAATCCATCAAAATATTTCTACAAAAATTTATGTAATTTGCTAAATCATTTATCCCCAAACTCTCAGCTGTGTGCCAGTGTGAAGTGTAATGTAAACAGTGTTATTCTAGGCTGTTCACATAGTGTCTGTGAAATCTAGTGCATACCTACTGTGATATAAATCAGTCTGCCTAGATGTTTTCTTGTAAATGAGACAAAACATTTGTGTGCTGAGCATTGATTTTTTTTCTGTCTGGGTGTTAATATGTATGTTATGTATATACAAAAAAAGATATATGTATTCTATCAGTCATCTGATTTCCATAGTACAAGCTATGCTTAGTTTGGGTTTAGAAGACGATGTGTGAAATATCCACCAATATAAAAAAAAAACAATATTTAAAATAAACTTATTTATCATTTGCATCTCATTTACATAGTCAACCTGGGTAAGCTATGGTTATCTTATAAAAGTGAGGACCAGAATGAGAAGTCTCCTTTAAGATATAAGATTCTGTACAAAAAACAGTGGTTTCTACATTAAGCATAATCATACCCATTGTAATATCTTATTTAAGATGAATCATAGTGTTTAATAACAAGAAATAATGTTATGGTCCTCCTAACCTATTTTTCTGAGGCACTTATTGATGACCCATTTTTAGCATGTTATCTGCTGAAATATTTAATGAATTTCAATCTATGATCTATATTTAAGCACTGTAAATTAAAAAGAAAAACTACTGGTTGTTTTAGGTTAAAAGAAAAATCTATCTTAAGTAAAAAAATAATCTTCTAGTTACTTAATGTGCTTGGAATAAGTAAATCATATGTTTTAGTGTAATCATTTACTTATGGGAAACTCTCACCTGTACTTGGTATAAAAGATAAAGATAACCTTACAACATAGTCATAGCCCCTAAATAACACTAAGATTAATTGCAGCATCATTATAATAAATTATATCACTACTCCACTGAAATCATCATATATCATCATTCATAATTTACCTGCTCTTATCAACATTAAATTTTTCTTCCATATACTTCTTTCAGATGTCATTTCAATGCTCACTCCTTTCCTAGTCATATCATCTTTCACACAATCCATCCATCTTTTCTTCGGCATATGTCATATATCCATCCACATGCATATTTAATTTAGCCAATATGAGCTGGCTTTGAATAAGAGAATGCGAAGAAATGTCAACAGTTGAGGCATTGACTTTGGAAAAATATTGAGATCATATTGAAAATATAACAGTGTTCATTTTAACCTTGGGTTTATCTTTTCTTTTATTCAAGGTAATTACCAATTATATTTGGTAGTGATGATATTGATGGTAATTTATCTAGTTTCTTATAAATGTTCTATTAAAGTTCTATTAATTCTTATCCCAACTAAGAAAAGTCTATCAAATTGCAACTAGAAGCGTGCAGGAATTGTTATGTAAAATTTTAAGAAATAGCTTTTTATATTTCTGGTATAACTGAACTAAAATTACATATTTATAACATTTTCGGTTGAAGATGTGTTCTCACATAAGAGACCCTGTAACCCCCCCCCCCCCCCCCCCCAACTTTACCTAAGAAGTAACAAATGTTTAATATTTTTAGTTATTGTAGTATACAAAATGTAATTACCCTGGATTACCATGCCGGTATTCATCATCATTATGCCACAGTTAATCATTACTGCCTCCCAACATGGAATATGTTTCATTTCTTTGTTTAAATACCTAATGAGTATAATAATATGTTTATATAAGTACTTACCTTATATTTTTTATCTTTAAATCAGTTTGCCCTGATCTGATAAATTTGTAGTTTGGCTGAAGTTAATCCTAATTTAGTATAAATACTATTTTAGTCATGCATTATATTTACATATACAGTCAAAAAAAAAGTAAACACAAAAGTAGTTAATTGATAGGACTGAAAACAATACCTTTGATGCTTTGTTCAAAAATAGAGGTAACAGTGAAATGAAGGACACAAGAAGGTCAACTATCTCAACTCATGTTATATTCACCTAAGTTTTGGAAGTTACAATAATCCATTACACTTACTTACTGTGTTGACTATACTAGGTCTGAGAGCTTATTCAAAATAATACTGTCTAATAAAAAATGAGGTGTTAAGGTATATAGGAATAAACATAAGAAGCTAAACTATATCTCAACTGATTTTATATTCACATGTTTTGTTTTGTTTCAATACCTATATAACAATTGATTACACTCAATGAATTTGTTGATTGTACTAGGTATGTATACCTAAATAAATATACACTATTTAATAATTATTTATACTCCTAGTTGCACTAATTTCACCCCTGGTTTTATATAATGGCATCATATTCCATTTCATAACATTTTCCAAGTGTTCAAATCTGTCCCTTCTATCTGGTGGGCAATGACAGATTAAGTGCATCGTAAATCAATGAACTCTTGAATCATAGTTGAATGACTGTGTTTTCAGAGATTGTTTTAAGTTTGATTTGGACTTAGTAATAATAAGCGTTGCTCTTATTATGTCATTTAGTGTCTTTGTTTGTCTTTTGAATCTTAAATCCGAAAGAAACATGTATTTACGATTGTATTTACCTTTTTTGTGGACTGAGTTTTATTTTTATTCGATTGCGTTACGGAACTAGCAGATGGCCCACATGGTGTTAAGTGGGTTGCTTTGTCCATAAAAAACAATACGACATGGTCCTCCCCTACTTATTAGGTATGCCAAGACCCAAGTGACATCGTATGCTTCCTTAATTCCGAAACATGAAGGTGGAATGTCTCATGTGCTTGTAATTTCCCCACCTTTCAAACCAAAACACAAGTCTTGTACTCTATGTAACACGAATGTTTTGCTAAGTGGCGGCAGGAATGTGTACGGTGGCAGTACTTCCCCGGACGAACTTGGCATAAATTCTACTGCTACTAAGCACTTTGTTTGTTTATTTGCAGTATTGAGTTGTATGCTGTAAATTGTAATTATACCTGAGGAGCAAGTTTATCGTAATGGCAAGAAAGTGATGGTTTTTCCCCGTTCTTTGTGCGTTCATCAGTTGTGACAATGGGAAACTAGTAGTTAAGTAGTACTTAGGTATAATAATAATGAGTCAAGTTAGCGAACACGTTATTTGCTAAATGAGACACAGAAGTATAAATTATAATTATTAATTTACTACTAGGTGTGCTCGCGTTGAATTCAGTTACTGAATTAACCTTAGTAAAATTAGCTTAAGTTACTCCTTATAACAATCTGTCTGTGGAAGTCCCGTCAGATATTTCATCTTCGTCTCAAATAATGAAGGACGCTAGACGACGTGTCTTGGGTCTCCCCAGACCTAAAATGGGAGGGCCAATGTCATATTGCTGTAGGGGGTGATAACTCTTAGAAGCGTTACTTCTCAAAGTTTTAAACAAAGACTTGTTCAACTTCTTCTTGGTGGGAATTACTTTACTGGAAATAAATAATTTTCTTTCTATTCCGAAACATATCTGATGGGAAAATAGAACATAGTCTTCTTAGCGGGCTGAGAGCGATTCGGGACGAGTCAAATTTAGGTAAATTTAGTAAACATTCCGGGTTTTTTTTTCAGTGTCGAAACTTTTAGAAAACCAAGGCGCTTTGCGCTTAACATAAGGCTATCTTGCTCATTCTTATTTATACGCCAAAAAAAAAATCTATCATCTATTGATCGATGAGGAGTCGGGTGGTAACCAGGGATCCTGACAGCAGCATCAGCTCCAGCTTACCTTTTTGCAGCAGCATCAAGTTTACGCATAAATATCAAATTCCAGCCTATTCGAGCTACGAGAACTCGTCCAAACTTCAGTTGTAAATTTTGACCGGAACAGACACACAAACATTGCAAGTTAAATAAAAGCTTGTAATAATTTCAAAACACATATTTGCCTAGTGAGCTCGGCCATGCAGACAGTAATTTTTACTACTGTCTCTGTGTGTTGGCTCTGTGTAAATCTGTCTTTATATTCAGTTCTCTTTAAAATCGGGGCTGCTTCGATAGTTCAATGCCACCAAATTGACAAGTGAATGAAACGCACGGTAACATTTTTTTTTCGTAATGAATATGGAAATGGGTAATCTTTTATGTGTTTATTTGTATACTGGGCACAATGCATAGGAAATTGTGAGTAATATAACATTTTTGCAACACAAATCTGTAAAGAAACTTATTTTGATGCCGGAAGTGACGATAAGATGAGTCTTTCAGTTAGTTTACATTTAGTTCCGGTTATAATACCTTTTTATGGTATTTCTGATCAGGGGAGGTTACCCTGCACGAGATTAGGAAAGGAATTGAACTCGGGTCAACATTCGATGAGATTCTAATGTCGCCCAGAATAAGTCACCCACCTTGTTCTCTGGATAAACTGAAGAAATAAAAGAAGTCCATTCGATTTTAGTTCCACGCCTAATAACGGGACCGGAATGTAGTAGCAGGAATAACATTACGCTCTTTTATTTTGTTAAAATTATTTATTTAGTATCTTACAGCTTGCAGCGTTATACCAATCATTAAAAATATCATTAGCCTTGCTAACATTTACTGATCTAACAGAAAACATTATCATAAAAGCAACTTGCGCATTATGAAAATGAGAAAAATATTCCCACAAAGTGTCACCTCTCCATCATATACGGCGCTCACCGTAGCATGCATCTTTCACAATGACTTCTTGCAACTTACAGCGGTTTTTGATACCATGGCTTCATTCTCCAAAATTCCCCATTAACTACTGAGACTCATCTCTCTCATCATATTACACTCATCATATAGAAAATAACTGGAAGAGACCTAACCTTCTGTTGTGAAATTATTTAAACCGCGACTTGCGAGGCAATAGTCCTATTGGTCTTCGGATCGTAAACACTCTAGAGTTATTGAGTCGTCAACGTCATCGTGAATGTGACTCAATGCTAATTTAAACGACTTCTTGTCGACTTGCGGTCTCCACGGTTATTGAAATTCCTAATGGGCGATTGGTACCTAAATTTTATATTTTATAAATAATATAAATCTTGGACATTTCACACAGCACCATCTAGCCCCAAGGTTAGCTTTTCATTTAATTAATACTTATATACTTTTTTGTAAATACATACATATAAAACATACCAACTGAACTGTGAGGCGAGTTAAAATATAATTTACCTGTGCGCTCCGTATTTATGTCATGTCATGTAAGTGATAAGCCGAGCTGACGGCCCACCTGATGTTAAATGGTAACCGCCGCCCATGGACAAGAGCAATACGACTCAAGTATTCTCCACCGAAGTACGAGATGACTCAATTCGTATTGCGTTGCGTCCATCACCCCGAGACGGGGATGTTACGTCTCATGCATTTGCAATCGCACCGGCGGCACCCACAAATTTTTTTTTATTCCCCGTTTGTTTTATTATTTCCAAATAGTAAAGGTGTGTTCACATTGCAGCGCAACCGGCGCTGTCGGCGGGCGCGTCGGCGGAAGCAGCGCCATGCACACGTCGCGGCACTCGGTCACCTCGTCCTCTGGCGTACTTATGGTCGGACCTAACTTTCGCGTCGGCAAGAAGATAGGATGCGGGAACTTCGGCGAACTTAGACTCGGTGAGTTTATGACTCTTTTGAATGGTATTTTGATAAGTTAAGCACTGTCTTTATCTACCCAATAATTCTTATGGCAAAATGATAAATCTAATTCGCTATGTAATTTTAAATTTTGAGGGCCCACGTTGCTCGCATCCGTAAGTGAATCTTTGAATCCCTACACGTGTCCCCTGAAAGTCAAAGTAGCAATAAAACTTGTGCTAAGTTCGCCCGGAGAAGTACCGCCACCACACCTGGTAATCTGCCGCCAAGCAGTGATGCACTCGTGTTGCTGTGTTCCGGTGGAAAGGAGTGGGTGCCGGCGAACTAGATAACTGACAGAATGCTTCTATACATTTTCTTTGTAAAGACATACATAATAAATACGAATTAACACCCATACAGAACAAACATCTGCGTTCGTCGCAAATGTTTGTCCTTGGTGGGAATCGCACTCACTACCTATAGTGAAAAAGGCTTGATTTACTACCAACTGAGCTGTGAGACCGGTAATGCGATTACGAGATTACACTTTTTCCTCCAGATTAACATGGACACTGGTATTATTATGTAGGTTTTCATATGCTTGGGCTTTTGCGGCTTAATTTGGTTTAGAAAATAGCACATTCATGAACTATAAATTACCTAAATGAGATGATGGTGAGTAAAGTTTCCACAAGAGCAAGGCCTAAAACAAATTTGAGGTTTTTTTTGTGTGATAAAGTTACGGAACGAGCCGACGGCCCTCCTGGTGTTAAGTTGTAATCTCCGCCTATAACAACCGATACGACTTGGGTTCTCCCTTACTAGGTACGACACGACCCGAGTCGCATCGTATGCGCCCGTAACTCTGAAATGTGTAGGTGGAATGTCCAATGTGCTTGTAATTTGTATACCATTGCAACCGACTAGCAGCGGATCTAACCAATTTTTTATGAGGGATAGCTACAGTCTGCATTGGCGTGAAATTTTGTTCATTATTCAGATGTCAAAGTCAAAAACTTTATTTCCATAGAATACATAAAGAAATGGCTTGGAAGTGTCAATAATATTCAAAACATAAGGTCACGCATACTTATCGTTAAGTTTGACGCCTGTTCTAACCCTATCCGATCCTCCATGGGGAAGACCTGCCTTTTTTATTTTCCCTTGGTTCTAAATATGTTACGGTGCAACCTTCAAGGAACTATAAATTCCACCGCGTAGCGTGGGATTTGTACCCGTCAGTTTTGGGGGGCCTCCCTTCCGACGGTTCGCGGTTCCACCGTATGAATTTCCAATTTAACTTTTCCATAATACATAAGGCGACGCTTCTATCGAAACTAATTTACTACCTATCACGTCCAGAATAACACTTGAGTGACGTAGCAATGACACGGGTATATTTTAGGTATTTACTGGCTAACTATAAGTACAAAATTATTATTAATATTATTAGTATTTGAGTATATATTTTTCATTTAATCTTATATAAATGTTTATATTTATATGTAATGTTGTTTATGTAGTATTGTTTAATAATATATAATCTTTTCATATAACTAGGTACTTCTTACTTGTCCATCCAAAGGTTGCCTGGAAGAGATCGCTCTTAGCGATAAGGCTGCCCACTGCACCAATTTCTTGTTAAATGTGTCTGCATTGTAGTTTTTTTTAAATGGGTTACATTAAATATATAATCAATCAATCAATCGATCAACATTAATACAATTTAAGTTAAGTTTTTGTAGCAAAAACTTATGCAAAGTATTGCATTCGCGTCAGTGTTCCATTTTAAATCGTGTGGTTGGCGGTGAATTTACAGGCACATGAGACATTCCCCCTCTGCTCTCATAGTTACGGGCGCATAAGATGCGACGTGGGCCTGTCCAGGTGGGCCATCAGCCCGTGCAGTAACTTCATCACATCAAAAAGTCGAAGTTAATATATGAAGTAAAAATATCAGCAATTGGTTTGATCTTATTTGTGGCTTTGACTCTACCGATTTATCGATGCTAAGCGCACTCATAATAGCTGTTATCTAAAGGTTTGTAGTTAACGTGCATTGTATCTTCACTCTTATACTGTATGTATAAAAATGAAGTGGATAGTAGACTTGGAACTTGATAGCGTTGATTCCTTTATCGTATACCTCTGTGGCGAGATGGGCCCTCACGCGTGCGTGGCTTATCTCTAGCGCTTCCTACCATTTCAGTTTGCATGGCAACCTCCATGAATAAATCAGCATATTGTTGTTTGGTTCATTCATAACTGGCTTGTTGCGATAATCGTGAGTTTAATGAAGATAGTTTGTGTATATCTAAATTTCTAATCTTTTAGTTACGCCTTTAGCTACCTTTATTATTCTCTCAGTCATGTTGTTTTCGCTGACTTAAGGTACTTACTTATATTTCGATCTGATAGGGTTTGAACAGGCGTCAAACTTAGCGATAAGTACGCGTGACCTTATGTTTTGAATATTGACGTTTCCAAGGCATTTCTTTATGAATTCTATGGAAATAAAGTATTTGACTTTGACTTGGACTTTGACAATCACTTGCCGGATTGAAACTCGGGGTCATTGCCGCTGGACCGCTACGCTCTCAATATGTAAAGTATCGCATTTTTGTATACCGCTATCTCATGATAAGCTGTGGACTTGTCACACTCATTGGGTTTATAATTTACATGCATGTGCGCTTGCTGCGCCACATTTGCATACAAAACTTTTTAGGTTTTTTCGTTTAGTTATATATAAATACAAATAAATATTGGTGGACAATTCACAGCGTCATCTAGCCCCAAACTAAGCATACCTTGTACTATGGGGACCAGAATACTGACAGAATACATATAAAGGTTTTTTTTTGTAAATACATACATATTAACACCCAGACAGAACAAACATCTATATTCGTCACACAAATATTTTTCCTGGGTGGGAATCGAAACCACGGCCTACAGCGCAGTAGACAGAGGTACTGCCAACTGAGCTGTGAGGCCTGTCATTAAAATGTTCATTATCATTTCACTTTGCCAATTTCGCAAGGATGGATAATTTTAGCCTGCTCCAGATACATTTAAAATTACAAATCGTAATTGCTTCCGCCTTTGTTGGTACATACCCAGCAAAGAAATTGACATCATATAGAATCGTCAGAGTCGAACAATACAAGATTTTAAGACGACCTTGCTCAGTTATTGAAAATACTAAGTCAATAATACAAATTATATTAAGAAGTAACTCCGTTGTCAGGATTAAACGAGCATTGGACACACTTGTCCGTATTTCTGAGGTTTCTGTGACGTCAACATCATATTTATGTCGAACTAGCTGTTGCCCGCGACATCGTCCGCGTGGAATTCGGTTTTATCACGCACCCCTATTTTACCGCTCGGAAAAGTAGCCTATGTTACTCCTTGTTACATTAGCTATTTGTCAGCGAAAGTCCCGTCTTAATCGGGCCAGCCATTTCAGAGATTAGCCGGAACAAACAGACCGACAGACAAAAATTGTAAAAAAATGTTGTTTTGGTATATGTACCGTGTATACATCCATATGCACTTAGTAAAAAGCGGTTATTTTAATATTACAAAAATACACTCCAATTTTATTTATTTGTATAGATTAGCTATAAACCCGCGGTTTTTTTTTAATGCTATGTATGTGATAGAACGAGCTGACGGCCGTTTGCGTTGACATAGCCTTGCACAGTTCAGTTCCCCTCGGTAATGCTTGATTCTCGTTAGGCGGCCGCCCTCGGCTTCCGCCCACCTCCTATCGCCCGCCCAGAACGCGTTCTTTCCGACTTTGACTTCCGACTCCTAGCGTCGTAGCTTGATGTTATAAAGCTCTCCTCAATCGGGCTATCATATACAATAATAATTTTCCAAATCCAACTGGAAGTTTCAGACATTAGCGCGTTAAAATAAACAAACTCGTCAGCTTTATTATTAGTATAAATAGATATAGATAAGTATTTGCGAGTAGCGCTTTCAGAATGAAAGGTTTATGTTGAAAAGAAACAACTGTGTACGCATAAAAGCGCTAGTAAAAATTGCTGGATAGGTGACTTGGGTGAGACTTCTTCCGCTTGTAACTCGTATACAATCCGACAATGTATAGACAAATGTGAATGGATCAGATTTTCCGTGCAAATCACTAAAACTCTGGGGGCCCACGTTGCTCGCGTCCGTAAGTGATTACCCTTTGAATCCCTACACGTGTCCCCCGGGTGGTGCGAAAGGAGCAACCCAAAGTAGCGGTAGAACTTGTGCCAAGTTCGCCCCGAGAAGTACTGCCACCACACCTGGTAATCCGCCGCCAAGCAGTGATTCACTCGTGTTGCTGTATTCCGGTGGAAGGGATTGGGTGCCGGTGAAATTGCAGGCGCATGAGACGTAACATCCCCGTCTCGGGGTGATGGACGCAACGCAATGCTACTTTGGTCATCTCATACTTTGGTGGAGAAGACTTGAGTCGTATTGTTGTTGTCTTTGGGCGATGGTTACCACTAAACATCAGGTGAGCCATCTGCTCGTACTGAAACTTTATTACAAACATAATTATTGCCCGCCATCCTCTCCTTTCTGCAATAATTCACCTCAACTTATTTTACTCCAGGATCTACATGGAAAATGTTGTCGTATTGAGTCTTATTTATTTATAAAACAGACGACCGGTTTTAAAGTAATTAACAAATTGAAAGGTTTCAATTATGATCGCAAAGTGCATAGCAACAACATTATATACATTTTTTGTAAATACATATTAACACCCAGACTCAGAAATAACATCTATATTGGTCACATAAATGTTTGTCCGGGATGGGTATCGAACCCGCGACCTACAGCGCAGAAGGGGTAGAGATACTACCAACTGAGCTGTGAGGCTATGCTACCTCGCTTCTCATTGTCGAGCGCGATGCAACGACGCGCAAGCACTGCAGATGTGATGCCCTTGGCGATGCGTAGTTTGAAGGAAGGGCGTTTACACTATGCCGTCTGTTTGTTACCGAATTAACTGCAATATATTTATTTATTGACTGACCTCACAGCTCAGTTGGTAGTAACTCTGCTTTCTGCTCTGTGGGTCGTGGGTTCGATTCCATGAAATGTCCACCGATATTTATTGTTTTTTTATTTGCCTAAAGTTGGAACCCTTTGATATTCTGAACTATGTGAAACAGTAGCTCGCTGTGTTCGTAATGTACTTTTTCATTTTAAATCTTTGATTAGATCGCTGCGGGCGATAACTTATTTATGTTACGTGGTACGTTATTATTCTATGGGAGTTATATATTACTAAAATAGAAATATGTATTATTGTTGTTTAAAAATAGTAAGTAAATAAATATGACGAAATTTCGATACAAATAAAAAAAAGACCCAGTTATTCGCATACGAATTTATAAACTCAGGTAATATTCACACAGTCACACACACATTATATTTGGTGTTGCAACAATATCGCGATACAAATGCACGTTTTTCAAGTACACGTCCGATTGTGCATTATTGTTCGAGTGATAAGGTTTCTAATAAGTCTGGGAGATTATATGGCTGCGGATGGGAACTGGCTTCGACCTCATGTCGCTGAAAGTACGTTATGAGCAAGTGCGAGTAGTGATTAATACGTTACATACTTTCCATTTGAGGGTAACCGGTCGCCGTATTAGCGTGATCGATATGTCCTAACCTTGTGTTCCGTTGGACGCTGTTGAAAATACTCTAGCGTATGCCATGCCTAAGGCAAACCTATTTCCCGCACATCGATTTGTGTTCGAGGCGAATACCACGGACCCGCCACGCGCTCAATATGGGTGCTGTGGAATATTATGCCTGAATGTGATTTGTTTGCGGATTGATGAAGGCATCCACTACAGTACAGTAGTTGAAGTACGTGAGTAAGTGAGTACAATAGATGAAGATGTGTGAAATGTCCATTATTTATTATTTCAATTATTTAGAAGAGAACAGTAAAAGGTAACATTAGGTTTAACTGATATAAATAACACAAGTGTGAAGATGCATTGTCATTGGTTTTAATTTTTTACTATTAATCATCACCGTATCAAGCGTTATAATTTACGTTTCATAGGAATATAATATTTTTTTTATCGTAATAATATTGGCAATTTTAATACTATACTATAAGTAATGACTAATGAATGACGCAAAAAACTTGAAATGGTTCTCATTTGTTGTGGCGGTGAAAGGGTGCTCCATAGGCTACCTTGTTATATTGCTTTAAAAATGTGCATACGAAGGCCGTGGGAATTATAATTTCATGGAAATATTCTGCCAGAGCAAGTTTATCTTGAATATTTTTATTGGATAAATTTGCTGATCGAGCTTATGGCCCGGCCCGACCACCGGCACCACACCTTTCAAACCGTAACACAGTAACGCGAATGCAGTGCTGCTTGGCAGCAGAAATAGGTATGATGGCAGTACCACCCCGGACGAACTTGGCTTAAGTGCTACTGTACTAGCTTAAAACACCACTGACTAATTCTGAATTACTTTTATTATGATCTATATGATTGTACCGCCCGCCGCCGCCGTCCGCCGAGATAGATAAGATAAATCATAATACTGTTAAAGCATTCACATATTAGTGAAATGACGAAATATCTAATCACTAAGATATTTCCACTATTAATTGTGATGCATTTTAGTTAAGCTACAAAATAAATGTGACGAATTTTATGGCATTACGTTCATAAAAATATCGTTAAATAATTTATAAGCGGAGTGACGTTCATACTCTAAGAGTCGTGGCTGTGTATTTGCTGACCATAAAATATTTACCTTTCATACGAAAACACAACGAACACATTTCGTCCGTAGAAAATGCAGATAATGTGCTGGCGGGTCGTATCTTCCCGAGCTCGGGAATGAACAGCCAACTGTCATGCAATATACCCAGTAATACTGTTCCCTTGCTCTGTCGAACTCGAGTGGCATACCAATTACCTCTATTATTAGGGTCGAGTATTCCACGCTTACTTGTAGAAGTTTAGGCCTTGCAACCATACCGCACTATACCGTTTAGTAGTCCGTAACGAAATTGCTTGATCCCAAAATATTACTGCCTACTATATTTCATTAGTGCTGTTATACTACATTTTTACTATTATCTTATCGACTGCTAGTTCAAAATAAAAGGCAAAAGTAAAAATAATGCTTTTAAATAAAATTACGTCTCATAACGACAAATTACTGGAGTGGCAATTCTAGCATGCTAACCCTGATGCAATATATTATTATATATACATATAACATATTATATTATTATATATACATATAACATATTATATTATTATATATACATATAACATGTATAGACCATGAAGAATTTGTCTGTTTAATAAATAAATAATTATAATAAAGTTTTTATGGCACTAATATGGAAGTACTTATATCCTTTCAATAAAAAGGAATTATCCGGATCGGTTTAAGCATAGACATCTGAGGTAAAACACATAAAAATAAATACAATCGAATTCAGAACCTCCTTGTTTTTCTGTTGTCGTTTAAAAAAGTCATATCTCAGGTATTGATAACATCATTTCACCGGAATATCTGTTGGATCCTTTACGCTTAGTAAATGGCGACTGATAAGATAACAGAAACATATATCGACGATTGTATCTGCGCTATATAACACAAGACCGTGACCGCATTATCTATAAAAAAATAAGATTATTTGAAAAAAATATCCACATAAAATAAAAATTAATAGAATAAATATTGGTGGACATTTCACACAGCGCCATCTAGCCCCAAAGTAAGCTATGTAAACAAATTATGGGAACCATACAACTGATTTAACACTTAAATACTTTTTTTGTAAATATATACATATAATACAATACAATACTTTTATTCATAAAACCTTATTACATGACAATAAACTAATACAATTAATAAAAAATAACAACATTATCAAAACAATAACATGGTATGTATACAGTGTAAAAGTTATAATATTTATTATGTCAAATGCTGGAGGCATTCTACAGTTCAGGTAACGTAGGATTACATACACATTACATACACATACAGGATTAGGAATACATATCAACACCCAGACACAGAACAAACACTTATGTTCGTCACACAAATGTTTTTCCTGAGTGGGAATCGAACCCACGACCTACAGCGCAGAAGGAAGATTGACTACCAAATGAGCTGTTGATCAGTTGTAGTAGTTAACGATGTTTCATTATGTTAGCGTAAACCGGTTATACTCCAATAAGGCAGGTGTAAATATTTTTGTGGCAGAACAAAGAACTGATCTTATTACTGGAAGGCGCCCTAAACTGATGCTCTCTAATTCGAATAAAACCCATTGAGCCTGGTTCCATTTGCCTTTTTTATCATGAGCTCACTGTTAAGACTGGCGTCATAGCTCAGTTGGTAGTTTAATCTGCCTTTTGCGCTTGCCATAGTGGGTTCGATTGCCATCTATGAGAAACATTTCTGTGAAGAATATAGTATTTTTTCTGGGGTTAGGTGTTAATATTTATTTATATTTGTGTACTGACAAAACTGTATATAAATGTTTTATCAGCTGTACTAGTTTGGTTAGCTAGCATACCAAAAAGATATGAAAACGAAGCAACACTCTTGTCTAAATGAAACGGGACAGAAAATTCAATGGTTTGGTAAACATATCTTAATTTGAGAACATTCTCTAATTTTTTTTGTATACTAATTTAGCATCAAAGAGGTATCCAGGTTTTTTTTTATGAATGTAGCTCAATTGATCTTCCTTACGTTAACATAATAAATATTAATAGTACCGCTACATTTAGCCTTATAAAAGAAAACTCGATTTATATTTTGTCTTACAAAAATACACTTGGAAAAGGATGAACGACTGACGCGACTGATGAAATGAACCAGATATCCAAAAAGCAACTTATTTACGAATTTACGAACAAGATTTAAATGTATACAAATAACATTTTATGTGTCTGTGATTGTGTGAATTGTCTATTTGTAAGGTCATATTAACAAGTTTTTACTAAATCCATTTGAAAGTGCATACGGTACTTGTAAATTATTTTTTTATCTGTTTCATGTAATCACCGAAACGGCTAACCGATTTTGACAATACTTTCACTATCAGGTAGCTGATATTATAAAGAGTAACCTAGGGGTTTTTTATAAGGATAATATACAAACTGATAAAAATGACTGTACCACGTAGCTACTCGTTTTAATCATAAACTGAAATCAACGCGGACGAAGCCGCGGCTACAGTGTTAGTTAGTACTAAATGTGTGTTTCTTTCTTTACAGGCAAAAATTTATACAACAATGAACATGTAGCAATAAAGATGGAGCCTATGAAGTCAAAGGCTCCGCAATTGCACTTAGAGTACAGATTTTACAAGTTACTAGGAACGCACGGTAAGCCCCAATTACATATATAATCATTGTATTGCATGATACAACAAGAAGCGGAACGCTTTGTCGTCATATATAAATAAACTCGCCAAAGTTATTTCCTGAACGAGGATTCGGGAATGGAATTAACAGTTTTATTTTTGGGTTCATGATATTGGAGCAGGCAGTTTTTGTAGCCAATTGAAATGAAAGTTTTTATCCTGTCGTAATCCCCAGTTACTTGCTACTACTGTTATCGTAGCACTGGTGCGAGAAAGGATTAAAATCCGCCTTTTATGTACTCACACGTGTATTCGAATTTTTGACTCCCGGACATGTCGGTTTCCTCACGATGTTTTCTTTCAATGGTTTGATATTGTGCACATAAACTTTTTGTGGGAAAAAAAAACTGATTGGTGCACGACGGGATTTGATCCAGCGACCTCTAAGTTGAATCTATGCCAACAAGCTCTCAGTAACTGTTAATTTCAGCCCATACATAAAATGTAGTATGTGTATCATTCAAAAACTATGAATCATGCGGTTGCGGTGTTACGGAAATAAGTACCGTTTCGTCGCTAACCTTAGTTTTACGATCCGCAATTCTATAAACTTCATAACTGCAGCTAAGTTTTGGAGTTTATAAATAAGACCCCACGAGCGCATATGCCGGTAATTTCAGAATGTCGCGTGCAATCATGGTTATTTTTGTATGTCTATACGTCGTTGAATTGTTTCATTGAACCTTGAAACTCATGTGTTCTATTCAAGATCCCTCCCGGTCACAACGCTCAAGTTAGAACGTTGTTTTGTAAACCTATTGAAAAGCTCGTGAAGTCTGTACAATTAACGGGAAGTTTCAAGTACATTTGGTTACTTACCTATTCGATAAGTCTACAAAGTTGGTATAATTACAATGAAGTTTGCTCAGAGGGATTGCCAAAAGTTTACTACTTGGGCACGTGTGGCGGCCGCTACAACGCTATGGTCATGGAGTTGCTAGGACCCTCTCTAGAAGACCTCTTCGTACATTGCGGGAGGAGGTTCAGACTCAAGACGGTCCTTATGATCGCTATACAGCTAGTAAGATACATCAATACTTCGTGTAGTTTGCATCTGCAACACCGTATCCGATATTCCTTGAATTGGTGGTGATTCTGTTGGCAGCAAATTAATAATTAGTTTTAGGTTCATACGTTTCTTTCTCTTCCTAGTGATTGAAAAAAGACTGATTACAAACTGAATATTAAACTGTTTAACTAAATTTAGGTTTTGGCACTAAGTTTCATACACATTTTAATCCATAAAAAAATGTATTTTTTGCCAGATTATTAATTAGTAAAGTTTGTCTCTTTTCATTAACTAGAATGATAAAATATCCATCAAATTAAAATTAGTATCAAGTTTGTCGGTAACAGAATGACCACCAATGTGTTTGGCGAGGGTTCGCGCGCCGTGGTCATGGTCGTTGTCAGGTCGAGGTCAGACGGTGCCGCGGCTTTAATCATCGCCCTAAACGATCAACACATTGATGTTTCGTGTTAACGTGTTTGTACGTCTGATCGTGCTGCCGTCCTTTAACTAGAAAGCCGTTAACACTTAAAAGGTCAATTTTGCCTTTTAAATAGGATGCGATAGAGTTCTAAATTCTCTATCTTTCCGTCTAAGAAACGTTTGTAAATTATTGCCGGAGATATAAAAAAATTGTAGGCCGTCAAGTGACGGATTTAAAAAGAGTTCTCTGAACATATCGCAAAACACCAATTTTGACATAACGGCCTTTTAGTTAAAAAACGGCAGCGTGGCCTCTGTGCCGCATTGCTCTCGCTCGCACCGACAATGTCGGCTACGGTGTTGCGTATTCCAGGTGCGACCGGGAGCGATGCTCGTGCTGTTTGTGAGTACTAATTTGACATACCTCCCCCCTACCTACCCCTTCCCCCATCCCCCCCCCGTCTCTCGGTTCCGTGGTGCAGCTCCGTCGACGGCCGAGGGCATCCCCGAGGTGTATTACTTCGGGCCTTGCGGTAAATACAATGCGCTTGTGATGGAACTGCTCGGGCCGTCGCTGGAAGATCTGTTCGACCTGTGCGGCCGGCGCTTCTCTCTAAAGACTGTGTTAATGATCGCTATGCAGTTGGTGAGTTTACTACTCGGTTATAAACTTTTAGCGATTACGGTTTTAGTTGATTTAGAACAAATTGTCTGTTGGAATTGTGTGTAGATTTAAATTTACAAACGATGCTTTATTCTGTTAGATAGATAGAAAGTTCCTCATTGCACCAGAAAAACAAGTACATAGGCGAACTTAATGCTAATTAGCAGTTTCTTCCACCTTTGTGTAATATGGAATGGATGTGGTCGTCCATTTATGTACGAGTAAAAGAAATATTTACAAATACTATATAAAAATTACATAACTTCAATTCTTATACTTACAGATATATATCTATACATACATACATACGTAATATATCACCTGTGGACACTGCCTGAAAACCAGCGCTGCGCTCTCTCTTTCAGGGTGTGCAGCACTTTTTAGGGACCCTTTTTACGTACTCAACAAATTCCATTTACTGTGTCAGTTGCGTCAAATAATATTCTGTTTTTAGTTTTTAATATGTATGTTTTAGTATATATAAATTTGCATTGTTGGTGCAAAATAAATACTCCTTCTTTCTTTCTTCTTTCTAATATAATTATATTATGGTAGATGAAGAAATAACGAATATACACATTAGATACTATTGCACACTTGTACTGTAAGCGATTAGGAAGACGAATGGGGCGCGTGGATGATACTATCTAAATGACTTGGATAGCAATAAAACACACTGACGGTGAATTACTTTATATTTAAAATGGGAACCATGAATATCTTATTTACTAGTTAACAAAGTGGTTTAACAGGTTAGTTCAGCAATTCTTTGAATAGTTTTGGTATCCTTTATTGTTTAAATATGTCAAATGAAATAGTTATATTTGCGGAATGTTGCACACTTTTACTGTAAGCCATATTAGGAAGAAAATTGGGACACATTTGACGTAACATCCCCGTCTCGGGGTGATAGACGCAACGCAATGCGACTTAGGTCATCTCATACTTTGGTGGAGAGGACTTGAATCGTATTGTTGTTGTCTATGGGTAGCGGTTTACACTTGATATCAGGTGGGCCGTCAGCTAGTTCAACCACCCAACACACATAAAAAAAAACAGGAATCAGTTGAGACGCTTACAGACACACCGCGCCCTGTAGCTCGCCTAACATTGATCTGTGGTAGAATTTTGTGTGACGTTTGACGTAAACAAGTTTCGGGATGAATGAGTCAGCCTTTGGGAACCGGAATATGATTCATCTACTGGTATTGGATGACTTGAGAAAGTGGTTAGTAACGAACCCTTCGATGATAACGTGTTTTGTTTGGATATTTTGTGCGTTATACTCAGTTTGGAGTTAATTATTAAGCGCTTTCAATAACCTCATTATTATTCAGTAGAAGCTTATTTTACAGAAGTTCATTCTAGTTCGAATTTCGCGTCTAACTTAATGATTATATTTATTAAATCTAGTGTCTGTTAAACTCACAAGTTGGTGCCTACAGAAACTTAATTTACAAATACTCAACTTAAAGCTTAAAGCTTAAGGCTAAGGAAATCTTACAAAATTCAATGTTTTGTGTTTAAAAGACTTGTCGCTGTTCAAATTACTCCTTTGTTATAACCTACATATAACAAAAGTACCCATTGAACATCATTATAATAGATCTAACACTCCACTGCAAAGAATAGGCCGTGATGACGCAATAATGCAACGCTACAAAGACGTTGTAGAACCACTCTAGTAGCGCAAACGTTGCGACTTTGCAACGAAGACAGGTATCGACCAGTCCGCGTCCGATGACATCGACCACTCGCCTCCATTGTGAACGGTTATCAACACAACATTAAAAGACTAATAATAGGTTTCATGGGCGTGGTTTGCGTACGAGTATGCGTCTTAAGTTTATCATCTTATTGTATTGCCATTTTAATATATACATACATTCGTATATTCAAAGTCATAAACGCATTTCCATAGAATTCATAATGGCTTGGAAACGTCAATAATATTCAAAACATAAGGTCACGCGTAGTTATCGTTATGTTTGACGCCTGTTCTAACCCTATCCGATCCTCCGTGGGGAAACAGACAAAAAAACCCTAAAGGTCTTCCTTTTTTTCGGTAGCACGATCCTTGTAACAATCTGAGTATTTAAATCCATGTTACATTTATATAAAATACTTGAATAAGATATTAAAGATGTATTGTGTCTTTAGCAGATCGACATCAGACCATGCAGATTCATCATTTAAATAATCATTTACAGTATAATAAGCTTTATTTACTAGACCCTTCTTAATATATGACGTAAATTAAATTTTTTCACGCCTTTATCCCCGAAGAGGTAGGCAACTTTCTACATTGTCGGTTACACTTTCGTGGGAGCGTAGACGTGACGACGTGTGAGCTCGGCTAACACTTTCTTCCTGTAATTAATTCTTTAATATCCGGTACCAGGACAAATCTTATACCAACAAGAAACGGCGTAGTTGTAATATGTACTCGTTAGTTTAAACAAAGAGGAATTCAAATCTGAAGAAACCATGCAAAATTGTTATATTTTTAAACGGGGTATTTTATAAAATTTTAGGAAGATGTTGCACTGTTTTCATTTATCTGCATCATAGATGAGTTATTACCCTATATCTGTACTATCACAAGCATCATTGTTATCGGCGCGGCGTGTTGATCCATTATAGATATACATACATACATAGAACCACGCCTTTATCCTTAAAGTGTGTAAGCAGAGCCCTAATTAGGTCACTTTTCACGTTTCACTATGTAGGTAAAGTAGACGCGACAAGTGGTGAGTTCATCGCCGCCATTGTTTTCCCACGAATACCTAGGCTATATCCTCTATATCCTATATCCAACAATTCATTCGCAATATTTTCCGACTTGTCAGGACAAAACTTATACCAACGAAATTACGAACGGGTAAATTACAGATATATTCTAGTTTTTCCTATTGTACCAAGAAAATAAATAAATGTTTATAACGGGCTGCGTGTTTATGTTTTGACACCTGTACTAACTAGGTCAATATACATAATTCTACGAAATTTTAATACGTTCTAGTACTCATTGATTTAAGTGGGTTGTAACGTTTCTGTACAGATTATTCAATGGGGTAAATCAGAAAGATAGACCCGTTGGTTCGGTTTTTATGTAAAAATTAGGTAAATAAGCAGACGACCCACCTGATGTTAAATGGATTACCGCCTATCGACATTTGGTTCCTCGGATGCAAACTGCAAATGCGTTGACTATCCGGAAGGAACCTCTTTTTGAGTCGTTCTCATTACAAATTAATTGCCATATATTTAAATAAATGTCTTAATTAATTAATTATCTCATTTCAGTTACACCGCATCGAGTATGTCCACACGAGACATCTAATATATCGAGATGTTAAACCAGAGAATTTTTTAATAGGTAGAACTGCAACTAAAAGGGAAAAAATCATTCACATCATTGGTAAGAATATATTTAGTATGTATTACTATTCTATTTTAGTTTATGTAGTACACAAAATCTCCAAGGATTCTGATGGTATGATCAGGTAGAATGTTCTGCATCTCTCGACTGGCCTCATAGCTCAGTTGGTAGTAACTCTGACGCTGTAGGTCATGGGTTCGATTCCCACCTGAGTCACGCAGACCTTAGTGTAAACTTTGTGCTCATCAAGCAAATGACTGAATCATTGATTTTTTTATGAATTATTAACTAATTCTTCAATAAATTTAACAACTAATAAGATATAGAATAAATACATGTTTTGCCGGTGAAATTACAAATGTGTACAGTTTTTTCTTTTCGTTATTATTATTATATAATAATAACTGTGCCCTAACAGGGTTTATGTTTTTATCCTATATATATATATTAAAATCTTTGTAACAACATCGTGTAATAAATGCTTTGAATTTGTATTTGAATATACATATGTAATTAATATATGTGTGTGTCAAATAAAATCTGTTCTATTCTAAATCATGTTTATATGTTTGTTTCAGATTTTGGTTTGGCCAAAGAATATATAGACTTAGAGACAAACAAACATATCCCATATCGGGAGCACAAGTCGCTCACCGGCACCGCGAGATACATGTCAATAAACACACATTTAGGAAAAGGTACGAGTGATTTTAAGTGGAACTTTTATATGTATAGTTTAATTCTGAGACGTGAAGGTGGAATGTCTCATGTGCCTGTCATTCCACACGCAATATTTCAGACTGGAGTATGGTAACGAGTTACCGCTTGGCGGCAGAAATGGGTATGGTGGCAGCACTTCCCGGGTCGAACTTGGCTTAGTTTTACTGCTACTAAGATGTGAATAGTTTCTTAGCGTGAGTTCTTGCTGTACTGTGAACTGTTGTCGAGCAATGAAATAAACTCAGTCTACTAAGAGTGGGTCACGGTATTGATTGGGGCAGTGTGTAGGCTCGCTCGCTCCATTACTCAGCCGAGGTGTCTGCTACTCTTTATTAATTAATCGCACAGCCTTGTGCTAATATATCAAACTAGGCATCCTATGTCTGCGGTGTTTCATTGCGGTTTTATTGCTGATACTCCCGCAAGTAACCTTACTGAGTAGTACTCTTTGGTAATAGAGGCGAGCAACTGGATACTATGTTGAACATTTGTTAGAGATTAAGTATCCTGTGTTCCTATTCGCTATTATTTTTTAAAGTAATTCCATTATATTACTATAATTCAGATTGTCAATTGTTTTGTTATGTATTGTTTTTTAATTGTAATATGTTTATGTGTTATGCGAATAAATAAATAAATAAATTCATTTACGTAACTGGCTGATGGAACACAGTAATTGCTTGGCGGCAGAAATGGGCATGGTGGCAGTACTTCCCCGGACGAACATGGTGTGAGCTCTACTGATCTTAAATAAGTATCTATGCACTGGGATCGGATACCTCCCTTTGCAGGCAGTGTTACTACCAATATCACAACGGGGCCGTTCGGGAATATCTTTTATTTCTTCTTTCCTATAAACTAAACTAAGGTTTATCGCCGAGAAAGTTCCCACGTAAGTGGTCTCTACAAAACTCAACACCTGAATAAAATATTTCAACTTTGCGACAAAATCAATACCTTTATACCTCGACAATGGAGGCCAATAAACTTGTATTGAAACATGTCTGGCATAATTTGAAAACTTAATTTTAGCTTTTTTACATTTTGTTTTGTTATTGTTTGTTAAAAAAATATTTATAAGTTACGTCCAGCTAGGTTATAACAGGTTTCGGGTAATTAAAAAAAGAATACATTTGATCTCAATAAGTTTAAAATATTATATTTAGGCTGCTGAATTCGTTAGGGATCATCCTGAACTATTCACTAGAGCGCGTGATATTTGCCCACGATGTGCGATTGAATTATGAACTATTAATCGATTCGATATACTATATAATTGATGAACCACTCTTTATAAAAAAAGTTGTTAGGCGTATATTTAATAATATTAGCGAGAAACGTACAATTAAATGCTAAAAAAAAGGCTGAAGTGCAAGTGATTTTGTTATATTTCCAAACTTTCCGATGTTCGTTTCTCGTTTTTTTTTTTATTTATTTGAGTTTTTTCGATATATATAATTATTCTTATGTATAAATTAGTATTCGTTATTTTGTACCTTATCAATAATTATTGAACGCCATGTCATTGAAAAGTTTGTAACATTATTTTTATCTAAGTTCTTGTACATAAATTGTATTATACTACCAGACTATGCAAATGAAATATTCTGATTCTGATAGAAAAAAAGTCACTGTCTCTTTGTACTTGAACTGGCTTCACTTCAGTAAAGTATAATTTTTCGCGTTGTAAGCGTTATTATTTTTATGTACGGAGATAATTTTATTAAGAGCAAACTTTTAATTGGATTTGTGTATACATAACGCTCTGGTAGCACGCTGTCCCAAACTCAAATGAGTTTATTTCCGCAATATCAATATGCTGCTTATTAAAAACAGTGAACAAACTTTCCCAAGAGTCGCGCTTCTCATTAATGAGGTTACGAATAATTTGAGTCGTTAGAGCCGTAACGTATGGATATTAGAGATAGATAACTCGGTTTGTATGTATTATCTGCGAAATTCAGTAGAAAAAAAACATAAATTACCTTAACTTTCGTTGATAAAGGTTGGGATATAGTCTTTAGTCTACCGTGATTTTAAATATAATTTTGTCTATTTCTAATTTCGCTTTTAAATTCAATAACTTGATTTTGTTTGCCTATTTGTTTGATTTTTGTATTAATTTCGGAAATCGTTTTCTAAAGTTATCATAATTTAATTCTCGGAATTATTTCAGGAAGGAACTTAATAAAATGTTCTAACAGGGAAACGTGGGAGAAGTTGCGAACAAGTTAGCCATATACGAATGATTACAAACTCAAATCATTCATTATAAATTAACTTAAATTTAACGACATTGGTACACTTAATTTGTAATCATTTGTAAGGTACATTTATTAAATTATTTTACATGACAAAGTATACACATAAAATATCTTATGCCTAAACTAGGCCGGGCCTGTATCATAGGCATTAGTTCATTCATTTAAACTATAATGTTGTACTTTATGTGGACAATTACAAACTGTAGTGTTGTATTGTGTTTCAGAACAATCTAGACGCGACGACCTCGAGGCTCTGGGGCACATGTTTATGTATTTTTTACGCGGCTCCTTACCCTGGCAGGGTTTAAAAGCTGACACATTGAAAGAGAGATACCAAAAAATTGGCGACACTAAACGAGCGACACCTATAGAGGTAAGGAAATTGTTTTAAATTAAATAAATCTATTTTCTAGAACAAACGTCTATATTCGTCACGCAAATGTTTGTCCCGGATGGGGATCGAACCCCCGAGCTACAGCACTGAAGGCTGAGTTACAACCAACTGAGCTTTGGTTACCATATATCACTTAAGATTGAGTAGGACCGTAACATCTTGACATCGGCACAATGTTTGAATACATTTAACAGGTGCTATGCGAGGGTCACCCGGAGGAGCTGGCGACGTACCTGCGGTACGTGCGCCGGCTGGACTTCTTCGAGACGCCCGACTACGACCAGCTGCGGCGCATGTTCCGCGACCTGTTCGAGCGGCGCGGCTATGCGGACGACGGAGACTTCGACTGGACCGGCAAGACTATGGTAAACAACTCTATCGCATGACACTATAGTATGTGTATAGACACTGCACGGAGCGCACAGCAATAGAACTGGCAATTCAAATACCCCCGCGTTCCTCGACACTGTACAAGCGTGCCTTACTAATATTTAGAACGTCACAGAGCAGCAATAAAACAGGCAATTCAAAAAACCCAGTGGCCCACGACTCTGTACAAGCGTGCCTTACTAATATTTAGACACGACATTGGTATTTAAATGAGAGCAGCATTAGAACTGGAAATTCAAAAACCCCCGCGGTCCTCGACACTGTACAAGCGTGCCTTACTAATATATAGACACAACACAGAGCAGCAATAGAACTGGCAATTTAAAAAACCCCCGCGGGCCACGACTCTGTACAAGTGTGCCTTACTAATATTTAGACACGACATTGGTATTTAAATGAGAGCAGCATTAGAACTGGAAAATCAAAAATTATTTCAACTCAAAAACGATTCCCGCGTTATTAGATCGATTGACTAGACCGGTTGTATGGCCAAAAATGTGGCTAATTTGCCCTTACATTTTAATCGTTCACTTTTGCAAACTCACTGTCTATTGTCTGGTCGTTAACTGTAACTGATACTGAGACTAAGACTAGATTGGTTTGACTGCCAAACGTTCAAATAACTCAGTTGCTTGACGAGCGCATATTTGTTGCTTAATATGCACAAATATGATGTAAATGATATTTATGCCATTTCTATTGCTCGGGGCTGTATAAAAGTCTAATAAAGATACAAATAATTTAAAAACATATAATTTCTTTAATAACTTCAAGCAGGTACTTACAGGATAATGGAAAGTCCAGTTCAGAGTTACAGTTTTGTTTAGAAAACTCAAACCAAACATAACTTAGAGTTTCGATTGTCACCTAAAATGGGTATTTTGTATTTAAACACTTTCTTTCGTTCCTCCTCTTTTCTACCTGCTTGAAGTTTCAATTCGTCGTTATGTCAATTCTATTGCCTGTATCTTGAATTCTTTAGTGACTTGTTTCATATTCGCTACTGAATAAAATATTATTAATTTTCTTAAATTATTTTTACACGGTTACTTCGTAACTTATGCAATTTTTTATGCCTCGTGAGAGCTTTATATGCTAGTTATCAAACATTAACATGTAAAAATCTGACATAACACCGTATATTTCATGTAATCTAACCCTTTCAATGTCTCGAACAACGTGTAAATGAAATAACACCATTTTATACCATAGTTTAGAATATCCCTAATCAAATGTTCCGAAGATGCTGTGTAAACACACTTCCTAGCAATCTAGCCTGCTGTTTATCTAAACAATTTTTATCAGTTCATAGAAACAAAGAACTGTATCTTAAGGTTTTTATTTCAATACACGTTGTATGCATCTTGTCCATGTTCATATTATGTGAATCATTTACTTTTTCTTATTTCTTATAGATGTAGAAAACAAAAATTCAAGGTAGAACGAATCGACTTCAAATTTTAAGCGAGCTTCGCAGCGCGTTCCATTGTACTAAGCCGATTTATAATTATACTGAATTTTTGTTATTTACGTCTGTTAATTTACTTTAACGCACGTTTGGTGTTTAAGCACGGTGTATGTGAACCAGAAATGCATTACAATGTTACATGAGTGCCATTATCTTAAATTTTATGTTATGCATTTTCATTTTGCAATTTATATTTTGTTTGTCTTGTATGCACATAAATAAAGATTTTTACATTTGGGCTAAACGTAACCCCAACTAAAAATATTCATGTTATTAACGTCAACGCAATATCTCAGTCGTTATGATAATTTCCCGTAGTAACACTTTGCATTGATGTGAATAAAACTTTATAAATCAACATAATTGGACCGATCGATGCGAATTAAGGACCAAAAACCAAGTTCAATCATGTTTTTAAAATGCAATCCCTTATTGAGCGCTAAACTTCAAATGCTTCAGTAGAAATAAACTGAAAACGAAGTCTTATCTATTTACTCTTGAGAATAATGGCTCTGTAAAAATACTAGAGTTATTAGGACACAAGTGGTTTGCTAAAGCGTTCTGCGTCGAATTTGGTACAATTATGTTCTAACTCTACGCACATTGCACTGTTTTTGTCACTAACACTTTGTACGAATTGCTTTAGGAATAGCTATGTTTATAATTTTTATATTATCGAAATGGTAACATCTTACTTACGCATATTTTCAAGTAGATTTAAAAGTTTTATTCGACAAAGTAATAAATCTTACTATAGAATAATGCTAGATGTTAATATTTATTGAGATTGGTTAATAAAATATGGTATATTTATTGGTGTGTTTTTGTGTGTTTAGACTTATTGTATTGTTTGATTTTTTATGTGAAGTACAAAAAAACTGAAACAAAAATAAAATAACTGAAATCATAAAGCAAAGGATTATTCAAAACAATTGTATATATGATTTCATTAAGTTTTTGTTGAAATTAACTGGTACCTTTTATTGATCTTATTAGATACACAGTTTCATTAAAGATGCACTTTACTTGACTCTTAAGTTGTCTAAAGCTTTTTGTGTTGAAATTTACACTAACATTTGGTTGCTTCTGTTCGATAAAGTTACACTAAAAAAATGTTGCTTTAAACGAATTTGTTATTAAAGTAACACTAAATGTTGCATGCCGCATGCTTACACATTTGCCGTTTGCCGTCAGCCTAACAACATTCATGTGATGCGAATTCTGCGGAACGCACCGCCTTCCAATGTCGTTAGAACTAAATCCGATAAGGTTAGTGGTGTTGGTTCTATTCCCTTACGAGGCACCGAATGATGGCATTATTCGTTTTCTACATAATGTTTGTACATTATGCTGTGTGATTTAGGTCATTCCAAGTAAGACGTCTCTAATTCGTAATGGTGATAAGTATAGGATGTTTAATTTTAATTAAATTTCTAATGACAGAAGCTTTGTATTTTAAAATCATGTTTGTTTTTGTTGAGTTACAAATAAATATCCTCTTTCTTTCTTTCTTTCTTTAATATCATGAATACCCTCAGTTCGTTGTCACCGGTTTAACAAAATAATTTTAGGAAAACACAAGATTATGTGTTATACACCTCTGAACTAATCTCTCTTTTTTGCCATCATTCGATATCTCGGATTTATATTTTACGCTTCTACGGTAAGCTTGCATTTTTAAAAATACGTTTGTTGATTTTTGATTTGTGTACGTAAGCACTTAGAGAGAATGCTCACGTAGATTACGATGTATAAAGAAATCTAAACAAATATCAGCAATGGATTAGTTTGGTTAAAATAACACATATTTATATACATAGTTTGCTATGTATATAAATATGCAGTGTTGTCGAATTTGTAAATGCTGTTTATGGTACCATCAAACCATTATTAGCTTAGCGTTGTCTAAAAGTTCTCTTCTGTTCTTTGTCAGTTCTCTTCTTCAGGTAGAGACAGGATAATTAAACATTATTTAGTTAGATTTAGGTACCCATATTTGTGGTGCTATGTTGCACGAATCAGTTTCCCTGTTGTTGTTAATTTAGCTATGTATAATAAAAGAAAATTATATTGCAATCTCATTGTATATCTCGCTGTTATCAAATAAATCTTGTAACTTATTATTATTATTATTATTACTCACTTTATAAATCGATGTTTTCAGTCGACGCCCGTGGGTTCGATCCAGACCGGTCACGAAATCGTCGTGTCGCCCAATCGAGACTTGCACCAACCCTTCCACAAGGTAAAAATATCTTATCTTGCTCACAACTTGGGACTTACGTAGAATTGCTATACCGTCTCAGTATAAAGTTTATCAGATATTTTGATCCTAAATTTTAATTTTATTTTGATGCGTTTAAAGCGCTAATTTATTCGAATTATGAAAAGAATAGAAAAAAGTTTTAAGAAAAAAATTTGGTAAGAAATTGGACCATAATCAATAGTGAAATTTTTTAAACATCCATAAACAAAAGAGAAAATTTTACTTAACTATTTTGTCTATTAAAAATAGTTTTTTATTGATAATTCGTCAGTACTTCTGAACACAAAAATCTATAGAAAACAGGAGAGAAAATGGTACTTGACTATTTTGTCTTCCCCTATTTATATATAGAAGATTGTCTTTGTCTTCCCTGGTCAGACGGGCGACTCACACACTTTTTTTTGTCGCCGCAGGATGATTTGTGTGATTATATGATTGGTTTGGTTGAGGACGATGAGGCAGCGCTTATATCCGGAGAGGTTTGGTCGCTTTCAATACTTTCATGAGTTGTTATAGTCCCTATGCGAATCGCCCCTGTCTCTCCATTGTGTGCCCCTGTATATGTGTCCTGAAGTTTAACTGTGTGACCCTTAATGCCTTGTTCAAGGAACATTTGGCATATTGGTGTACAATAAAGCGTTTTCATTCATTCATGCATTCATTCATTCATTCATTCGTTCATTTATTTTAAACAAATATATATTGTCTTATTTCAAGAGCCTCTTTGTAAAAAAGTGCCTCAAATGTGACCAATTTGTTCGTTATATAAATTCAAGGCTATTAAGAACTACACTTGTATGCTATTTGGTTGCAGTATTGTGTTTAGTTTTACTCTAAATATTCCACAATTGTAAGATTTTTATAAGACATTAAATACAAACGTGTTTTTTGAAAATATCTTCAAATTTTTCCTTAGTCATGTTCTATTGCATTATTTCCATTAAAATAATCGCTTATTGCGTGTAGATGTCCTTGTACATATATTTATTTCTGTAGATTTCCAGTAATGCTTATAAGCGTATTTGTTTCCTTCAGAAAACTGATTTATGTGTTATACCGTTTGATCTAAAATGTATTACCCGTGCTAACTATAAAGCTAACTCATATTTTGATTGCGGTTCATTCCTAAGCGCTGCTAACACTTCAATAAATGGAAAACCTACAGAATAGGACCTAATTTTAGATGATGCTAAAGGATTTAAAATAAATAATTATCAAAACTTATGTTTATAAAGCAAATACTGGGAAATTACCAATAGTAAATGTTTCTAACATCACGCCCACATTTCAGAGATAGTATATAAACTAACTATTGGCTTTCGCCAATAATTAGTTTTATATTCTTAATTTAAGAAGTTAAGATTTAAGAGATGAACTTAAGATTGATTAATCTTAAATAAATAAAAGTACTACTTTCGAAATTACAGGCACAAGCCACAATCTTCACATCTCAGAGTTACGGGCGCGTACGATGCGACTTGGGGCTTGCTAAACCTAAGTAGGGGGGGGGGGACCCAATTCGTATTACTTGTTATGGGCTGAGGTTACCAGTTAACATGTGAGCCATCGGCTCGTTACATAAGATTAAGACTTAAAAAAAATGATAAATACAGCGTTGTACACAGTTCCGGGCGACCAAGCAAACTGTACTTACTATAAGATTATATCGACCCTTGACCGCGGACTTATCGTAAGCGACAATTTTACCATTTAAATAATAAGTAAAAATATTTATAATGTATATTGGTACTGTTCCAAATAAATAAACATTATTATTATATTATAGTTATGTTACCGCGTGACTTCTCTCGTGGTAATGAGTAGGTAATATTTGGGATGGCGAAACTTCCCCATGTTTAGCGCGTGTCTTTCCAGATGGCGGCGCTCGCTGCTAAGGAGTTCGGCGCGGGGGGCGCCACCAACGCCAACAACTGGCCCCACAGCGGGAAGGCCACTCCCATAACTACGGGACACCTAACTCCCGCCGACAGACATGGCTCTGTGCAGGTAAACACAAGTCAAAGCCGAAAACTTAATTTCCATACAATTCATAAAGAAATGGCTTGGAAACGTCAATAATATTCAAAACATAAGGTCACGCGTCCTTATCGCTAAGTTTGACGCCTGTTCAAACCCTATCCGACCCTCCATGGGGGAACAGACAAGAAACCCCTAATGGAGGTTCAAGTTCACAGTTCACATACCCTGCCAGGATTCCCTTTTCCTATACTATGTATATCAAGACTTAACTTTATTGTTTGATCACCATGCAAATGTTTTCTCGGCCCAGAATCGAACCTGCGACTTCTCGCTTTGAATATGTGGAATATATATAACATAAAACTTTTAAGAGCCCAGTTAGGCAGACTTTTAAAGTACTGTCATGTACATGCATACGTATATTCAAGCTGTTATCCACAAAGGGGTAGGCAGAGCGTCAGAGGGCCACTTTTTTCACCGCGTGGGTTACAATATCCTGGGAATGTAGACGTGACGAGTTGAGCTCGTCGCCGCCATTGTTTCCCCACGAATAACTCAGCTAACACTCATCCACCAGTAATTCATTCCTCAATAACCAGACACCCAGGAGAAATCTTATGCCAAGAAGTACCGGACGAAACCAATAAGTCAAGGCGAATATTGTATATTATATACTATACATACAATATAAATCTTCTAATCTACAATATACCAAAATTACTCAAATTGATCCAATTATGTGCTAGATGCAATTCTACAATTTACTTTGAATGAGTTTTTCGGGCGTGGCCTCGACCAACATAGCTTATAAGCCTAAAAGATCTAAATTTTAATGCTCCATTCATTTACTATGCTCATATAGGGAAAATGTTTACAGAAGTAATTTTTTTTTATTGATCTTTTCCGAAATAAAATTTATTTTTATTATTAATTACCTTTTTTATTATCCATAAACTATAGGGATTTGAAAGTAAAATATATCTGCACACATATTTTAGGTTGTTAGTTTATTGTTTCTCCGTGATGCATGTATATTATTATTTATGCAATATATATTGTGTTGGTAATACTGAATGTATATTGGTGTATTTATTTTTTAGCTGTTGAAGAATAAGCATTTTCGGTATGTGAAATTTCCGGGATCTAGCTCCACGGTCAGTTTTAATGATTATGTGGCTATGTGTGTGCATGACGCTTTATGTGCTATGTGGATGAAGCTTTATATATTACGTGAAAGCTTTGAATAAACACTGCCAATATTCATTCATTAGGTACTTGCGTATGTGAAGTATTCGAGTCACATTTTTCGACGATTTCGGGGTGTAAATATACCTTTGTCAAATATATAACGTACTGATAATCTTTTACTCACCTCACGTTGAGAAATGTGGCGAGACATATTGCTAATTTTTAAGTTTTGCATTTTCATTACTTTATTGATAACTTTCGACTGGCCTCACGCCTCAGTTGGTAGTAACTGCCTTCTGCGTTGTAGGTCGTGGGTTCAATTCCCAACCAGTACAAACATTTGTGTGAGGAACATAGATGTTTGTTCTGTGTCTGGGTGTTAATATGTATTATATGAATGTATTTACATAAAAAAGTATATAAGTCTGGTTCCCTTAGTACAAGCTTTGCTTAGTTTGGGGCTAGATGGCGCTGTGTGAATTGTCCACCAATATTTTATTATTATTAATTTGTGACGGACACACCTGTAGATTAATTGTGATGCTTAAGTATGTGGAGAATATTTAAATATTTGGATGATTTGGTTCGCTGTCGTATTAACGATACGTTCATTTAGTTTCATTGCCGTTCGATTGCCCTAAACACTTCAAACATTTGACTGTCCTTAGCTCAGTAGGTTTAACTGCCTTCTGCGCTGTCGTGGTTTCGATTCCCACCCAGGACATAATCTTTTGTGACGAATTTAGATGTTTATTGTGTCTGGGTGTTAATATATATAATGATAACAAAATGTATGTATGCATTCTTTTAGTTACCTACTTACTGGGCCAGGAAAATGTAGCCTCACGCTCGACTAGAGTTTACTCATAGAGGAACACGTGTTCAGTATAAGTATATGCGAGAATATGTTGCGCGGAGGTGCAAACTAACGACAACACTTTTTTGCTATCACTTGGTTTTGCCCTCTGTCTAATTTGCATACCACGGAGCTATATTTGAAAATCGATTCTTAAGTATTCAAAAAGTAGACACTCTGTATACGTCCGAAAGAACTTGACATTCTAAACGTCCGAAAAACAACTGACATTGTGTATACATCCAAAAACCTTTACATTCTATATGCTATTCGCCCGAAAAACAATTGACATTCTGTATATCCACATCCAAAAAAAGTTGACATTCTGTATACGACCAAAAAACTTGACATTCTACCACGTCTGAAATAAAATTGACACTCGCCGTACATCCAAAAAACTTGACGTTCTGTATGCTACACGTCTGAAATAAAATTGTCATTCTGTACACATCCAGAAAAGTGGACATAGTGTGTGTCCGGAATTGAACCACTTGCATGCATTGTATGTATGTTGAGCAAGTGTGAAGTGTGCATATCGTTCCTAGGTGGTGAGCTCGACGAACGGCGAGCTGGGCGCGGACGATCCGACGGCCGGCCACAGCAACACGCCGATCACGCAGCCCCACCACGAGATCGACGTGGTAGACGACACCAAGTCAGTGTTCCAACTGTATGGTTCAACTTTTTATTTTATTTTCTGTTTGTCGCTTTGGTTGTCGGGCTTGTTACTAACGGTAGACTTAAATGTGCTAGCTGTAGTGCTTAAGCTGCGGTTTGGATAGTAAGATAAGTCATTGAAATAATGATTAATCTACGTTTGTAACTAATCTAGGTATTGGGCCTAACTAATTTAATAGTAAATACTAATTGCATACTCATAATACTTATTTTGTATAAACGAGCTTATTATACTCGAGGTAGAGTAAGCGTAGCGAACCGGTAGAAAGGAATGTTTTAGTGAACGACACATTTGTAAAATTGTCTTTGTTATGACATATCATGTATGCAAGTAATCTGTTTTTTCTATTAGTGTACTTTGGCCCAGCTGATGTTGAGCGTAACATCTGCCCGTAACACACGAGATGTAAAGTCCGTGGATGTCCCACATTCCTGTAATTTCACCGGCAACCACACAGTGCTTTAGCTTATCATTGGTAGAACTAACAAAACCACTCAATGAGTAATGCATTTCATAGTTGCTTAGTCTTAGGAGATAAAACTAACTATCAACTCTTGTGATTATAGGTGATTTAAGAGGTGGTGGACCAGTGGTACAGACCGATAGTTTGAATCTGGAGGTCGCTGGGTCAAAGACATGAGTTCTTTCACCATTTCACCACTGAGTTCTTTCATTTGGTAAAAGAAAACATCTTGAGGAATCCAGTCTACAACCAAAATCTCGCATCTTTTAGACGTAACTTAAATCTATTTGGCACCGGTTCGAGACAGATGTCACGACTAATAGTAGTATAGGGGGCTAAGACGGTGTAGTCAGCAGATGCGTACTGGCTGAAGCCTAGTTGATACATTTTAGTGTTTTTTCCCCCTTTTTTGGTGATTTAGAGCTGGTAAAATAACTAAATAGAGTAACATAGCAGTAGATAACGCTTATATAGTTAAGTTATAGATGAGGCATTTCACCCTGAGCTTCTGATTAGGCCTTGTTCTTTAGTGATGGAACTATCAAGCTGAAAAGTCTGTAGCTTACCACTTTTGAGCATAAACTTAATAGTTTATGTCTATGAAAGAGACTCTTTACTCCTTTAATCAGATCCATAAAAATAATATTTGTCAACGCACATACGAGTACCCTTTATTTTTTCATATTTTATTTTATTTAAGACTCTTAGGGAAACTAACAGCTAGTAGGAAAAAAATCACAAATATAAATACAGAGGGCCAATGAAAAGTTTCCACGAATAGAATTATTACTATTAGTGCACGAAAGGAGCCTTATTGAGGTGCACTTTAATCCATTCACCACACTGGTTTCTACAGGGCTAGAGATGACGAGTAGTCATCAGTAGATCAGCCCGAGTCTTTCTTCCTTGTGGAATTAGGTTATATCGAACACGTGTTGGTACTATTGTTGATATGCCATTACACCACCTTATAATAAAATTTCCGAAATACCAGTGTTAACGAAAGTTTGCGTCCCAAAAGATACTTCCGACTTTGATATACATTTTAATTGAGTGCAAATAACGTTACTGAACAAAGCGGACGTTACTCTTATTTTGACTAGCCTCAGAGCTCAGTTTGTAGCAACCCTGCCTTCTGCGATGTAGCTCGTGGGTTCGATTCCCACCCAGGACAAATATTTGTATGAAGAATATAGGTGTTTGTTCTGTGTCTGTGTGTCAGTATGTATTAGTATTTACTTACAAAAAAAGTATATAAATATTATACCAGTTGTCTGGTTCCCATGACAAAAGCTAAGCCTGTGCTAAAAATCAGCGTTGGGGATCTTGCGTTCCCAGCACATGCTGAGCACAGAGGTTTTTTCACAAGCATTGTGATCCGCCAAGGCATTTTATTTTTAGTTTAATTTCTGCTAGTTATACTATGTAATCGGTGCTGTGTACAGATTGAGAAAATAAATTATTTTCTTTGTTTCTTTCAAAAAGAAGCCATATATACCAAAACTGTGTTCTGTTCCACAATGAAACCCCAAACAGACCCATTAAATCTTCATACAGGCAATCTGTGTATTCCAGATGCTGTTGTTTCTTCAAGCGCAAAAAGAAGAAGTGCGCCGCTCGAGCGGGCAAGTGACGGGCGCGCACCGTCCGCGCCCGTGCACGCGCCCGCGCCTGCGCCTGCGCCCGCCACACACGCTAGACCTGGATACCCCCGGAAACAGGGCGAGTTACACTGCTACATGGCAAATCCTCTTGCTACCAGACAAAACGCTTAGGGCAAAAAACACCATTAAAAATAGTTGGCAGTATATCGAAATCTTTAATTACAATTGTAATCGCTTTAATAAAATAGTTTCAGAATTCACAATTACTTCAACAATCAGACGTGTAACGCGCAGAGCGAGTGCATCTTGCAATTAATTTACAAACAAGAGTATTTTACGAGGGTACTTCCAATCAGAAGTACTACGAATAATTGGCAAAATGTCGCATTCACAATTTACAAATTAGTCCATGAGAACTAGAGGAGCCTAACTGAAAAACAATCCTTACAATTCGCAGGGGAATAAATATAACTTTCAACTTGTCTCGACTTGAATGGTAACTAAACATTACTTGCCCTGCCATCTGTGATAGGATCATGTAAACAAATTGAGTCATTAAAAGTTAAATCTTTTATCACAAGTTTACAAATATCAACAAATAAGTTTATAAATACAACAGTTGGATGACTCCGTTTCTCAAGGCCTAAATAAATTATAGAACATAGTTATGCAAACTGGAACCAATCCACAATTAAATGTTTTTTTGGTTATTAAGTCTCACCAAGACTCATCGTCGATGGAATCAATTGACAGTATTGTTTTCACTTTAAAAAAATTGTTTAGCAGCTTGGATCTTTTTAGCGGAAGTAATAGATCTTTTTGCTACGCAAAATTTAAACAATGTTGAAGACTGGTCCCAGCTTGCATATAAACGTCCCTGTACCAAATACAAGTTGTAGTCAGAACTTAAGCGGATATTACTCTATGCTGAATTTGGGTACATTGACATTACTATCCATATTCCTAAATTCAACAAATTAAATATTTTTCTTTCTTCTTTCTTTCATTCTGTCTTTCTAAATAATATTCTGAATGATATTTAGAGTCCAGGATGTGTATTTAGAATGCTAACTTTAAAAATGAAAGGACTCTTGAATTAAAGGAACCTGGATTTAAGATAGCGCAATATCCGCTTCATTAAAAAAGTTTGTCAGAATAAGAGTAGATAAAAATACTACTCTATACCAAGTGAGCGATAGTTGAATGTTGTTTATAATTTGTCTCCTATTTTTTCGTTTTAATTTTTGTTCTGTTGTTACATTGAAGGCATTGAAACGATGAAATAACAATTAAACTCATTACAAGATTTACAAATAATGCATTTTTAGAAAATATTTTTTTAACTTAATCGCTTCACAAAAAATGTATGGAAATCATCAAAAAATATCAACCTAACAATCCACATTGTATCGAGTGGTAGTTATATCTGTGCTCAAATAGCTAGATGAAAGTGATCCTTTGTACATAAGTACAGAGTGCCAAGACATGTCAACCGCTCAATGTAAAACTGACTACTTATTCTACTCCCGAACACTTAAAACTGACTATTGAAAAGATCTCAACATTAAACTTCCACAAGAAGTTACTATTTAATATTGCATTACGCCAGTGTCGCTTTTATAAGGTTTTCGGGGGCTCTATCCGTCTGCCAACAGTTACCCAGTTGCTTGAAATCTATGAACATTGACATCTGTCTGTTGATATGGTTTTGAATTGTCAAATACCTTATCTGTGCAAAATAATGAACAGGGCTGCTTATGTTATGTTTGTCTTGTTCAAAATCAAGAACAATTTGTAGTAGATGTCAAGTCAAAAACTTCATTTCCTGAGAATTCATACTACTTCTAGTCGAGTCACTGGTTCTGTCGAACTCTTTCGGTGAAAGCATTTAAGGCCTCAAAGAGGCTCCTGTCGTGCACTAGAGAATTGATAAAGAAATGGTTTGGAATCAAAGTCAAAGTCAAAATCTTTATTTCCATAGAGTTCATAAAGAACCTGGCTTGGAATCGTCAATAAGTATTATTCTAAACATAAGGTCCCGCAAAGTTTGACGCCTGTTCAAATTATATCCGCTCTCCTTGCGGAAGAACAAACGAGAAAGCCCTAAAGGAGGGATAATTTTCTCCAGTTTTTTTTTTACCTATATTGATAGTTCCACTCGCAGTAATATTATGTATTCAATGACGGATTTAAACTAAAACCTCATTTTCGATTCGACTGCATATTCTACAATGAGCAACTGGGTTTAATGGAATCAAACGTAAAATTAAATCGCAAATGCTTTGTCCATAGTCTCGACCAGTTGAAAGTTCAACATATTTCCGACCTTGTGTACATAGATAGGACATCAAATTCAATTGCGGTTATCCATTTAGAAAATGCTGCCAGATTCAATATAAATATTATCACCGTGATGTTTTCTCTTGTATTCGAATAAGGTCGTAACGAAAACACATTCGCGTGACAATTGTTATTTTATGACCCGTTAAACTCGTAGGTATTGTTATTTATGAATGTTCAACCACGATTCTAATGATGTTGTCATTACTATTGGTGTTTATGGAGAAATATAGTTTTTGTAACCATAAAGCGGAAACTCTGGCTTCTGGTCTTATGTTTATAGATTAATTCGTTGAATTTTCATCTTACGTGCGGGGTTTGGTCGAAAATTTTATTCGTAAAGCGACGGTAGGCCTTATGTCGTCTCGTTTAAGGTTATCGTTCATATACAAAAATCGTAACGTTGCACTGATTAATCTATTGTGTCTACTAGAGTAGAAGTTATAAATTGTATCTATCGTTGATTTCGTGATACGTGGGCGTTAGGAAATCTAGTAATAAAGTATCGCTGCTTGGACGGCGTAGCGGCGTTGCGGCGTAGCGGCGCGGGTTTTAATTTTGTGTTCCCGTCCGTAGTGAATTATGTATCATTTCTCATCTCTTACTGTAAATCCTTTATTTTGGGAGAAGAACGGAGATTTTGCATCATCTCTTTCCAATTAATGGTGTCCATTCCAAGTCATACAAGATTTTGGACAAATCCTACGATTTGTATCACAACATTTATAAAACAGACGTAGTTTATAAATATACTTATCCACTAGTTTAAAGCTTTCATATAAACGAAGCAGTTATATATTTTTTTACTTCATCTCGTTCATTTCAGTGAATGTAATTTGATTCGGTTACGTATGTAATGAATTACCATAACATAGGGATTACGTGACTATTGTAAGTTGTGTGGTCGATTCCTCGGCGCGGTGTGTGCCACATCTACACATACTATGAAGGATTTAGTTTTATTCAATGCAGGTTGTGATTTTTGACTGGTTTATTATTCATGTACGTTTGGGGCGTAGTTCTCACGCGAATACGTATTACGTACACATACGTACATACGTATTCTCAATGATTAAAAGTCGAGATTGATTCGCAGACCTTTTCGTATATATCATTCAATGGATAATGTAATTATTACTTTCTATTATAGATAATGTATTTAAAGGGTATGAAACGCATTCGTTTCAGTGTGAGTAAGTAATGTGGCACGCGGCGCGCTAACGTGTAAGCTAAGGTTTAACTTTATTTAGTCATTTCTAAACCTAAGTTCAGTTTGTGAGAGGTATGATAATTATGTTACTGGCTCCGTTCCTATAGAGACGCCGCATATAATCTTTATTTATGCCCTTAGTTGTAGTTTAACGAGATATCGGCGGTTACACGCATCCAATGAACGTTTGTTTATATCAACATTATTTTATTATAAAATATTTGTGACAAATGAATATGTCGGTCTCCAAGTGAAACGAATGAATCGATGACATGAATGTTATTTATTTAAAAGTGCAATAATATGTATAAAAATTGATTACATTCATTATTATGTAATATGTTTCAATCGTCGTGTCCTATAGAGTCCCGAGCGAACCGGCTTCTACAATTCCTACAAGACTGAATGTAACATTTCACATTGTGGCTCCGGACTCATTGTCAATTTGTATGATTACAAGTCGCCTTTCTTCGTTAGTGTTACGGTCGGTGTGTATCATTTTTGAATAGAGTGTGGTCAGGCGGACAGTGAGGTCGTGGTACCGCGTCGACGGCCTCGACTGCGTTGCGCGTCCGGGATGGTTATCGGGTTCAAACACGTAGATAGGAGAGCTGATTTGCGAATAGACTGAGAAATGTCAACTGTCAGCTGTCAGCTGTCAAGTCAGCGGTGACGTGCGTCCATACCTACCGCACGTGGGGCCGTGTCAACCCTAAACGAGCAACAGTGTCTCGGCCGGCGAGCGGTCTTCGTGTAAAAATTTGTACAGCTTAATAAAAACACATTTGTATATATTTGCTTGTACTGGAAGCGGCAAAGGTTCGAAAAGCGTGATTTGTGTAGGTGTAAGATTTTATTGTTTTTTCTCGTCGGCGGAATGCTTCAGTCGCCGATGCTTCGACGCATTTCAAATAATGTTTGTCATCGAAATATTTTGAAATGCGAATTCAATTGTACGTACGTCGTGCGTTGACAGTGTTCCGCTGACGGTAATTACATTTTTGTAAGGTATTTTGGATTAGTCACGGATATGTAGTCATCACAAAATTGTATTCCGCATTAGGAGTTGTCTATTTCGACTAAGTAATGTTTAAAATGTTTATAACATAAAAACATCTTGTTGTGTCGTTTTCATATTTTTAGAAAAAAGTATAGTTAATGCAATTATTGTCGACAAAATCATTACGTGAATGAGGATTTTTTTAAAAGTCCAGACATTGGTAATGGTTTTTGATAAATTATTATGGTGATTAATTGAAGTATTCTTCTCGTTAACTATATTGTACACCATTGCAGTATATTCGAATTTAAAACAAATATACTATAAAGCATACAAGTAAATACCACAGCTCTGTACCTAATTGTTACTTTCTATTGCTAGATAGAATAATCTAATTAGATTGGGTATTGTAAATCGAAATCAAATTGTGTGATCTGTAACAATGAGAGATATTCGAAGTTTGCGTGTGTTAATTGAAGTAACGAGTACCTAAATTATTGTGTAAACAAATTAACGCTAGCAAATTAGTGTGGAGATGTTTAGTACGTTGTTTTAAGAAATTAAACTTATATACAAAATGAGTGAGGGGTGATTCACGGAATGTTGTGCCGAGTTATAGTCACTTTGCAGTGACACTGTTTCATTTCATTGCGTTCTACATTTATATAACTTGAGAATATCTACCAATAATTTTATTTATTACGAACGCTGCACCAAAAATAGGAGGAATATGGGAGTCGGAAGGGAGGGAGGGGAGTAATGACGAGTGTCTGGGCCTTTGTGAGTGTACTTTGTAGTTAAATTTAATTTTTAATATTCGCTTACTAAGTAAGTCATGTTCAGTCGGCCGGCTTGTGGACGCACGGGGAAGTTTTTGAGCTATAATTACTAACTTTTATGTATAACAATACATGATGATGCTTTGAAAATGGATTCTTATTGTAAGTATAAATAAATATTAATATTCATAGAACAGTTCTCAGTGTTTATTTTTTTTGTTCAGTAAGTTGTATGGTAAAGTTTGCGTACGCAATTGACATGTATTCAGTTGAGGTCACAACCCTATTCGAAATTTGTTAACTCGTAATTAAATAAAGCTTATTATAAGATATTAGTTTTATTCTTTTATCAGCCTGTTTGATAGTATCTAATGATACGAGATGACACGTTCATCGGTGTTTATCTTGTGCAGCAAGTCTATATTTATTATGATAATTTATATTGGAACAAACTCAGCAAGGCCAAAGAAAATCATTGCTTTTGCAGTACTCGTCTTAGGAATAATAATATATGCTCTAATCATGAAACCTAGAGCACTATTCAGTTCACAGCGACAGCGTGAATGATGTGCCTGGCAGATTTTATGATTGAAGTAGGAACTCCATCCCAGTCGACAGCACTTTAGTTATCTTTCAAATTTAATATGATATTTTCTATTTTCACGCTATCAACACTGTAAAGAACCATACAGTGCAAGGGGGAATTTGCCTTCGCAAATCCTCTGGCTAGATTAAAAATCTCTTCATCTTAGTAGTTAGATTGTCAGCTATATTATATAGGCTTTGGAGCTCATTTTAGATGGTGTTCCGTGGTCAGCCTAAATGAGTCTGTTAATTACGAAACATGATGAGATCTTTCTCTTTCATAGTGGAAGTAAGTTCGAAAATTAGAATCCTCTGAGCATCTTATTGTGGATTCTGAAAATATCTTTCACATCTTGGTTTGTACCGGCACGTTTAGTACCTTGTCGGTTTCGATAAATGTCTATCAAAGCGCTCTTCTCAGATGCGGAAGCGGGAATGATTCGAATTTCTAAGCAAAGTGTATCTAGAGTTGCACTCTAGGTTCACAACTTGTCTTCCAACGATTTAATACACAATGCGTCAGCTTTACGACCATCTTCAAGCTGTTGGAATCTGGTCTGAAGTACTTCATATTTGTCTGTAACAAAACCTACAGTCGTCCGAACGTTTTCTTGCTCATTAAGATCTTTGAGCATTCTGCGCAATTCATCCTTATTATTTATTTTATTCCTAATTATAATTAGGAATGCTAAGGTATTCGAACCTATCGTTGACTCACTTTTAACTATACAGTGACATGACTAGAACAGCTACGGATAGAAATGAAAAACCATTTTCATATAATAATTTTATTCTTACTAGCTTCCTGCCTCTAGTGTTCCAATATTTTAACGTCACAAATAAGTAGTAAAACTAAAATGTATTCTAAGAAAACTTAGAAATATTGAAATCAGTATAAACATGCATCATAATTGCACAAATATATTAAAACGAAATGCTTAAAAATAAATCGCTCACGTTTGTAAACAAATACAAAATAAAATTTAAATAAAAATATGTCTCTGATTAATATATTATTAATGTTCAAATAAATATTAACATCTCTCATTCCGTTCCAATCTTTTCATACTTTTAAATAATACCTACTTAAATTCTAAATAAATCTTCAACGATATCTCACTAGCGTAATATAAATCTAACAAACGAATCCAACTTAACTGTAGGCACCATAACTGAAACTGCAACTGACAATGATATTCGGAATAATAATTAACTTTTAAAACTAACAAAAGGAATAATTTCATTATGCACAAACATAACCAATTCTCTGTAAACGTGAACTATATTTCGCTCGAGTTCTCGATCACGAAACTCCTGACTTCCGTATCGTTCCTGGTATCGTAGTCGGAAATCTCCTCTATGACCAGATCCTCGCTATTGACCGGCACGGGGGGGAATATATCCAACAACTCGCCGAGTTTCCGTCCCGTCGTTATGAGAGTATCCTTCAACATCGCTTTGTCGGTGAACTCCTCCATTTTGAACGTGTCAATTTTATTGATGTTCTCGTAGTTGTCGTGCTTGAGTATGGGCGCGATGTAGTCGTTTCCGTCTCCGTAGTCGAACTCGTGTTTTTTGATACGTTTCTTGTTGGGCGGCCACTCCTCGTCTATGGGCAGGTCGCGGTAGCCGGGTGGTAGCGCGTGTGCGTGCGCGTGCGCGCGCGCGCGGTCCAACTGCTTCACCAGCTGGTAGTCGTGGTCGGAGTGCGCCCGCCCGAATGTGATCAGATCCTCCATGTTGAATTCGCCCTCGTCTATGACTGTCTCGTCCAGCGCCATTTCTGTCAAAAATGATAATATATATTTGTGGACATTTTATGGCGCCATCTAGCCTCATTAGCACAGCTTTTACTATGGGAACAGGACAAGTGATTGAATAGTATATTATTTTTGTAAAACATACATTATGGTGCATCTTAACCCACGGTACAAACTATGTTGGGCCTGGGTGGGAATCGAACGCTCGACCAGGCACAGTTACTACCAACTGAGCTATGAAGCCATTCAATTAAATGAAATTCCAATTATCGTGAATGCATGACGCATTTTAGGTGCAAATTGAAAATAATCAACCATCTAAATTAAACATTTTCTTTTATTTTATTCGCTAGCGACCCGTTCCAACTTGGCTCGGGTAGCGTTAAGTATTTATGGCTAGAACTAATCTTTATCATAATAAAAACTATCCTGTAAGCACTCACGGATATGGATATTTTTTATAATAAATAAATAGTGTATTTACGCCCTTTATAAAAAAAATAACATCTGTAAGAAAATCAAACCAAAAGTCAAGGCTGTTAATTTATGCATTTGCAGCGATGTCTTGAACTTTACATTTTATTTTTACATTTATTACATTTATTTACGGAAACTTATTTTCCTAGTTTCAAAAGTTAGTCCACCTCGAAAAGGCTGTTTATCATTTGAATACAATAATCTGCCCACTCTGATTTATCAAGTAAAGCGACTATTATGAAGCCCGCTACTGTAATGTCAGACGTATAAAAAGTTGTCTATTACGTAACTGCAAAAAACTGTAATTGAACCGAAACTGATAACTTTTCGTTTACGTAACGACGGAATGAGATTAACTGGTGCGCAATCACATTAACGATATTATATAACTTGAAACAGACAATTTATATAAATAAAAATGAATCAACGAAATGTTTGTACGCGCATAACTTCCAAACGACTGCACCAAATCGGTTAAATCTTTCTTTTATGTCTTCGTTATGGTTATGAGAAGGTTTGTATGAAAAAAAATTAGCAAATAATTAAATTAAACTTGACTTATTAAACTTTTAAACAGTATTAACGGCAAAAAAAAATGGCGATACTAGTTTTTAAATAATTAAATACTTAAATGTCGATGGACATTACACACAGTGCTATCCAGCCCCATATTAAGATTTAATACTCTAGAACCCGAAAACTGATATAACAGATATATACTTTTTGTAAACACATACATACAATACATATCAACACCCAGACACAGAACAAACACCTATGCTCGTCACACAAATGTCTGTCCTGGGTGAGGATCGAACCCGTTAGACCTAGCGCAGAAGGCAGGGTTACTACCGAGCTGTGAGGCGAGTCTGGTCGGAATGTGTATGTGCAGGTAACATATGGTTAGAGTGATACTGACTGGTGGCTGAGAGCAGCGCGCGCGCGGGTGGCGCGGCGTCGGGGCGCGCGGCGTGTCGCGGCGCGTGCAACTCCGACCGCATGGATGGCAGCGCGACCAGCGCGACCGACAGCATCAGCACGAGCAGACACGTCGCCGGCTGAGTGGACTTGCTCGACGGACCGTTCGCCACGCCGGACAACACGTTCTACAACAACATTACACTTATGTATACAAATAAAAAAAAAATTGTAGTGTCTGTTTGGAATATTAAAATAACCGCTTTTTACTATGTGAATATGGACGTATACACGGTACATATACCAAAACAACATTTTGTAAAATTTTTGTCTGTCTGTCTGTTTGTTCCGGCTAATCTCTGAAATGGCTGGACCGATTTTGACGGGATTTTCACTGGCAGATAGCTGATGTAACAAGGAGTAACTTAGGCTACTTTTCCGAAAGGTAAAATAGGGGTGCGTGATAAAACCGAATTCCACGCGGACGGAGTCGCGGGCAACAGCTAGTAATAAATACAATGAAAACTACTTAAATTGATTTTTTGGATGTCCGGTTAATAGTGTAACGGTTGTTTACACTAGGCGAGAAAAACATAGTGATATAATATAGTAACAACATAGTGCAATAAATGATTTGAATTTGAAAAGAAATACTCTGTGTAACGGTTATTCACACTAGGCGAGTATTTTTTATGTGTTACAATTACGGAACGAGCCGACGGCCCATCTGGTGTTAAGTGGTAACTTTGACCCATAACGACCGATGCGACTTGGGTACAACAAGACCCAAGTCGCACTATGCGCCCCTAACTCTGAGACGTATAGGTGGAATGTGTCATGTGCCTGTAATTTCACCGGCAACCACACCTTCCAACCCGAAACACAGTAGCTTTGCGGCAGAAATGGCCATTGTGGCAGTACTTTCCCTGGACGAACTTAAGACTTAATACTAGAATATTCTATTGTGATATTTTCGCCGGCTCGTTTTCAAGAAACCCTTGCCTAAATGAGCCTCAGTCTGACCGATCAAATCCATAGAACCAACCTGTAATCTCTTCAGCTGCGCAGATAAAGTTTGATTCTGAGATTGCAATATCTTGATCTTTCTTATTAGAGTCTGGTTGTCGGCTGTGCATTGTTTCACTCTGAAACAAAACAAAAAAAATATTGATAATTTTTTACATATTTATCCTACTTTAACTTCTCGTTCGTTCCTCGAAGGAAGAAACATTATTTATTGAATATTTTTTACAATCAGTCCCTTGATATAACAGAGGCCTAGTACTTTAAGACAAATATAACCCGCCTGAACACGATATGACTGCTGAGAGCTATTGAGGAGTTGGGTTGTCTGCAGATGGAACTGCATCAGGTTTATGCATGAATATCAAATTTCAGCGTATTCGGACTACGATAACTGATTAAAAATGCAGTTGCAAATTTTGATCCCAACAAACAGATACAAATATTGCAAGTTAAAAGCTTGAAATAATCCCAGTCGTTATCAGGAACAAATAGGATAAATTGTTCCCAGTTTACCTTATTACTAACTAGAAACGAATATTCATTTTTAACATGCTTGCTACCTAGAACTTTTTTCCATTAGTAATATAAACTTGATAGCGTTAGCAGTTGCACTGGTAACAATACTTCATTCCGTTCTATAAAAATAATCAAAATTATATTATTTTTATGGTTGGAATGGAAGTTACCATTAATATATAAAATAATATATAACTCCATAACTGATGAACTGATATTGTTATGGTTTGACTGGCCTTACAGCTCAGTTTGTAGTACCCTGACTTCTGCGCAGTAGGTCGTGGGTTCGATTCCCACCCAGGACAAACATTTGTGTGACGAACACAGATGTTTGTTCTGTGTCTCATTATGTGTATTATACAAATGTATTTACGAAACAAAAGTATATCAGTCGCCTGGTTCCCATGATACAAGCTATGCTTAGCTTACTTTGGAGCTAGATGGCGCTGTGTGAAATGTCCACCAATATTTAAATATTATTTATTTATGGTGTATACCACTTTAACAGGAATTAGGCTATCTATTTGCCCCGTTTCTTAATCACATCTCACTACTATTATAAATGCGAAAGTTTTGATGGATGGATGTTCATTAATCACGCCAGAACGGCTGAACGGATCTGGATGAAATTTGGCTAACGGATAGCTTATATCCTGGATCAGATATAGGCTACTTTTGATCCCGGAAAAGGGCGGTGTTCCAGTGGGATAACTTAGTCACCGCAGGTAAGCTAAAATTAAGATTCCACTACTTAAGTACGACATTTATCTGTCCGTTACAATACAATAATCAGTCATTTGAAATGTTACAAGGCTCATCTGTTATATGACGCTTCGTGAGTTGGCGATGTACTTTCTATACGCGACTGTTCTATTCTTGGACCGCAGTGACTTTCAATTATACACGGCATTAAATCATTGCGTAGAGGGCGTCAGCTGAACAAATATACCGGAATATACGTACATTTCAGATAAAAAAAAAACAGTTATCTGTGATTAAATTTACAGTCTAACTTTTCGGTAACACCGTTGGCGCATATAAAATAATTTCATACAGAAATATAGGCACAGTAGGAGAGATATAGATAATACTCGAGAGTTAAACTCATAACTTTTGTTACATTTACAAGTATTATATATATATTTAACTAGCTTCTACCAGCAAAACTGATACTAAATTGAAAAAGTGATGGTTGCAAATTTTAAATGAAATTTTACAATGGTGATTTTAAACTGTGAGGTCGACTCAAAAATAGTCTTGTTTATACTATAAAGTAACGGGACGAGCCGATGTCCCACCTAGTGTTTAGCAGTAACCTCTGCCCATAACAAGCAATACGGGTTCAATCTGCCAAAAAGGGGTACGGTATAAAAATGTTTTAATAAATATAAATCGTTGGAGTATTGATATCGATCGATATTATAATAAACTAGCTGTTGCCCGCGGCTTTGTCCGCGTGGAATTCGGTTTTATCACGCACCCCTATTTTACCCCTCGAAAAAGTAGCCTTAGTTACTCCTTGTTACATCAGCTATCTGCCAGTGAAAGTCCCGTCAAAATCGGTTCAGCCATTTTAGAGATTTATTTATTTATAGATTAGGCGGAACAGACAGAGACAAAAATGGTAAAAATGTTGTTTTGGTATATGTACCGTGTATACATATGCACTTAGTAAAAAGCGGCTGTTTTAATATTAAAGTCAAAGTCAAAACTTTTATTTCCATAGAATTCATAAAGAAATGGCTTGGAAACGTCAATATTATTCAAAACATAAGGTCAAGCGTACTTATTGATAAGTTTGATGCCTGTTCAAACCCTATCCTACCCTCCATGGGGAAAAAGAGAATTACAAACAGACACTCCAATATTATTTATTTGTATAGATGCGTACCGAACGAAACCGGGGGCATAAACTTACCTATCCTCAAGCCCGTCAACATATTCCTTCTTGCGCTTCCTGGAGTCCTGCGCTGAGATCTTATTGCGGATCTTGCGTCGGATCCGTTTCAACTCCCTCTCTTCGTGTTTCGTCAGCGGGTAGCTATTGGGCAGCGTTATGCCCTCCTTAGCGAGCAGACGGCGCTCCTCCGCCGTTAGTACGAGACGGGGATATCCGTTGCGGCCGTCGTACGCCTCCCTGTGGCCTTCGTCGTCGTCGGTGCCGCTGCCCGAGTCATCTGTGGGGGTACGCCTCATTTCACTAAACAGTAAAGCTGATTTACACTGTAAACGCTAACTTGTGAGGTACTGATTTGTGTGGAACACTTGCAATTTGTTCAGGATATTAGTGTAAGAAAATATTGGTTCCGGATTGACCGTATCCGCGAATATTGCGTGACTGATTGGCAAAAACTATAAATTATATATTTGTTTATATACCTAATAGAAATTTATGTTTAATAATTTGAAATAAAACAGTTCTTTTTAGAATTTTATCTATGAACACAAAAAAACTACCGGAATCCAAAAACCAAATTAGTCCGAAAACAAACGCAGTTATTTTGCCGATATAAACAATGTACTTGTAATATTACTATTTATTTACTTAAGTATGATTGAGTCGTTCAATAGGAGCGGTATTTACTACGTTTTTCCTCATAAGGGTCACGGTGCAGGAAAATCACAACCTGATGAGGAAATCACTATAGCACGACTACGCTCTTTCCTCCATCTTGATTTTATTCGAGTCAGATTTGTGCGAAATATATAAAACAGAAATGCTGCCATGTATATATAAATACATCTTTAATTTATAAATAATATCTCCAACGAATAAAAACTATTGAATTACTACACCGGTGTATTACATCATTATAAAGGACCCGCCATTTTGCTGTCCTCTCTGTAAATAACGAACGGAACTGTTTTCGAAATGATAAAAACGACACTAATTGATAGAATTACTCAAAATTTATATTTTTTTGAACATTTCTCGCAAATTGGACTATGATGGTTTTTGTCGGTTCACCGTGCTACCAGCGCGAAGATCGGTCGCGAATTCCTCAGAAATTTAACTAATTTAAGGAATAAAATAAGGAATTGATAGACGTGTCAATGAACGCATTACGAATAGCCGCAATTGTATAGACAATTGCCTTTAATCAACCAAATCGAGGCGCATCAACTATTTTAATAGTATCTATTGATACTTAGTTTTATTAGGTTTGAGGATTCGTCGTCACTTGAAAGTTTTTAGTTATGGGCGCATACGACGCGACTTGGGAGGACCCAAGTCATATTACTTTGCTATGGGTAGATGTTACTAGCCTCACGGCTCAGTTGGTAATAATTCTGCCTTCTGTACTGTAGATCGTAGATTCGATTCCCACCCAGGACAAACATTTGCGTGACAAACACGGATGTTTGTACTGTGTCTGGGGGTTAATATGTATTATATTATGTGTATTACAAAAGTATATTAGAAACTTAATAATATAAAAACATATAAAACATATATAATATATAAAACTTTGGTGCTAGATGCACTGTGGGAAATGTCTACCAAAATTTATTTAATTATTTTATCACTTAAAATCATCAAATAATACATCTGAATAAATATCATGGGACTGGGTCAATGGGTGTGGTGAAAGGATTTTAAGTGCGCCTCAAAGAGACTCCTTTCGTGCACTTGACACATGCCTTCGAATTAGTTCTAGGACATGTCGGTTTCCTCACGATGTTTTCCTTCACCGTTTTGAGAACGTGGTATTGCGCACATAAATATTTCAAGCGAAAAACTCATAGGTGCACGTCGGGATTTGAACCAGCGACCTCCGGATTGAATCTCGGGGACAGTACCACTAGGCCACCACGCTCCAAAAAATCCCACTAAAAATGTGTGTGTCATATTGTTGCTATTAATAATAACAAATATTAATACTAATATGATATTACTAATAATTAAGCTCACCGTTATTCCCGCTGTGATTATACTCCTCCTCGTTCCTAATCTCCCTATACTCGTGCGCCTTGCCGTGCGACAGCAAATTAGCGGCCGCCAGCTTTATATTAGACGCGTTCTTCAAATCGGCCGCGTTGATGATCTTGATCGACTTCAAGTCCTTCATGTCCTTTATCGTGACTGGGAGGAGGATCGAGCGAGGGTTGCCGGCCATGGGAGCGACCCGGATAACTCTCCGCTGAGGCGCGACGCTTTCCACCGGTTTAGAGTATACCTTCGTTTGTGTACTGAGAACCTGGATGTTAGACATTTTGACCGGTCTCTGTGGTTGCGCCTTCACAACTAACTGAGGTTTTGTGTTTGCCGTTATCTTAACGGTCGGTTTTTGCAATTTCGGGTGCACTGAGACTTGGGGTGTCTGCGATAGGCGGCGTTTTCTGTTGCCTTTACCTGGTGGGAATATATATAAATACTTAAAAAATATACTACTTATTCACGATATATCTAATCATAATCGGTTACAAATAGCCATTCGCGAAGACGCTCCCCACTCTTTTTCCTAATCGCTTAGTGTAAATGTAAATGTGCCACATTCCGTTATTAATGACTTAATTTGTGTCGACAATACTAAAACAATAGCGGAATATTGCACACTTGTACTGTAAGCGATTTACTGGCAAGACATACGAAAACCGTTCAATCTTTCTTGAATATGGGATAGGTGATAAAAATAATCAAAATAGTATGGCATGCAATTTCTAAAATTTCTTAAATTATAGAAGTATACATATGTACAATATATCTAAGTAGCAAAAGAACATAAAGATGTTATTCAGAGTTATGTAGGTTTTATGACCTCAATAGCTTCAAATTCCATTCAATTTATTGCGACGAGTATCGAAGACGCAAATATTGAATCAAATGTTTGAAAGTGAGGCGGATATAAAAAATTTGAAGGCCAATGTGCGCTCGATACAACTGTCTCGATAGAATTGTGCTGGATTATTCAAATTACTGTAACTAGGTAACAAAATGGTTACATAAAGAGATACGGTACTTTAAGGTCATCGCGTATGATGTTTTTCCAAACTTTGTTATCGCGTAACTTAAAAAACCTTATTAATTACCAAAGTGTCAATATATTTTACAGAAGAATTTAACTACTTTTGATTAAAATATGTTATTACTTAGATGACGAATTTTTAAATTACATTCATATTGAACATGACTTTAATTAATATTTACATATTCTGACTAAACCTCTTATTGAAATGTTTATTTACGATTGGAATTTATTATTATGACGTTTCAACATTCTTATTACTATTATTTAATTATTAAGTGCATGCATTAAATCGTAAGTATAAATTGCGACGCTCTAACAGGGTCATGTACATTTACTATATGTATAATTCCATCTTTCCAATATGTGTGTACGTACAGTACACGAAGCAAATAAATTAAATGAAAAATGAATCTGAATCTGTAATCAAGAGAACGATTGCTGGTAATGAAGGGAAAATATCTGCAAGTCAGTTTTATATTAAACTCATGGTATACAGGAACTATGGTTGCTAAAAAAGGCAGAAGTGAGCAATTTTGTACTAATTAAAACTCAGTTTACGAGATAGAGGTTCATACGATAACAATATTATGGGCTTCGGAGTAGACTAAGATAAGATTGTTAAACGCTTCACAATTATTATTGTTTGTATCTGGAATGATGACCTTCTAAGATATGAAAAATGGTATAAACTTAACCATAGTCTTTGTTTAGTCTCGAAAGAGACAGAGGTTCGCTAAAGTTTCATGGAAGAGGAAAATTGGCTGAATGCCAGAAGTTTACGACCCACCACAATCAATGGCATAAGAGAAAAGATAAGTGTAGCGACTCCACTGCCAACCACTTATGTGGCTAAAGCACGGATGGCGGGGATCTAGGACGGGGGCGTAGTTAATCCATATATGTCCGAGTTTCAACTCTGAGGATTATCTCCAAATGCACTAGAGCTATTTTGATGGGAAAATGTAATCGCAAGAAAAGTCTCCAATTCCGTTTTTCTTCAGCCTGTAACGCAAATAAGTCAAATCGTTCACTCTTAAGTTCAAAGTTGAGACGGGAGTGTTTCAGTCAGAAGCTTACTAGGTATGGCTTACAAGCCACTTAGAAAAAAAAATGATCTTTTTAGCCTACAACGTTCAATATATAGTAAGACAGTGTCCCGGGATTAAAACAGCCCCCCTGAGCAATAGCATTTTTAGAAAGGGATTGGAATTAGTCAATTACTCATTTATTGATCGTGCGGCGGGCAAAACCAATCAAAACATAATAAATCCGACGAAATAGAAAAGCAAACACAAATAAACACTTAACTTTGATCAAAGGCCGAATCGCCGCCGATATATTTTACAAGAAACATCGAAAACGTGTTTGAGAAGATAAAGTATTTAAGCATTTTTTGATTTGGTCTTCCGGTAAAGTTTTTGAAAATATAAGACAAAACACGTAAGCAGATTTTATTTAATGTTTGGCCTCACAGCTCATTTGGTAGAAACTCTGTCTTCCGAGCTGGCCGTGGGTTCAATTCCCACCCAGTACAAACATTTGTGTGACGAGCATTGATGTTTTATGTGACTGGGCGTTAATATATATTTACAAAAAAAAAGTATATATATATGTATTCTATCAGTCATCTGGTTCCCTTAGTACAAGCTATGCTTAGTTTTGGGGCTAGATGGCGTTGTGTGAAATGTTCACTAATATTTATTTATTATTATTCTGGCCAAACGTTTCGGTAGTTACTAACTACTAACAAATAAGTCTACTAGTAAGCCTGATACCGTTTATCAAGGATAAGGAAATGATAATAGTGACTAGAACAGCTCAAACGGTAAACAATTTCCTATTGTGTCCGAATAGAAGGGACACTTTGCTATTACTACTACTATTTGAATTTGTTGTGTGAATTACAGTTCAGATCCACACAGCAAAGTTTTAACTCAACCAAACTGAATGTTTAATGCTTCAAAGCTCAATTTCCACAGTAAGTTGCAGTCTGAGTGATGCTTTGGAAGGCCAAATAACACAAGGGGTTTATCACTAATTGAAATGTTTCGTTCAGTATACTGTAAGAATGTTAATCTAAACTAAATAAGAGATGCTAGTAGATAGGATTTGCAAGGTTATTATTAAGTTTATAAAAAATAACTAACTTTATAAAAAAACCTTTTAAATGATAGTGTTTGAAAACCTACATTCGCTCTACTGTAATCCGGTTCGGTGTGGTTGCCGGTGATATAACAGGCACTTGAGACATTCCTACGAGTCTCACAGTTACGGGCGCATATGATTTACATAGTCTTGTTGTAAGTAAGTAGGCGAGGACCCAAGTCGCTTTGCTTTCAACGAGCAGAAGTAACCACTTAACACTTGGCCATCAATACCAAGTTTTCAAAACGGTGAAGGAAAACATCGTGAAGAAAACGACATGTCCTAGAACAAAAAATTCGAAGACATGTGTCAAGTGCACGAAAGGAGCCTCTTTCAGGCGCCCTTAAAATCCCTTTCACCACACCGGTTCGAGAGAACCAGTGACTCAAATAGAGGAATAAGACTAGGACATAATACGCTTTCCGCAAAATTATCACAAAAAATTGCATTGCTATTCAATAATAATAATATAATATTGGTGGACATTTCACACAGCGCCATCTGGCCCTAAAATAAGCTAAGCATAGCTTGAATCATGGGAACCAGGCAACTTATATAATACTTATATACTTTTTTGTAAATACATAAATATAATTAACACCCAGCCACAGAAAAAACATCTCGATCGAAACGTTCGTCAAACAAATGTTTGCCCTGGGCGGGAATCGAACCCTACAGCTACGGCCTACAGCTCACAAGGCAGAGTTACTACTAACTGAGCTATATGGCTAGTCAAAAAAACTACCACATAAATGAATCGTTTAAAACCTACCAGTAGTTTGGGACGTGTCCGTGTTGATGAATCCGGGCACGACGTTCTGTTCGAAGTCGATCATGTCGAATGCGTCCTCGGTGACGTCACCGGCGCTGGAGGTTTGCGCGTGCGCACGCGCAGCGCCCGCCTCCTCCTCGCACGAGCTCTGGATCAGGTACGGAGACAGCTGCTGTTCCAAGTCGCTGCAACGGAACCGGATGTGAGGATTGCAACTATAGACCGTATAAATATGGGCTCACAGCTCAGTTGGTTTTGGGGGCCCACGTTGCTCGCGTAAGTGATAACCCTCTGAATCCGTACACGTGTCGCCCGGGTGGTGCGAAAGGATCAACCCAAAGTAGCAGTAGAACTTGTGCCAAGTTCTCCCGGAGAAGTACTGCCACCACACCTGGTAATCTGCCGCCAAGCAGTGATGCACTGGTGTTGCTGTGTTCCGGTGGAAGGGAGTGGGTGCCGGTGAAATTACAGGCGCATGAAACGTATCATCACCGTCTCGGGGCATCACCCCGAGACGGTGATGATACGTTTGCGTTTACTCAACGCAATGCGACTTGAGTCATCTCGTACTTTGGTAGAGAGGACTTGAGTCGTACTGTTGTTGTCTATGGGCGGCGGTTACTACTTAACATCGAGTGGGCCGTCAGCTCGTTCTATCCCCAAGATAAAATAAAAAAGGACCTCGACAGGCCTCACAGCTTAGTTGGTAGATACACTGCCTCCTGCGCTGTAACTAGGTCGTGGGTGCGATTCCCACCATTGTACATTTCACACATTGCCATCTAACCCATAACTAAGCAAAGCTTGTACTATGGGAACCAGACAATTGTTGGAATACTTACATGTTTTTTGTAAATACATCTTAACACCTAATACATTCCCTAGTACTGGGGAAACACAAGAGAAAGGATAAGTGATACATAAAGTTACGGAACTCACAGTGAAATCAGGGATTAGTGACCTTTATTTGACAGCAAAAGTGACCGTGTGGGCTTCTACCTGCGTATATGAACGAGTAAAGATTATAAAAAAGCTTAACTTGATTTTTTGCCGTGGGCTTCGCACGTATCGAGCGCCAAAGAGTACGTTGACTCACCTGTTCAAAGTTTGTTCAAACGGTAAATATAATTAAGGAGAGGTGACTGAATTGTATTCATAGTTACGTTAGACCGATTCAAACTTACTGAGCTTACAAGAAATTTTAAGACATTAGAAATATAGTACATAAAAGTTAGACATGATTGTAAAGAAAGGATATGTGTAAATAATAAATAAATAAATATTGGTGGACATTTCACACAGCGCCATCTAGTCCCAAAGTAAGCTAAGCATAGCTAGTATCATGGGAACTAGACAAATGATATAAAACTTAAATACTTTTTGTAAATACATACATATAATACATATCATCACCCAGACAGACAAAAACACCTATGTTCGTCACGCAAAAATATTTGTCCTGGGTGGGAATCGAATCCACGACCACGACCTACAGCGTAGAAGGCAGGGTTACTACCAACTGAGCTGGAAGCCAGTCGATGTATGGTCGTATTTTGACTGAATACGCCATACACGGTCTGGATATAGAACTGGCTCTCAAGCGAGACCCAGTTCTATATACAGCCAGCCGGGCATTTACCCTACCACCACTCCATGGCTTCCTCAAGACGTTTTCCTTCGCTGGAAGCTCGAGCGCACTCAGGATTCGAATCCACGACCAACACAATCTAAGCTGAAAACGTCACTTCATAACTAACACAAAAAATATGTTCGAGTTGAGTTGTGGAGACATTTTGATGGCAAAAATATAATAAATGGGATAACAGCAGTGTATTATGTTATTTTCATATCGTTTCATCTTTCTGATGTTTCTGCGGTGCCCTGTTTCATCTCTAAACGAGCTAGAGATATTGTGATTTGAATCTAATACCAGAGTTCAAACTGTTTTGGTTGATGTCACAAAGCATCTTCCAAGTTTTGATTGTCAGATTGTAGGTTTCATCACTTTGTTTCCCTTCGGACTTCGTAGGAGGTCTTGGCTACTAATGTACATTTTTTTATAACGACTATCTAAAACGCACGTTCTAAAACATCGCAATTTTTTCTGGTAGAACCAGTGCGGCTAACAATAATAATGAACGACTGGTTCTGAATCACCTAAGCGTATATTCGACTGGGTTTGTCATTAAGCATTCCATGCCTCTAATACGTATACCGTTAGCAGTACGCGATGTTCACTGCATTCAATGTCTTATCTAATCATCAGTTATTTGCTAAATAATTGGGACACGACACTTTAGACTGATAAATTGATGAACTGACAATGTGCAAAATTAGACTTCAGACTAGAAACTAGTGATCTGACTGCTGATGAAATTATTTGTCGGTTAAGTAAACATAATGACTCAAGTAAAATGATTTGATGAGAAAATCGTCACCGAGGTTTAAACACTGATCTTGCAAAATGAACAGCAGTTTTATGTTAGCATATTTTATCTATACAAATAAATAAAATTGGAGTGTCTGTTTGTAATATTAAAATAACAGCTTTTCACTAAGTGCATATGGATGTATACACGGTACATATACCAACTTTTTTTTTCAATTTTTGTCTTATGTTTTTGCCGATTTTGACGGGACTTTCACTGGCAGATAGCCGATGTAACAAGAAGTAGGTTAGGCTACTTTTCCGAGGGGTAAAATAGAGGTGCGTGATAAAACCGAATTCCACGTGGACGAAGTCGCAGGCAACAGCTATTTAGAACATTTATACTTGATTACCGGTTTTTTAACTACTTACAGGGACGCATTTGAATACATATCACGTGATATTATGGGACTAAGTAGGCGATGGGTTTTCACAAAGTTCCCGGTTGAAACATCCGGATATATAAAAGTGTAGACGTTTTAATGTCAATATTGTTAACCTGACTGATTCCCACCTAAAAACAGACGCAACCTAAAGGTTTTTATGTTTAAATACCCATCAATAAGAAGGCCTGCATCATCATTCGATAACATACTGTGCGTAATCGTAGGAAACTATGCTGCTATGAAAATACGGGGTAAAACATGCACAAACAAAAAATTGTAGATTGTTGAAACGATATTTTGGACGTAATTTACTTTATTTTTATCTAGTTACTAAGTAAAGATAGATAGGACAGCAAGATGTCTTAACTTGGCGTGAACTTGTTTACGAAATAGCGATAGCAGTGAGCATGCGCGCGCGCAAGACGATAAACATCTTTACAATGTATACCGTAACTTTCCATTATGTTTTGTGCACCTATGCATTTTGTTTGGACAGCTGGTGAAAGAATTTAAATTGTCATTCCGTATATACATAATTTATAAATTAATATGACGTAGTCACTTAAGACGTAGGCGTTTATTGCAACTTTCTCTGAGAGCGAGTTTAAATTCAATTTAGATGACTGAATCTAACTATAAACGACCAGTTTCGTAAAGTTGTTTTCCTGGCTCGAAAACTGTGGAACTAACTGTCTATGAATCGTCAAGTGATTAGAATACTGAGAATGTGGCTATTATACAGTATTGAAATCACTATTAATTGCTTTGTCCTGTGTTCTTGCTCTGTCCACATATGTTCAGATTTTCTGGACAGACAGGCCAGACGCAAGAGTAATCTTCTGTGGCTTTACGACTGCCTGAAAAGATTTGTCGGAACAATTTTCACGTAAAATTACGATTTATTTATTGCATTACAAGTTAAAATTGCATTAAGAGCCGAAATACATCTTTATATACTGACTAGAACACTAGGTACAAAGGGATTATTCACCGGAATCACCTTAAGCTTTATTCATTTTGTTTAAAATATAGATGTCTTTCGTCATAAATACGAGTTATGCGGAACTGATGACATAAAAAGCACCTCAATAATTTCTTCCTCAACCATGAAAAGGAGTTATCCTTAGCAACGCAGATTACTGTTACCGAAAGGGCACGAATTGAATACGAAAGGTTTTATTACCACAAATTTTATTTTACTTACAAGTTATTTTTATTACAAAAAGAAGCATCTATTTATTTCTGTTCTTTGATTAAGAGACGGAAATTAAATTTTATAGTTGTAAATCGATTATTATTTAGTTTGACGGAATCTACAACAATATCTCAAGTTTTTTTTTGTTCTTTTTTATGTATAAGCTACATTATGATGCTGCTGCTGCTGTATCACAGTGCACTTTTAAAACTAAGCACTACTAGGACTAGATTTAGTGCGCCTCAAGAGGATTCCTTCTTTTCTATTCTTTCAGGTTTTAAAATTTGTGATTCTAGGACATGACAGCTCACGATATTTTTCTTTTTTTCTAAGAACGTGGTACTGATATGACGATGAAGAATTTATGTAATAAAGGTTAAATTAAAGTGGTTATACTCACATGATTTGTATGTAAAGTAACCTTAGCGAACAGAAATCAAGATGTTCTTTTCAAGCCGTTACGTTACAATTATGTCGTCAACACACCTGTTTATTACATACATTATAGAAATGAAATACATGCGAGTGCGAGGTTATAGTCTTGATATGACTGTGTTTGCAAGTAGGTACACTTCGTTTCAGTGTAAATATTTTATTAGTATTTAATACTGCTGTGCGAGGTAAAGTGATTCAGAAGGACAATGAAAGGCGGCAGTATATAAATAGCTTCAAGATGATTGTTTTGAATATTATTGACGTTTCCAGTAATTTCTTTATTAATTCTATGGAAATAAAGTTTTTGGACTTTGACTTATGTCAAATATAGATAAAAATGGAAAGAAGGCGTGGAAGACAACCAAGAGTATAGAAATTCTCTATGAAATTATATATGTCGAAGCCTTACGAACACCGATTTTTCCATCGGTTCCCTGTTTCGTAAGTCAAAAGCAGTTGAAGACATTTCGTGAGCAGTGACAAATTATTTATTTTAAGTAATTCATAGAGAGAGCGTCGTGGTCCAGTTTTAATTCGGAGGTCACTGGTTCGGATTATGGGGCTCTTTGCGATATTTTCACTAGAAAAACTTATGTACGCAAATATCTTAAAACAGTGATGGAAAACATCATGAGGAAATCAAAATGAAACATCCTAGAAACGAAAACTCGAAGACATTGAGTTTGGTATAAAAAATATATCCCAAAGACAGCCTCTTTGAGGCGCACTTTAATCCATTCACATACTGGTTCGAGAGAGCTAGTGACACGATTCGTTGTAGTAATTCATTTCGCATGTGCTATTCGTGCGAACTTGACGGTTGAATTACATATGAGTGTGTATCGTAAAAGTTATCCTAGCTTCGCGCAAAAGACCGTTGGTATTCCTTCAGAAATTGAACGCGACATTATAATAACTTACTGTTACTCATAATGTGTTGTTTTCTTACAATCTGTGTTAAACTGTATCTTCTGCCTTTTTTTTATGTCACAGGTGACGGAACGAGCTGACGGCCCACCTGATGTTAAGTGGTAACCGCCGCCCATGGACAACAACAATACTACTCAAGTCCTCTCCACCAAAGTATGAGATGACTTAAGGCGAATTGCGTCGCGTCCATCACCACGAGACGGTGTTGATGTTACAAGATTTATGGTGACGATGTTGATATTGATGCATGCGCCTGCAATTTTACCGGCACTCACTCCCTTCCACCGGAACACAGCAACACGAGTGCATCACTGTTTGGCGGCAGATTACCAGGTGTGGTGGCATTACTTCTCGGGGCGAACTTGGCAAGAGTTCTATTGCTACTTTGGGTTGCTCCTTTCGCGCCACCCGGGGGACACGTGTAGAGATTCAAAGGGTTATCACCAACGGACGCGAGCAACGTGGCCCCCCGTGCCTTATATATAAGACCGTAAACATAAAACATGTCGTTTAAATTTTAAGGCTTTCTTATCGCGTTCGGAGCATCCGCAACGAATACTAATAGGTGTCAATAACACTTCAGTATATAAATCAGCCATAGACGTTGCAACAGCGCTCGTTTCGTGACTCATTGTTCGAGCGAGTTTTGTTTAAAAGGAATAGAAAGGCAACAGCATCCGTCTGATATTGAGATAACTCTATTACATTGCGAAATTTCTCTACAGTATATGAATTGCCAATAGTTTTTAATGGTAATTATTATAATGAGAATTTTCACCTACCGAGTGTCTGTATCATACCAAACACAACAAAATGAATATAAATACAAATACAAAACTATTTTTTGCAGGCATTGCAAACTTCTATGCGCTCTCCACTGTACTAATAATAAACTAGTTCACATTAAAAATCACACAATAAAAATCTAAATTTTGGAAAAAATATATATATATAGATTTAATAGCTCTGCTTCGTATCAAGTGACAGTGACTTAAATCATTTGATACATACATACGTAGATTCAAGCATGTTTTCTCAAAGACAAAGCCTCAAGGGATTTAGATTTGTAAAATTGATTTTAATTTAATTTTTGTTCTTATAGAATTGTTACCAATGTCTTATTAAGAAAGTATAACGGTGAAGAAGGTATAAGGATAGCGCTTAAAAGGCCTACAGGCAACAGAGACAACAGTGGCTTAGTGTATCAATACTCATTAATTGAAGCATTTTTTTTAAAAAGAATTAAAAATCAACCATATTATATAAAATTTGAATAATCTTGTTATAAAGCCAAGTATGCATACACTATTACGTGTTGGTTCCACGTGGTGAGTTACGCGTGTATACGTGGCTTGAGTCAGCCACAAGGATATAGGCTGATGAAATATGCAAGCAACATTTAAAGAGAGGTGAAAGAAGCATTTTCATAATGAAAATGCCCGCCGATTCCACATTCATTGTTCGAACAATGCAATTTGGTCGAAGGATTAAACTCCTGAAGACTTATCTAAGTGATAACGATTACAATTTTTAGGTCACTGAAATATATTTTTTTTACAATAAATAATTTCAGTTTTTCTTTTATCGTATTACGCTGATACGATTGAATAATCTTACTCATCGAGAAACGATATAACAAAACCTTGAGATTGGTAACAAGTTTTTGAGTAGAAACCTGTCTGACAACTAAAAATATTCAAATTAATACCTAGAACGCCATTATTGCCTCGTTTGACACTATTTTATATTCCACGACGCCGTTTCCTTGACAGTGAAATTGTTAAGTATGGGAGAATTTACGCATGCTGTTTCTAATCGTTTGAGATAAATTTTAACAGCCGTCAAGATTCTAATATTCCCTTTTATTGAAATGTGGGGTTTTTGGCTTGACTGGTTTGGTTATACTGTGTGATCAACATTATTTCGATAATTCCAGTTATTATTAGATAACTTTTCAAAGTATTCATAATATCAAGTTTCAAAGCCTGGATTCTTTCAAATCAGTGGGGACTATATTGGTACATTAATTATTGCAGACAAAACTGAAATCAATGACAAGATAATAAGGAGGCGGAGACGGAGACTGATAGGGAAAGGGCAACTAGATATTTTTCACAGGAAAATGTTTCTTTAGCTGCGACTCCTATATCACAAACTGGCTGAGCCTGCGTTAAAAGTCAAAAGTCAAAAAGAAATCAGTTTGTGGCTCAAAGAGTAGCTTCAGGGCTCAGGCTTCAGGTTTGGCCATTTTTTCAAATTGTGAATTAACGTCAATAAGTAGCCTTAGTTACTACATATAACATCAGCTACCTGCCAGTGAAGGTCCCATCAATATAGGTTAATTTAGCCCAAACAAACAGAAAAACTTTTTTTTAAATATTCTTTTGTTAACAAAAGAAAATTTAAAAAAAAGTTTTAAGTTTAAAAAAAAAAAAAAATTATTTGCATTTAGTTAAAAATTGTTATTTACAAACACTTCGATTTTATTAATTTCTATAGATACGAGTATGTATGACATAGACGAGGCGACTCTAAGTCATTTGATGAAGTAGCCAAATAGCACATTTGAAATATACTTACAACTCAGCTTGGTCAGTAGAAACACCGCTGTCTGAACAGGAACTGCTGAGAGTCTCACTCGGCTGCGACTCGGTGTCCGGGCACAGGCTGAAGTCAGGCATAGACTCTCCGAGGAAGTCCAACGAGCCTTGTTCCAGGGAGAATATGTTCTCCAGCAGGTCATCCGGCGCCGGCCACGGGTCAGACTAGTGAAGGAAAACATAGTTTAGTTTATAAATTCATATTGATCTCATATACTTTCTACTGGAATCTTGCAAACTGGGAAATAGTACTGATGCTTTGCGGTAGAAGTAATGGTTGGCTAAAGGGATGTAATGCTTTGTAAACTTTTAACGATTTATCCATATTTCCTACTTCTTCTTAATAATATAACATAACATTAGTTATGATCGGAATCTTTTATTAAGCATCTATTTATTAACCTATTGTAAAAATAAAATATTATTATTTATTCCCATTACCCTGGGAGGCACTCAGAAAAGTAATTGCACCATCCCCCAATGGTGGATCCCAGTTCAATTACTTTTCTACGGCACGAGATTATGTTGTCACTATTCCCTGTGGGGGTCAGTGGGAATGTTTTTTTAAAGATTTTCAATTTTATCATTTATTTGCTTCAAGAAGGGTTACAATTTTCTTGTTAATTTGCTTTATGCCTTTTAATTCTTAAACTGCTAATATATAAATTGCATTTAGTCATAATTACAAATTTTACACACATGTTATATTTCGGATATTGTATTAATGTAAATAAAGTATGCCAGTCTTTATCCAGCATCCTCAAAAAGTATAATGATAACAAAACCAATAATAAGATTGTGATCAAAGGGAATAAACCATATAAATGTTCAGTTAATTAAATTAAGACTAATAATTACTTTCTATGGTAAAATTAAGGAGGTATTGAAGCATCAGACACAATGAGTTACCTAACAAGCTTAAATAATTAGAGCACAAGGTTTTAATTTCCTAAGTAAGTCTATAAAGTTCTACTATGGTGTAGTGAGTGCATGGAATAATTTCATATATATGTATACTTAAAAGAATTTTCCATACTTGATAGTATACCTATATAATAAATACTTAGCGGTAGCCCACCAATGATGAGGTTAGTGTACTGAAATTGGACATATTATTTTAAGCTCTTTCTCGCAAGACCTCCAACTTAATCTAGAAATGAGATAAAAGCCGATCCACTACCATTTTTAATCTAGTAAAGAATAGCCATGTTGGAATATTGAATAAAAGTAATGATCACATAATATTTTTGTATAAATATGAACAAAAAACTAATTTTAACAAATATCTGCAAATGTTTACAAGAATTTGCAATAGCTTCATCATCAAATTGTTTGTATTTGCTGATGAAATGATTGTACTGATATTGTTGTGAGCATAATTCTGATTGAAACATCTTTTCCAAGGAAATTCATTTCTGTTAATCACTGTAAAATCTATATTGCATCATGATGTGTATGTTATATCAATATATTTTTTATTTCACAATGTCATTTGTTTAGCAATTAATGCATGTTGGTTTTATTTAGACTTTTAAATATTATTGAAAAGTCAAATCGAAAGTCATGTATCTTGTCTCCGGTATAACTAATTGAGAAAGTATTAAAGCTCCTATAGCACAATCTAGAGTCAGTTTTCATCCCCCACTTCTGCATATCTTTACCCCACACCTAAGATACAGTCAGGTAAAAGTGAGTCACCTAAAAAGGCCATTTTTAATTGTCAGGATAATGACTCTTGCAAATGATTCATGGAACCCTGAAGTGGGAAAACTTCTAACATAGTATCACCAAAAAATTACATCTTTTTTGTATGTCATTTGGTTGCATATGATAGGCTATTAGCCTGCCCACCTTTCTGAGGAATAGAATTTGATCATTAGTTATGTAAGTTATTAATTAATTTATTATAATTCCAAATTACAGTTACTAAGTCTTAACATGAATTATGATATCTATTGCATAGTACCCCTAGGTGACTAGGTGACCTATGATTAGATATACTATAAACATAAATTCTAATCAGAAATCTGTTCCAATAGGGCTCTAACATTGTTCAAGAAATTAGCTCAAAAGAACAAATGTTTTACTGTCAAACATTTTGTGTATTTTATTAGTATAGAAGTTTATGCACTTTAATATATATTTTATATCTGCAATATATCATCTATGATTATACTATTAGACCTGCATATGACTTCATCCAATAACTTGTATTATATCACAATTAAATACAACTTTCCATATAACCACGGACACCCCTAAAGGGATGAAATTACGCCCAAAAAAAACCAGACTTCTCTGCCTAGCAGTTACAGAGATTATCTGATGGGTCAGCGAGTCTCAAGAAATTCTGTCTTTTTTTTTTAACATAGAGGATAACCGTGACCTTAGCACATTACGCTAATAATAAGATAAAAGGTTAGCCTTAAGATATATTACGCAAATAATATTTCAATGTGTACATCAAAAATCAACCCAATTATGCCACGCTGGGTACTTTCATTTCAGAGATAAGTGAAAGGAACTTTTGCACCAAATTTAGTTAGTATTTTTTATCATGTAGGCACTTTCTAGAGCATTAAATATGTCTGGAATTTATCATTAAGTGAGTTACATACCTGATATGTTAACAATTAAAATTAACATGTCATTCAGAAGTATTTTTTTTTATTAAGCAAAATATGCTGTTGGGCATAAATTGTAACAGAAAAATTAAATTGTTACAAGATATGTATGTCCATTACCTTGTAATTGAAAGTCATAGAACAAAAATAGAAAGGTGTCTACAAATACGATGCAGGAATTATGTACAATCAATTAAAATGCTTCTAAACATTACCATATCAATTAGCAAACCATGACTATCAGTATGTTTCCCGTTAGCCATAATTCATAGAAAATAAAATATTATAGCCTATGATAACAGTTTTGATACTGCTCAAATAGTTTTATCACCGAAGTTGTTAGAGCAACACATTTAACAAAGATAACATGACTTATATTATTAAAAAAAATCACAATCTGTTACCGGTCAAAATAATTTTACCTCAAACAGCGACATGAGATCCAGTTTTTTATCCATATTGAATAATTTCACAGTTGCATAAATATTACATTTACAATCCCATCACTTCCACCGGATGGAGAATGTCACTGAAACACTGATCCGGTAACAGTCAGTTGAATACTGACTCAGTACCGGTGAATATCTATTAAATTATACGGCATATGGAATAGACAACCGCATGGTACTGAGTTGGCACTACGAGATTTGTTTACGACAGCGATTCACGACCGCTGCGGCGCGCGCCCGCCTTATCAATGACGCACTAACTCACAATAACACCTCCGCAGGGGGAAACCCTCGCCCTAATTATAATTAGAACACTAATGAGTGACCTCGCGAAATTGGATGCAACTATGCAGGTAGCGAGCGCACAGCGGCCGTTCACGAAACGAAATGAACGTGTAACGGTAAAAGTGGGAGCGTGAGTTCACGAAAGCTGTTCAACGAGGTCCGCTCGCCGGCCGTGGCGATCACCGATCACTATTACTTCACCGCACGACCGGACCGCTCGCATTTACCCGACTCGGATCACTTCGGCCAACGCGTATCTTATCTACGTCAAAATGCAAAGCTAAGTTTATCTGTACCCACCAATAAGCCGTCCTGTTGGAAACTCTCCATTTTGATAGATTTCTGATTCAATTCGTTAAAATCTTGGTCATTCTTCCGATATTCTGAGACTGCTCATATCTTCGGACTTGTAATTTTTATTGTATGTTTCGCATTGAGGTCATCTTCAGTAACAGCATAGGTGAGATGCACTTTGATGCCCTGCACTTTTACAGGCCTATCCTAATATTTATAAACAATTTGTAGGTATTCCATGATTATAATTTACAAACATTACAAATTTACAAAGTACAAATAACATGACATATCATATCAATGAACTTCCAACGTGGAATAGCGACGTCAAAATAGAGGACACTTTTCAGAATCTGATTGGAGGATAATGTCGATAGAGCAGTGTCAATTTACACGTTAAGTGCGCCATCTATTGGCACTACTTTGAACCTTGTCGCAAATTCGAACGTTCCGTTTTTCAACATGACAGTCGGACGAAAGAGTAATAAAACAGCGTATAACGAAATGCAGTGCACGTTCACAATGCGCTGGTATTTTTCGATTGATGTTATGTTACTGCCGGCAGCTATAACACAGCCACACCTGCCACACTTTCTGTTGCAGAACTTGTACAAATTTCAACAAAGATCTTGAGATTTAAAAGCTACAAAACACCACCATTAAATTTAAATATTAACTATAATGGCAACACCATCCATGAAGTTAGTGAAATAGACTTTCTGGGCGTTAAAATTGATGCCTATCTAAACTGGAAATCACACATCAATAAAGTCAATAAAGCTTTATCTAAATACTGTTATGCACTGTCAGTACTCAGCAATGTATTCTCAAAGCAAAGGAAAAACAAATGTTATGTTGTGGGATTATATTTTGGGGAAATTCAGTGGATGTTCAATCAGTTTTCATAATGCAGAAAAAATGTTTGCGATCTATTTATAATTTAGAAAATACTGACTCACTCCGAAATGTTTTTGTTGAAAATAATATGCTAACTGTAACAGGTCTATTTATTTTAGAAATATGTGTTTTTGTGAAAAGAAATCAAAGTTATTTTTTTAATGTTAAATCTGTTCGTGCAGATAAATTGCGTGAAAAACATAAATACAATATATGCATACCACAAATAAACAATACAAAACTTTATAAAAGTACGCATGTATATAACAGCCATTAAAATTTACAACCACTTGCCCGTAGAATTAAAGCAACTAAATGGAAATATTTTCAAACAGAAATTAAATAAATGGTTGATAAGTAAAGTGCACTATAATTTGAAGGAATATTATGATACGAGTTAAGTTTAATTTAGTATGTTAAAAATACAATTGTATATCTTACCTTACTGATATTATTGTATGTCCGAGAGGACAAACTGTTGATATTAAAATAAGATCTTTTTGTACACAGTTTCACAATAAATATTTCTTATTCTTATTCTTATTCTTCTTCATCCGGGAAAGTGTCGCCACCGTAGCTACTTCTGCCGGTTTGAAAAGTGTGGTTGTTACATTGTGTGGTTACATGCATTCCTTCAACGTTTCAAAGTTACTGGCGCAATGAAACGTGACTTCGGTCTTCCCATACTTAAGGAGGGGTCGTACTCAAGACGTATCGTTTTATGCACAGAGGTTACTGCTTAACACCATATGGGCCATCGAGTTCATGCTGTAACTTATTCGCAAAAATAATAATTCGACATACGGATGGAATCAGCGTATGCGAAACCGACATTTTACTTATATGGAATTCACACCTTCAGGTTGATAACCCCTGATGCTATGGCCGCGTCGAGGAATCCATTATGACTTCCTGGCTTAATTTCGAACCCAATTCGATGAGAAAGTGTAATTAGTATTTTTCTGATGGAAATATATATTTTACTGCCGGGTCTTTATTTCGTTTTTATGTTAAAGGCGGCAGCTATGTCACAGGGAATCCTGTATCCTGAAATCTAAGTTAAGAACGTTGGGTTAAAAAATATCCTGCTTCCCACTGCTGGGCGAAGGACCCTTCCACGCATCATCATCTACACGCATCGCGCCTGGAGGATCTATCAAGTAAACATCTTGTCGACCTGGGACACGCATCAGTCTATCTATAGTAATCGTCCATTGTGAGTCAAATGAACCTTGGAGCCTTTCTCCCGGGCAGTATCTATCATCACCTTAAATTTAAGGCGCATGAGACGTAACATCCCCGTCTCGGGGTAATGGACGCAACGCAATGCGACTTGAGTTATCTCGTACTTTGGTGGAGAGGACTCAAGTCATATTGCTGTTGTCTATGGGCGGCGCGGCGGTTACCACTTAACATCAAGTGGGCCGTCAGCTCGTTCTGTCACTAATATGATATAAAAAAATAATATCATTATCATGTTTTTAATCTTACGTAGGTTAATGTGTTTGGCTTTAATTCAATATTTAGAAGTTTTTTAGGAGTTATGATTAGTAATAAAAAAAATACTGCTACATTCACTAAATAGGAAAATATGTTCCCCACATATCAGTGGGGAAAATATTTTCCCTAAACGTGGATGTCCTTATTTTTACCGCACCTACCCTATTTTCGTCTCGGCAGGTGAGATCCATTAGCCATAGGGGAAGGAATTATACGATTGTAAAGAGTGCTTTTACCAAAGAAAATCCTGTGAAACGTGAGCGTAGTGTATGTTTCTACTTACCTATACTTTCAAATCCTGCACTTTGTTGGGCTTTTGTGAGATCTTTTGTGTCCCTTAAGTAGGTATTTATCATACCTAGTCCATTAGTGTAGTGATAAAATAATGGCACTGTTTGTGAACTGAAAAGCACTGCAGGTCATTTGAAGCTGATCTTGATTAGGATATTGTAATTAGGATAGGATTGCCGGAATTTATGTGCACACAATTATCATAAAATTACAACATTTCCACATTTGGCTGCGAGTGCGCAATTTAGAATTTGACCGTATGATCGATACACAGGTACAAAATAGAGAAGATTAGATACCAAAACAAAAATACAATTATAAAATAAACATTGACTTTGACAATGACAGCCTAACAGCTCAGTTGGTAGTAACCCTGCCTTCCCACTGTAGGATGGTGGGTTGGATTCCCACCCGGGACAAACATTTGTGTAACGAACGTAGATGTTTGTACTCTCATTTCACACATCGCCATCTAGCCCCATAGTAAGCTAAGCATAGCTTGTGTCATGGGAACCAGATGATTGATAAAATACTTATATATTTTTCTGTACATACATACCTACATATCAACAGCCAGACACAGAACAATCATCAATGACCGTCACACAAATGTTTGTCCTGGGTGGGAATCGAACCCACGACCTACAGCGCAGAAGGCAGAGTTACTTCCAACTGAGCTGTGAGGTCAGTCAAAATAATCTGCAACGAGTGTCCCAGTTCGTATGATCAAAATTTTCAACAGTTAATTGTCATCGCGAGACGTAGTCGCGCATGTAGAATCCAGCCGGTGTTGAGCTCTCTCCTACTATATTTTTGGAACTTTTTTAGGCGTTCTGAATATTCCTTCAGAGCTGGTCACCAAGTCATTTGAGCTTGCTTGCTTTTAAAATTTTTCCTTCGATTACAAGCCAATCGTCAATAAGTCAAAATACAAATATTATTCTAAAATGGAAAAAATATTTCATTTGATTTCTAAAAAAATTGTTTTAATATTTCCAGTGATTCCAGAGCAGTGACTATTTAAAATTCATTGATAACATAAGTATCCATAAAGAGCGTTGTGGCCGTGTGGTTTTCACCCCAACTTTCAATCCAAAGGTCGCTGGTTCATGTCCGGAGCAAGCGTAAACAATGGGCTTCTGCTTATTAAAAATGTGTGTACTATCGTGTTCTTTAAAACACAGTTATTAGTGTATTATGTATTATTAACTGTCTAAATTAAATTCTGAATTCATTTAATTCTAAATTAAAACAGACACATGAGATATTCTACAATTCATTCTCGCCTTATAATTACGGGCGCAACTCGGGTCTTCCCATACCTATGTAAGAGAGTACCCAAATGAACGGTTTAGTTATGTGGTTACCAGCAGAGGTCAAATTTAAACATCAGATTGGAAATAACTTAATTAAATAGAATAAAACTCATCGAGATTCGGGCAACGTTTTCTCCGTACACACTTATTCCCCATTTTCTGCTACACCTCTGAAGGCAGGGTTACTACCAACTGAGCTGTGAGGCCAGTAAAGTTATAATTATAGTTTTCACTAATAAATAAACCGATTCACGAGAAAGGTTGTAGTTTTAAAGTATATTAAATTTGATTAGATATATAATTTGTTTTTCAACTGTTTTGTATTAACTTCTTTTATATTTTTAACTATTTATATATGTAACAAAATGTATGACTTGCCTTGTTATAACATCAGAATCAGAATCATTTATTTGCTAAGCTTAGTAGTATGTACAGATCTTACAGAGTTACATAAAATAGTTCCACAAACTCTGTCATTACATGACGTGCAATAATTATGTGATATAAAATTAATACAGAAAACATGATTAAGTCAAAAATAACAAAGTCAAAAATGATGATTAATTTAAAAAATAACAATAATACTATGTCATACATTTCATCCACTGTTATTAGGGCAAAAAATAAAATCTGATATCTGAAAAGATTGTCCAACCGTTAATACATCGGTACCCGCGCGAAACCGGGACCAAACCGCTTGTCTTTACAAATAAATAAAATTGGAGTGTCAGTTTGTAATATTAAAATAACCGCTTTTTACTAAGTGCATATGGATGTATACACGGTACATATACCAAAACAAAATATTTTACAATTTTTGTCTGTCTGTCTGTCTGTTTGTTCCGGCTAATCTGAAACGGCTGGACCGATTTTGACGAGACTTTCATTGGCAGATAGCTGATGTAACAAGGAGTAACTTAGGCTACTTTTCCGAGGGGTAAAATAGGAGTGCGTGATAAAACAGAATTCCACGCGGACGACGTTGCGGGCAACAGCTAGTCTAAAATAAAACACGACGAGATGAAAATGATCGCGAACGGCGGAGAGCAGAGTCGACGCAGAGAGCGAGCGAGCGAGCGAGCGAACCAGTCAGTAAGCCTCACGTGGTGTCGAGTACGGACGTGCTCCGCTCAGCACCGCGCGATTATTCACGCGCCGTTTGACAGTCGCGCCGTACCCGTGCCCTAACGTGCCCAGTGCATCACAGTGACGTACAGCTCGCAACTAATACCAAAACGTGAGGACACACCTGTCACAGTAGCCATTTAAAGTGTTAGCAGCCTCGCGAGAGGTGAACGATCGTCGCGGCGCCGACTCTCACCGGCGACTATTGTCTAAGTGCCACGGAATCTTGTCCTTCCCATCGGATTCCGATGGGGCATCCGTTTCTCTACGTGGGCTGCACGCAAAATTACCCGATTAGTCACAATGTCCAATGTTTACATTGGCGATTTTGGACGCTCTTGGCGATAACACGAAATGTCTCGCATTATTCCTCCTTGATATCTGTGGCGTGCGAGGGCTTGATAATTGTCGATCCTAACTGTAAATACAGACTCGCGGGGCTAGGTAAGCGCGTGATTCCGACTGGCCTACTTTTTATTTTGAAGCTAAAATTAAAACGAAACTCCTAGGTTATTGGTGTGACTTGAAATGAGTAATCAAAATGTCATTGTTTTGACAGTGGAAAAGTAATATGTATACAAGAGCGATCCGAGAGCTAATTTCAGCTTCTTATCTGAACTTCTTGAATCCCAAGTTGTTTGCGTCAAGAATGTCGGGAATATCAATTTTAAATATAACGTTTGTGTAAACTGACATCTTTATGTTTAGTCACACACATTGTCAATAACGTATAGTTAAACAAAATAGTAATCTTATTGTAGATTAAACACAGCACGATAAACATTACTGTGGTGGTATCATCAAGAGTGTATAGAGAAGGCGTCGACAAAATTATCTTTAGTACTGACAATTAAGTTATCAGCGACAGAAGGAATGAAATACATTCTTAGTGTTATAATTTATCGACATTAATTACCGTATACAGAGAAAATACATTTATGTATTTAGATAATATAAATATGATAACCAATCAACTGGACTTCGTTAAGACCGTCGCAAAACATACATAAGTACTGAGTAATACTGAGCGCTGCATTTACAAGGAAAATAAGCAGTAAAAATTGGTATCTAGGTATATTATTATAAATACATCACTCCAAAGTAGCTGCAGAGTTATTTAACCAGGACTTTTACATAGAATTTTCTTTCATGGGATCGGATTTCTGATGAAATAATTGTCTAAATGACCGATTGAAAAAATGTTAAACATAGAATATTCCGGGTTAATTATCTTCCAAACAAGTACTATCTATATACCTACCATTACAGGAAAATACAATGACAAAATAAATGAAACGTGGTTATTACAACTTGTTGTTTGTAGAAGTGATCCTATAATATAGGACTATACTATATGAACTAGTTGTTCAACCATCCACCATTCGACCAAAATATGACAATTGGAAACTGATTATGAATTCATAAAGGTCAATAAAACTTTCGTAAATGCAAGTGCTTTGCAGTAAGAAATGAAGACAATGCCTCATAAAGATACAGATCCGAATAATTCATTGATCAGAATATCCTTCGTTACGATCAATAAATATGAGAATCGGCGCCTGATATATAAAATATACTAAGATTATACGCTAGTTTATATGTCCAACGGGTAGTAAATTAGGGTCCAATGTCCTCTGTATTATGGAGGCACAATATGAAACACAAAAGGACAAGCCGAGACCGCAGCGTTCTATTCTACCGCGGACACAATGGATGCCAAAATGGCATTACAAGAAAAATAACAATAATAAGACCTTGGGTTTCTAAAAAAATTACGTATTCTTTTCCGGAAGTGAGGAAATGATATATGTCGTGTTTATCTTAAAAGTAGGGCAGGCGTATAACCATAACAATAGTCTAAGAAAGTTTGTGTATCGATGAAAGGCATTATGATTAATGGTCGTTCAGTGATACGGTGATAAAGAGCTGTTTAACATACCCTCCGGCGCGGCGCGGCGACCTCTCGAGTTCTTCCGACTTGTCCTTCATTGTATTCTTGACCCAATTATTGTGGAAGTGTTTGCAATACTGGACTGGAACACGCCGGGGAAGTTTTAATTTGCCGGAAACCGATATTCAATTGATTGGTAATTTTCGTACGTAGCTTAGTGTGTTCAGGGCTGGATCAATGCAGCATTGTTATCTCTTAGTACATCTGCAATAGAACCGTCCCTATGTGGAAATCTTTGCAAAGTACTCGGTAGTTGGTCGAGGCTGATGCATTTGTAGGAAATCAATGTTTCTGTTAAGGTAAGAGGTGCATTAAAATGCTAAAGTGGATAGATAAAATGCATCCAAGCTCGTGTCCCAGACATTAAAATATTAACTTGTACAATTATGCGGATAAAGGGTCAGTTAACGAAATTTTCGCCACGATTTTGTCGCAAAGCTTAATGCTAAATTTCATCGTTGTAGGGTTATTGGAAGTAACCTAGAAAATTAGATTTTGGAAATTCCAGTACAAAGGCTGTCTTGTAAAACTAAGTAAACATGTTGATGTGCTGAAACGAATCCCTTTTGACATCCCTCTCGAGCAGATCACCTCTAACCTTCGTTTTTACCCCCTTTCAGTCTTAACAACCATCCGACCGATAAAGCTCAAAACCACTCAAATCGTTTCACCATTAACCTGCCTAATGAGTTTCAGGAAGGTCTGGTGAATGCTAAGATAGTTTTGTCAGACGTCGATTTAGAGAATTTCGGTCACTTCGCTCATTCGTTCAATTACGCAGTAAGAACGATATATATGTCGATTTTGTAATAAGACCCTTTTATTATTTCGGTTTATAATAATTATAGTGTTACTTCTCGATTTTATTGTGGTCGCAACCTTGTTGATGACCCAAGCTCAGTTCAATGTGCTGGCCGCTGTATGATTAAGATCCTCGTTGACATAATCGGTCACGAGCAGAATGCGTTTATGACAATGTATCATTGATAATGGAAGTGAGAATTTATTATTTTATAACACACGCCTTGGATTGACAGCTTAGAAGCTTAGCCGGTGAAATTGCAGGTGCATGAGACGTAACATCCCCGTCTCGGAGTGATGGAAAATGCGACTAAACCACTCATACGTTTACTTAAATGAAATAATGCAAAACTGGTGACCCTTCTCGGAGGATACAAATGGAGGGAAAAAATCCAATTCCTAATTAAACTACGTTTTGTTTGTAAGAGATATTCGGTTATCAGCGAATCGAAATATCAATTTTATGCTGACTAATAACATGGAAATGTTTTAGGCCTCTTGAACTTCTCAAATAAAGTCGGGAGTAGTCCCACACTTAACTTTTAACCTTATGAAAAAGGCGCACTGTATTTCGCCAGTCTCATTCTGAACTTTCTAATCCAGGTACTTGTGATAAATTGGCGAAAGTAATTGAATCGGGAAGTGCAGCCCACGCAGAAGCTTTCAATTCGGGCCCATGATTCTTAATCCACATTTGAGTCTTTCCCTCTTTCAGATCTCCATGATCAAAGACTAAGTTCGGAGGAGGTTAGTTGTTAAACCGATTAGTGTGCAATGCTGACAAGTACTAGTGTGTGAGTGTGTGTGTGAGTGCGATGGCGCGAGGTGTGCTCGTGACGGCGGCGCTGGTATCCATCTTGTCGTTGTTGGAGGCTGTACGCGCTCACTACACCCCGACATGGGCTGTCCACGTGCCTGGGGGGGAGGAAGCGGCGGACGCGGTCGCCTGGGACCACGGGTTCATCAATCTTGGAGAGGTAAAGTTGTATCTTCAATACTAAATAATAATAATAATAAAAATGATTTATTGTACACCATAGACAAATACCAAAAAACTTAGGCATTAGTAGTACAATGGGCGGTCTTATCGCTGTAAAGCGATCTCTTCCAAACAACCTTGGGATGGAAAGAGTGGTTGGGAGTGTACTAAAGCTAAAGGGAATACACTTATTAAAATAATTTACCTCATTATTAAATATACTAAATAAATAACTATGAATACAGAATAATATACATATTTAATGTATACATACATATGAATATACTTGCAGACGATGGCAGATGTTGTTTTGCACACTACATCTCCGTATTCAAATATCGTTGTATGATAACTTACATACCGATCGGTCGAATGGTATATTATTTGAACAACGCCTTCTAGTAGCAATCTTGAGTAAAATGGATAGAAAAAACCTTTATGAAAAAACTCGGTGATCGGCCAACTCGTTAAACGTCTCCAACGATTCCGTTACAAAGAAAAAATGAATCATCGTTGGACAGTCTGATAATAGGGCTTAGTAAGGAAACAATACTTAATCACGGCTAGGACGGCTTAAAATAATGGTGACGCTTGTGGAAGCGTCTGATATTGGTCCTTAAATATTCCGTTTTCCTCCTTTAGCGTCAACTAGTGATAAATGGTCGCGCAAAACTACGCTCCGAGTAGTAGGCGAAGTATTTCATTTATATGCAATATTGTTCATATACAGGCAGTAGAACTGCTGCCAAGTTCGTCCCGGGATGTACTGCCGTTATACCCATTTCTGCCGTCAAACAGTATTGCATTCTCGTTACGGTTTGAAAGTTGCGCTTGCCGGCGAAATTATAGGCACACGAGACATTCCACCTTCACGTCTCAAGTAACGGGCGCATACCATGCGACCTGGGTCTTGTCTAAGTAGGCGATGACCTAAGTCAAACTACTTGTTATGGGTAGAGGTTACCACTAAACATCAGTTAGGCCATCTGCTCGTTCCGTAACTTTATCATGTTTAAAACACTACTGGTGTATATGACGTGGTTTAAAAGCAAAGAACTGCATTATTCTCTGAAGTTCATGAAACATGCTGCCATCTTTTTACAAGTTTTTTTTGCGATAGGCTAGCATTTGACCGCAATCTCACCTGATGTTAAGTGACGATGTCTACGATGTAGCATGCGCACCTAGAAAATACCTATACACTCTCCTCTTGAAGACATCCAGATTATAGTTCCCGTGAAAAAAAAAGTGATTTACTAAAACTGAGCTTTCATGTGCATTTTGGTTAATACAAAAAGGATGTACAAAGAATGTCAATGAAATCAAACCGGATAGGAGGTAGGACGGTGGATAGTCAAACCGGTCATTGCCGCTCCGACCTTCGCCGAGCAATGAGCTGATTGCAAATTTTAAATCAATGACACCCATTGTTTTACAACAATTAACGCCAAAACTTACACGTAATGGACTGATTACATTGAGCCGATCCAATGTAAAACCTGACTTTGACCAAGAAAGATCTTTGTTGGTTATTTGTGTCACAATACAATATGTTTGTAAATCTAGTTTCATGAATGCTTTTGTGTTGATGTATAGATGAATCAAAGTCGAAGACGCTACGTGTTGAATGGATTTAATCATCGCAATCGTCAACAAACATGGATGTCATATCTTTACAAAGTTTTTTTTACGTTTTTGTGTTCTCAATATCGTCTAAAGATAAAATAGCGGAAAATTGTAAGTCGTTATTTTTTTGTGAGATCCAACCTAATTCTAAAGCGTGACGTGCAGCCAGACGACGAAAGATAATTTAGAACACGACTTACATTTCGTTCATTTAAATATAGCTTTGTATTTTGCATATTGTACTTAATTGGAACCAATTATTTAGTAATTTGATATAAACCTTGTTCGGTATATAAATGTGTGTTAAACAACTTACCATTACGCTACATTTCATGTTTCTTCTTAGTTTTAGTTGGCTTTGGAAATAAACTTGATAATAATGACATACCTACATAGGCACGTAAGAGATATCATGTTATTTTTTCGTGTTTTACTCCAACGTAAATGAAAATAACCCTAAAAACATTTAAGCTATGCTTAAGCAAATAAGGTGACGTTTTTCCGCTGAGGTACGAAATGGGCCATTTTAAAAGAAATGCGAAGAGGTTCCTGAAGGGTAGGTAACGCTTAGGCATCAAAGAGGATGCTAATGTCAATAGGCGACGGTAATCTCTTAACATCAGGTGGGACGTCTGCATACTTGCCTAACAATTACATTTTTTTTTTAATAATTGCTTACAAACATATTTCAATGTATCTCATTCATTATTATTTACTTAATTCACGTGATATCTGACCCCTTACTACAAACTTATTACGATAATAGATATCTCGATTTCAGTGGACTGACCACGTGTAAGTAAATAGGTAATGTACGACAATGTTTCAGCCATATTTGAGAGAACTTTTGCGTTTCGCCTATCATTGGCTCTCTCGACCCAGTGTGGTGAGAGTAACTCACTCCATAAAGAGGCTCCTTTCGTACACTTCTTTCTGCTTTGTATATTACTTATTGATGTTCCGAAGAATGTTTTATGATTACTGCGGAAATATAGCCTTTGACTTTGACTGGGCAGTAATTGTCATATCTTCTAATTGGTTATAGTCTGAGACACTTGATTCCGTGGCATCTGGACTAAAAACAAATATAAGCGCAAGAAAGATTTTTATTAAATAAAAACTGTTATGTTAACTAATATACAAGTCATTTTATAAAATGAAGCGTTGAGTAAATACCACAGACAGACTATACCGAGAAACGAATAGGAACACCTCTATGTATCTTCCATTTAAATTAACTCATTCTGAATATTCTGCAGAATCTTCATTTCAACGAACTATTTGAAGATTCGTTCAGTACTTATCATTTTGAATGGGATTCTTAGCATGCCAGATGATTACACGATTTTCATTTTACTTTGTTGCACGTACGAGATCATATTTTTAGTTTATCCCAACTATATGCTTTAACAAATTCTCACATCTACTATTTTTGACTAGAGCGATATTCTAGTATTATAGAACCCGACTTTCAATCCGAAGGTTTCTTTTTAGAAAAGATTTGCTCTTATTGTTTCTTGATTCTTCTTATTGTTTATTAATAATTATTTAATAACAAACATAGAATTTTTTCATATTAAGTATTAGTTCTATTTATTGAAATTTTGTAAGTTTTATGTATTTTTTTTAGTGGAAAATGGCGTTGTTCCATTATATCACAAAAACAATTACCTTTATTCGACGGACTACTAACGGTTTATTCTTTTTCATCAGCATAATTTTTTTGGAAAAGAGCTCTATTTGTAGCTATTGTAGAAAAAATGATTTATAAGAAGAAAATACCTTTTTAAGTACAATAAAGCCGGCATAAAATCTTCAAAAGGGTATTAGGGAGGGTTGCCATCTGAGGTCCCCAATAAAGCAGCTCGTTATACGTATTGATGCTATTATATTCCTCGATAATCGCTTACTATAAGAGAATTTTCTGAAATATTGGTAAAACAAAAGACTTTTATCAAAAGTAAGACTAGTCGTAGAAAGAATAACATGTATAATACCGAATATATGAAATATCGAATCGGAACTTGTGTCTAAAGTGCCCTCCGAAATACAAAAACGCAGTTGCAAATGTCACTTATGGTCACCCATTCAGCTAATGACCAGCACGTACGTTGCTTAACACAATTGGACTGTTAATAACCGGGCAAGCTACACCAAGAGCGTATCTTATAAACACTTGCTGAAATGACGATATAAATCACAAGATTCTAGACCTAGTAACAGTGTGGGCGCTGCTAAATAGAACGTTTCCTGAAATCTGTTGTTACACGAGTTTGCTGTCTGAAATAAACCCACTAATTTTATCTCGGTGCAGTAAACGATGTACTTGATTGCTTCACGATCTGGGCGGTTGCCTCATCGTATCTATCACCTTTCACGTTCGCACTGGCTTACTACTCTTGAGAAGTGATATTAAGCAGGCTATATTTCACTAAGGGAGCTCAATAAAAGCCACTTTCCTTCGAATATTTCGGTTTAGAATTTTGAATGTTTTACATTGTATTCTTTTCATATAACACTTTGCTTGGAAAACTTTTTTGTTAAGTGATGCAAGTAGATGGGCCTGGTTCCTGGTTGTTAAGCGGAATCCCCTGCCTATAACAACTGAAATCCTATTTTATTTGTATCATGTACTTAATATCCTAATATAAAAACTTATTTTGATACAAACTGAGCTCCGCGTCTTTAACTTACTTTGTTTATGTCTAAACTGTATATACGTGATTGTGGAATCTTGTAGGCTTAAGGCATCTATTTACAAACGTATTCAGTAAGCTCACTGTAAGATTTCCCCAAATTTAAAATATTAAATAAAATATTACTAGGACACGGGTAAAATCTACAAATTCTTTTATTATGGAATTTATAACTTCAGATCTTGATTCGATAACGCATCCAGGAACGAAATTAGCTCGCTTGGGAGAACTCGTTGCACGCATTTGATCTTCGCGTCGGCGTAGAGTCTGAACTAGGCTAACATAATAACTGCGTTAGAACACTTCCGAGATTCATGGTTTCAACATCTTCGTCTCCAACACAAATACTAATATTTAGGATGGATTCAGACGGTCGCGCGGCAGCCCGATTTGCGAATCGCGCGCAAAATGCAGAGTTAATAAAATGGTCCATATCACCCATCATAATAAATATAAGGTACCATCGGCTTTGCATGCCGCCCTGCAAATAGACTCACACTTCAATTTGATTGTATCACTTAAAAATTAAAGTATTTGTTAGAATCAAACTGTATAATAAATCAAGATCTTCCGAACATAACATTTCTATGGTCACTTACCTCAAAAATTCGTAATGAAAACTCAGCATGAATGCATCTAAGATTGCACGAATGAAACTAAGAGATAAAATCTATCATGATGATTTCAGCCGTTGGTAGCGCAGTGGTTCAAGCGTTGAGTCGAAAGGCCCCCCTTGGTCCCTTAAGGGAAAAATGTTTACATGATCTGCAAATATTCTGGTTTAATTTGTATAATATTCAATTAACACATGTCTTACGTCTTGTCGTCCGTTATTCCGAGGAGAGATCATACGATCAGAGGCTCAGTCTTAGCCTGTGAAAACCGTTTTTAACCCGTCGGTGGCTTTTATGTATTTACACCATGTGGTCAGTAAAAATACCGGATCAAAATGTGTGAACAAAAACGGATCCTCTATAACGACCTGTATTCACATTTATATATTTTCATCAGAGTCCGTTCACACACAAGTCGGATTCTCTTTTAGCGGATTCTTTTTATATCAATGGTGGCGCATATAGTGGGAGCGAGTTCACATACACCCGAGTACAGTAAACTTCCGGAAAGAAACGAATCCGCTAAAACGGTCCGATATCCAGTTGCGTGTTACACTTGGGTTAACGTATTCAATACACATTATAATCACACAATAAATTAAGTCCTTCGGAATTACAAGCCAGTAAGAAAACCTGCATTTTAATTTGCATGCAAAAAATATTGATTATAAACTTATTACCTATTTAAGTGCTACGATGAAATCTTTTTTGAAACAAAAAAAATTGTTTGTTTAAAAAAAAGTAGCGTAAGTTCATGCAAACCTCAAAGATCAAGATCGTTCAAAATAGTAATAGTTAATTTACTCTCCTAAATGGTGAAACCAACTGTTTATATTTAGAAAGCGCTCGCGACCGCGTAGGGGCACAAAAATAAACGGAAATTTTAAATGAGCGACATTTATTTAGAGTGACAACGGGATCTCATTCGTCTACGCCGGTGCTATAAATGGACGGCAAAATATAATAAACAAAATGATAAAATAAATAAAACCGCTGGAATAATATTATAGCAGAGTGCACTATACACTGAATTGGTCACTATCGCTTCAAGCGAAAATACGCGCGAGAGAGACGGATTCGGTGTTCGCAGACAAAACCTTATAACTTCGTCTAAAACTTAAATAAATAAAAGATTGTACTAGATTTTTTAAACTTTCTCTATACGTGCTAAATATCGTTCTAAATGACTTTCAAATTAAGTTACGGGATAAAAGTTGACCAGAAGCAGAGCCTACTTCGGATAATTATTCATTGTTCACATTGCTTTCAGTCACATTGCTTGATATGGGCAGACGTTACCACTTACCACCAGGTGGCTCATTCGCTCGTTCCATAACTTTATAACACAAGAATACGGTACGTATTATACCTATTATAAGTTTTGTCCATTACAAAATCATTTATCATTCCGCACGTTACAAAGGACGGTAATGAAAAAGGCCGGCCATTTCCGCTTCAGAAAAATGCCGACACAAAATGTCTCTCTCGATATGAATCGACACACCTCCGCTAGTAACAGCAGAATACTCTTTGAAACAACCTGTATACTGTCACAGTTCAATGTATCGGCATTCGATAACGTGATGGACGTCACATAGATGAATGGCTCTTCGTAACATGAGTTACGGGAGCCGTGAAAGCCTCGAAGATCTATGCGTAATAATTATAAAATTAATTCAAAACGCAATTATTGATAGCATTTGGTAGCAGTAGAACTTATGCCAAATTGGTTTTCTCGAAACAGTGAAAAGTTATTTGGTTATTTAAACAAAATAATGATTGCACTTCAAAAGGTAACGCTAAACATCCTATTGGAATGATTGGCAAGTTATAATCATAATAATAATTCATTTATTTCAAGCTCATGAGACTCATATAAGAAAACATACAAAGAAAATTTAAAGCTAAACACAAATTATGCCTTTAGTTATGTCTAATGATGACATTTGTTTATTTTTCTTAGTGTGCTAGTGAGAAAGCGTGATAACTCCTCCTAGATATCAGTTCTCGGTATAATAAGTGTATTTGTTTATTAAGCTTACACTGTATTGTGCCTTTGTAAAATTAAGTGCTCTGTTTTTGCTGTGTTAATAAATAAATACTTTTTCTTTTATTTCAATACCATAGCTCGATTTATTACAGTATCCATATTAGTATATTGAGAGAAAATGGCACTATGACCTCCACATAGACCGATGCTATTTTGAAAAATGACAATTTAATTTTCAGGCATATTTGTGTAGGTATGTGCAATTCTTTTTTAAACAAACTCATATAAGAATTAAATGTTTACATGAGTAAAGATAATCAAACGAATATCTTACAGTCATTAACTATTTGTACCAATCTAAGAGTTACTCAAGAGCAGTAGAACTCTCGCCAAGTTCGTCCGGGGTAGTACTGCCACCATGCCCATTTCTGCCGCCAAGCAGTAACGCGTTCGCGTTACTGTGTTCCGGTTTGAAAGGTGTGGTTGTCGGTGAAATTACAGGCACAAGAGACATTCCACCTACACGTCTCAGAGTTACGGGCGCATACGTTGCGACTTGGGTCTTGTCGTACCTAGTAAGAGAGGACCCAAGTCGCATCGATTGTTATGGGCAGAGGTTACCACTTAACACCAGGTGGGTCGTCGGCTCGTTCCGTAACTGTATCACATAAAAAAAAAAAAAAAACTTAGAAATTATTTTTTCTTTACTTACAAATTATTTATGATGGTTATTGTGATATAAAGAAAATAGTTTCTTGGCGGTTTCCTTCTCCATCTCTTAAATGCGTAACGTATGTCGGTGTCAACATTTTCTAAAAAGCAAACAGCTATTGTGTTTTGGTCCTCCATGTTGCTGCTTGGCTGATCAAGCGGAGATCGTTAAGTATCTGTGTGTAACACGTTTACAGTAGCTATTTCTACCGTCTACACTTTGCTTTCGTCTCGGCTGTCGCAATCGCAAGAAACCCTATTTTCGTCACATTCACACAAAATGCAAGCGAGTACAGTTCTTGCGGGGTTCTTGTCTACACTCAAGTTAGCTATTTACGTCTAAAATATATTGCTGTCCCCTGCATGGTAAGAGAACCTTTTGTAGCCAACTTTAGACTTGCTAACATCGTACGCCCGAACTTGTACCTAATTTTATACTTTTATGATTATTCTTAACTAATAGGAAGATACTTTTGGCGGGCCCACGTTGCTCGCGTCCCGTAGTCGATAACCCTTTGAATACCTACACGTGTCCCCGGGTGGTGCGAAAGGAGCAACCCACAGTAGCAGTAAAACTTGTGCTAAGTTCGCCCGGAGAAGTACTGCCACCACACCCGGCAATCTGCCGCCAAGCATTGATGCACTCGTGTTGCTCTGTTCCGATGGAAGGGAGTGGGTGCCGGTGAAATTGCAGGCGCATGAGACGTAACATCCCCGCCTCGGGGAGATGGACGCGGCGCATTGCGACTTGAGTCATCTCGTACTTTGGTGGAGAGGACTTCAGTCGTTTTGCTGTTGTCTATGGGCAGCGATGACCACTTAACACCAGGTGGGCCGTCAGCTTGTTCTATCATCTACATCACATAAAAAAACTACGTTAACCCTGAGTGTTATCTGTATGACTTTTTATTCAGATAAGGATGAGTTCCAGCTTTAATAACGCTACTACTAGTGCAGTCTGGGCGGTCCGTTAGTTAAATTAAAAAAAGAATTACATTAGTTGTTATTCTATTGATGGCAGACTAAAATAAAACAAGACATATCAGACATAATTATAAGCAACATCCATCTCGTTTTGTTACAAATGGAGCAATCAGACATCGAGGCTACTTTCGACAAAAAGGTTGTCCCAACTTAGGGGTTCATTAAGCACTGGCCCGATCCATTCCCACTTGAGGGACACAGGTCTACTCTCGAGAGTGAAAAGAAGAGAGAGAAGAGTAACAAGGCCTTAATCTACTACAGTACCCCGATTCAGTTTGCTAGATAAATAAAGAATAATAAATAAATACTGGTGGACATTACACACAGCGCCATCTAGCCCCAAAGTAAGCTAAGCATAGCTTGTATCATGGGAACCAGACAACTGATATAATACTTATATACCTACTTTTCTTTTGTAAATACATACATATAATACATATTAACATCCAGACATCTATGTCTGTAACACTGATGTTTGTTACACTGATGTTTGTTAGAACAAACATCAGAGTTACAAATTTCACATAAATGTTTGTCCTGGGTGGGAATCGAACCCACGACCTACAGCGCAGAAGGCAGGGTTACCACCAACTGAGCCATGAGGCCAGTCATGAAATGCCACATGTCTACGATTTCTTGTGTTTAGAACATGCAAAGGGTTCGTAACGATATTTTCCTTCATAGCTTTGAGAAAGTAGTACGTCGCACATAATGTTTTATTGAATTTTAAAACTCATTGATTATGCCTGTTGAAATTTGAACCAGTGCCCTCTGGATTCGCAGAACCATCCGACATGATCTCTGCTGGTTATACATACATCTGAAACAATGTTTGTGTGTTTGTTCCCAATGCGTTCAGAAACCATTGATCAGATTTTGATGAAACTTTGATAGTGTTTTGGGGAGGTCCGCCACGGTCTCCGGTCCTAAAAACTATATAATACGAGTATATATTTCGTTTTTAAAGAAAATGTTATACTTAACGTGGCATTGCGACACATGCGGGTACAGCTAGTATCGTATAAAACTTAAATATCATAGTACAAAAACAGAGTAACTGTCGTTCACGCAAGCAGTTCTATCAAAGAACCCATAATTCACAGCATTCTTCAAGTTTTATAATATTTTGATCCCTAGCAGCAGGTATGCCTCACAGTGACAGGTTTCCTGCCGTTAATTAACGAAATTTTGATGCCATTTACATGTTAATTAACTTTAGAATGTCCCTGAAAGTCTGCAAACTGAGGACTGTGTGGCATGGCCTTGTAGCGTAGTGGTTAAAGTTAGAGCTTTCGTTATTTTATTGCATACGTTACAACGTTGCAACGTGTGCGTTGCGTGTTAGCGTACGCATCCGTTATCCGTTGTTAGCCTTAGGCTGATCCGTACGGTAATTAAGATCGGATACCGTGCACCATCTTGTAGGGATTTTTGAGTGTAGAATATTTAAATGTAAATTATTTAATACTAGCTGTCCCGGCGAACTTCGTATCGCCATATTTTTTTGCCGTCAATACTGTCTAAAGTTTAAGATTTTTATTTGAAATTTTTGCAAGTTTTTTTTCCTATAAACTTGCTTCTGACTATAACGAACACATAAAAGAAAGATTTATCCAATTTGATGCAGTCGTTTGGAAGTTATGCGCGTACAAACATTTCAGTGATTCATTTTTATTTACATATATAGATTAATGAGTTTGTTATCGGCAGAGGTTACCGCTTTACATCAAGCAGGCCATCTTGCTCGGTTCATAACTTATTCACGTATTAAATAAATAAATTTCTGGATGCCAGGTTTATCTGAAATAGTTTAACAAAATAGTATCTTTATTTTTCGTAAGGCAAGAAAAGGATTGGTATACTTAAAATGAAACATTTAATAAACTATGGCTAGGGAACATGTCTAAACAAATGTCCGCCGCAAGAATAAATAATTATTTCCGATATGAATAACACTTTTTATCAGAATATACGGTGACGTTGTTTTCCTTATCGGTTGCGACTTGCGAGAAAGAGTCATAGCACGTTTCATCATATTTTATATATTCCCATATACCTTCACTTTACAGCATTTTATTTACCCGGATATTTAATAGCCTATTAAATATCCTATAAATAAAATGCCGAAACAGTGCCGGGATTTTCCTCCAGAATTTCATACGTTGAAAAGTTTTGTCTAATGAATAGTGTATTTCAATCAAATTAAGGGGTTAAGGGTAGCTTCTATGCATGATAAACATCAATATTTATTGACTTGGAAATTCTAAACATATTTCACACATTAGCAACCAAAACTTGCTTGTCAAATCAAAGTATTTGGTCAATATAGACGCTACCCATAAGAGCAGTATGCCAAGTTCGTCCGGGGAAGCACTGCCACCATGCCCATTTCTGCCACCGAGCAGTAACGCATTCGCGTTACTGGTTTCGGTTTGAAAGGCGTGGTTGCCGGTGAAATTACAGGCATTGAGACATTGTAAATTTGAAAAACTGAAAAATATAAACTGCATGCTTGCATTTTGCTGAGTAGTTAAAAATGATATATACTCTATATTGTGCATTATGTACTGATATCGTAACTAAAAAAATATATCCTTAACCTGAAATAACCAAATATAAACATTTAAGTAGGTACTAGACTGAAGTAAATAACGCTATCCGTTTTTCTATATCTTATAGAAAAACGGATAGCAACTTCTGATGTAGCAACTATTAAATGCAAAACTTTCGAGTAAGTCGTGAGACATTGACAATGGACTCAGTGCATATTATACCCGGAGAGATCAAAGATAACTTACAAGTCTTTCTCGGGTAAATGGTAGTTCGTCTTATTTATTTAAAAAGTCAACGACTGTCTGTAGTGTGTTTCATGTAGGTATTGACCATGAGTCGTTCTGCAGAGTTCGTTTGTAATTCTCGTACTTCAGATAAATCTATATATATAAAAGAAAGTCGTGTTGTTGGTAGGGAGGTAGTTTAGAACCAGGAGACGACCATAGGATACTTTTTATCCCATTCGACCGCGTTCCCGTGTGACGTGACATAAAACTTCAAAGAGAATACACAAGGCCAACAATACACAACCTAACTTAGGCTAATTTTCCGAGGGGTAAAATAGGGGTGCGTGATAAAACTGAATTCCACGCGGACGAAGTCGCGGGCAACAGCTAATGTCGAATATAAAAGCCACCGTGACATTGACTGTGTAACAGTATAATTATTATATACTGTGCTTTATGAGTTTAAATACTTTCGAGACTGATTGTTATTACCCGAAACACCTAATGCTAGGCATTCTAGGGGAAATTACAGGCACATGATACATTCTACCTACACGTCTCAGAGTTACGGGCGCATACGATGCGATTTGGGTCTTGTCGTACCTAGGAGGGGAGAACCCAAATCGCATCGGTTGTTATGGGCAGAGGTTACTACTTAACATCAGGTGAGCCATCGGCTAGATCCGTAACTGAATCAGATAAAAAAATTATTAGACAAAGCTACAGAGAGCTATTAGAGTTTTTGCAGTATTAGCAAATAAGCTTTAAGTAATCAAGGACGGGGAACCTAACATTTGTGATTCCAACTTTACTATTGCAGATTATTCGAACTAGCTTATCTTCTGCAACACGTCGCGTCGCGGAGATTTCATCGACATTGTAACCTAGTATTTGGAAATAAACAGCATGAGATTGTATTCCCGACCGAACGCGAGGCCGGCCGTTTGCCAAAATGTGTCGACGCCCCACAGTGGTTGGCGCCGTATTCTGAAAGTGTCGCATCCTCTGCTTTGTGCTATTTATACATATATATAACTTTCATTTTTCCTCATAGTTTTCAAGGCAGTGCCAGATAGGCCGCGATGAAGGCACCACGGGTTGTGGAATAACCCATAGTTCCAACTATATACGTTTAAATGTTTTCTCCTTGTTTTCAGTGCAACGACACAGATATAATAATTAAAATAATTAATTAATTATAAAATTAATTAAGTATTTATTAATTTTAATTTTATTTATAATAATTTAAAATAAAACTAGGACTACACCTCGATTTGGAGGCACCACGGATTGTGGAATAACCCATAGTAGCAACTATTGATGCTTTTGTTTTCTTGTAAGACTTCTTATTAGAGGAAATAGTAAAAATGTCTTGTTTTTTTTAATTTAAACACTTAATCCTCCTTTCGTCCTCCGTCTTTTGACCCAAACTTTTTTAATAAACCAGTTTAAAAACATTAGGGAGCATAATGTTTTTAAACTGGTTTTTAATTTTGGTGATAAATCTTTCCTTGAATGATTCGTATTATTATTATTGAGCTCTTATCTCCATCTTATACACCAGGCACGTAATAATGTGAAAAGAACAAATAAGGAGCTGAGATAGACTTGCTTATTAAATTATGGAGCCACAATTTTCCGTCTGACTCACTTTTCAAGGTGAAGACCGCGTCAATGCCGTTAAGATTAGTTACTTAGTGACATAGATAGTAACTTTCCTATAAAATATATTGGTGTGGTACCTTCATTCTAAAGTAATTTTGTTAAATTTGACTTAGAAACGTGTTTCCTTGTTTTCCAGGCTAAGGGGCTTTTTAGTTAAAATTTTTGAGGCAAATGTGTCCATCCATATTCGTCCCACAAATCTTTGTTCTGGGTGGAAATCGAACCCAAGACCTACAGCGCAGAAGGCAAAGTTACTACCAACTGAGGTGTGAGGCCTATAATGGGGAGTTATTCACACATGGATACCTTGGAGCACGTTACTGCAACATAATCGTATATTTTGTACAAAGTAGACGGTACGTTATATTAGTTAGTTACGTATAAACGCAGTAAACGTGTAGTTACGTTTCATAGCAGATACTGATAGTAACTGTTAACCGTGAACACAAAACCACAACAAATGCTTTAGCTATTATTTTCCAATCCAATCGTATGAGCTTATCAAATAAATCATATCGTATCAATCGCTGTATTTAAGCGCTTATTGTATAGTAATTGTTCGATAACGTATATCCTTGCCTATTTCAGAAGTTTGACTGGCCTCACAGCTCATTTAGTAGTGACTCTGCCTTCTGCGCTGTAGGTCGTGGGTTCGATTCCCACCCAGGACAAACATTTGAGTGACGAATATAGATGTTTGTTTTGTCTGGGTGTTAATATGTATGTATTTATAAAAAGTATGTATTCTATCAGTTGTCTGGTCGCATAGTACAAGCTATGCTTAGTTTTGGGCTAGATGGCGCTGTGTGAATTGTCCACCAATATTATTATTATTTCAGCCATAATTATCGACCATTTTATCAGCGTGTTTTTTCAATTTGTTTCTAACTATATTTACTAAATCATATCTGGAGCATATTAGGGCTGAAGTTATGACAGCTACCGAAGATACTGTTTTAGGTTTTATTTTGGTTTGATGATTTTCTTTATACATTGTGTGTGTGCAAGTTATTGATCTCTCAGCAATTTATGTTACTGATATTAAATTATGTATTGGAATCTCATTTTTTATTCATTATGTGCCCATTTGCAGTGACGATAAGCAGCAAAACTTTTGATCCCATTTAAATCTCATTAGCCAGCAAATATAATAGCGAGAACGGCTGATGATACATAGCCAATATTAACCGTAGATGAGGATTCTCGAATCGAAAAAGCAATTGTGAAAGTTTCTCAAACAATGAGCGCCGCCGGTTCAGAATGAGATTTCGTTTTCTTACGATTCCATTCTGCAGTCGAACGGGGGAAGCCTTTGTGAGGGACAATCGTCGTTGGCTTAAACGCCCCCCGGTAGGGCTGCCACTTGGATTTGCCCTAGTTTTTGTGTAGTTGCTCACGCATTCGTGTCCTCTGGGTTGTGTTGATAATCGAGTCCTTTGCGTCTCACTCGACTTTTTACCGACTTCATAAAGGAGGATAATTATAATAATATTGGTGGACAATTCACACAGCGCCATCTAGCCCCAAACTAAGCATAGCTTGTACTATGGGATACAGACAACTTTTCTTTAAAAGCAGTGATCCGTAGGGTTCGGTACTTAAAGCTGTCCGTTATTCCTATTAATAATATTACGAACTATTACTCCATAAATAAAACATAAAAAAAACTCGAAGATCCATACCAAAACTGAATTATAGTTACCAAAACTCCAAATCCCAAACCACAGTGTGAAACCAATTATCTCTTAGTTTTCAAGTCAAACTATTTGTTAATTATCTGAGGTTTCTGGCAGCCCTGAGGGTGGCCATTGAGCAAAGGCATCTGCCTTTGTGTGTCCGCGCTTTATCTTCAGCTGCAAACAGTCTCCGGCCTCAACTAAACCTATTGCATTAACTCCACTAAGGAATGAATTCACGACAAGAGTATTTTTTCTATATGTCCAGGAATAAGTTGACTGGACCGACACAAAAATATACAGAATCCCGAATAAGAAATCATATATTTTAATATATCGTATTAAAATTATAACATTTTATCGTATCCATCGTAGGTATATGTTGCAAAATCAGTCTCCACGAAAAGCCCTTTTATTTTAACGTATAGAAATATAGAATAGAATAGAGTATAATAATATAGAAGTATATGTTGTGTCCATTTTAAATCGTATTAGTACTTAAAGTGATTATGAAACTTCCAAATTTTACATCTTTATAATATTAGTGTAGATTTAGTACCTTTACGTAATTATATTCTTAATAATAATGTCAGCTAGTAAGGCTTTACCACTTGTCCTGTATATTATTCCATTTAATATGTTTAGCTCGTTGGAAGTTGTCTACGGTGACACGGGTGCAAGATATAAACAAACTTGGTACTGTGATAGTTCGGTCCTACAATTTAGATTAATGGCGTTAAAATGTAATTCCCAGTGGATGGGGGTCAGGGAATTGGGATCCTTCCTTTTGGTAATTGAATAGATATTTATTGTTGAAAGGGTCATTGGGATATGTATTTGTCTCGTATATATTTACTCCCTTTTTGGCAGACCTATTTTTATAAGAATAAGTTACTGAATGAGTAGATGGCCCACAAGACTAACCTCATCGCTCAGTTGGCAGTAACGCTGACTTCTGCGCTGTAGGTGGTGGATTAGATTCCCAACCAGGACAAAAATTTGTGTGACGAACATAGGTGTTTGTTCTGCCTGGGTGTTGATATGTATTATATGTATGTATTTACATTTTTTAGAAAAATTCGAATAATTGTATATTATATCTGTCTGTTTGTTTGTTCCGGCTAATCTCTGAAATGTCTGGACCTATTTTGACGGGACTTTCATTGGCAGATTGCTGATGTAACAAGGAGTAACTTAAGCTACTTTTCCGAGGGGTAAAATAGGGGTGCGTGATGAAACCAAATTCCACGCGGACGAAGTCGCGGGCAACAGCTAGTTGACATATATTTTTGCCCTAAAGGATATGCATCCTTACTACGATCTATTTGAGTCACTTGTTAGAAAAATCTCCAAAGATTTCCTTTGATCTTTTGTGGCAGAAAAACAAGTTTTATGAGAGTGTTCAAAACTTTACCAACTAATATTTCGCAGAAATCTGTATACGTTTCTTCTTTATAGGGATAATAAAAGAGTAAAATCCAATTATTTAAAGGAAAGAAAAATACTTTCGCAACAATAATTTCCTTCGTTACTAAGTATCTGACTTGTACGTAATGAATCGTGGTGATTATGTACCGAAGAAACTAAACTAATTTACTGCTTCGTAAGAGCTGGACTTAACTAGGCTAGCTAGACTTATTTTAGAAATATGTAACTAAATTTGGTGGTAAACGTGATATTTTTGCGACATATTTCTTTCTTTTATCTTATATAAAGTCATAGGCTGTTTGGCAGATTTTTAGCTTAACGATATAATTTGTCTCTTTTTTACACAGACAGAAAGAGATAGTGTTACTTAAAATTAGCTTTAGTTGGTTGCTAACAGAAACTCCACCTTTAATATTTATACGATAAACAAAATAAAACTTAAGCATCACTAAAAAGTTAAGTGGTCATTGTCGGAGATAAATACGTTCAATTACTTATATAAACAACTGAAAAATATGTCGTATAAAAAATATAATGCGCTATTTTACAAAACAGCTAGGCGATTATAATTTTAGTTGCTACTAAATATTGAATAAATAAATTCATAATTAATTAATTTACTAATTCACTGCACAAATTATACACTTTAAAATAATAGCGAGTATATCAGCCAAAAGACACGTGCCACAAACCAAAAATTGTCTTAGAGTTCGCTAGTTAACATTAAAATACTGACTATTATCTTTAAGTTTGCATTCGGTTGTTATCATTCACTAGATATTTATGGGCATTATCTTAGTGAGTTCATTTTATCAGTTGTTTACACTAGAAACTGGAATAAATCATTGAGTTATTCATTACTTGTCTCGCGTTTCGGCAAATGTAGATACTCGTATCGAGACGATATAATTATGCCGTAAGATATTCATTTCAAAATTGTTTATATAATCCCTGTTATTACATTCCTGACTCCTGGTAATTTTATCAGCTAACAAAGAGATGAAGATGACAAATCTCATAACTTTCGGACTAGTGCTAAACGCATCTAATGTCAGTAGGTTTTGGTTTTCTAGATGGTGATCAATTAAATTCTCAAAATAGACGAATTATGGACCCTGTTGAGTTTTTAAGAATAGTTATTACTGGTTGTATGCATGCCTTTTACCACTTACTTTTTCATACTATGCAAATTTATATTCCCAATGATATAGAAACTCTTCTGGCAGACAAATTGCGGTAAAGACTTAACTTTGAACTTGTAAGAATAAAGAAATGTAATTCGTTGTTTCGTTCCCTTTTGATTTTTTATTACAACTCACCGTACAAATATTCATGTATCTATCTTGTAGTAAAAATATTAAAGGAAAAATAATACAAATTATAATAAAAGAGATTATTACGCACTATTTATATTTATACTATTAGGTACTCCATAAATAAAACAGTAAAAAAATCTAATTATAACTTAAATTAAAAAAAACTACCCAAACAGTAAAATATGGTAACATTAAAGCTAAAAGTTATATAACGTTATATAAAGTTATATAACATTACAGACACAACATGATAAATTTCCCAATATTGTTAGCCCACCGCTAGAAGTCCTTTGTTTACAATCTGACAACACTGTAGAAATACTTCCCGCCACAAAAGTTTATAATGAACCTTAAGCAAGCAAAAATCTGTAGCACTTTCCTCCGAACATTAAGGCTGGTTACTTTGGGTCAGGTAGTTTACATTTTAACCAAATTTGCACAGACATTTACTGAATTTGTTTTAATGTAACATGATCTCTCCGTGTGGTGGCAAAGGGATAAACTAAGGGATGGCCAGAGTATATATAGAGTATATATCCCCTGACCTGAGTATATAACAACAACAATGCGACTACAACTCTTAAAACTCACGAAATCTCAGAACCGAAAATCATTTCAAATGATCATTTCGCACTTCTTGAATTGCTACCACAGCGTAGGGTGCCCACACGAAGGATGATTTCATTATGGTCGCGGGGAAACTGTAGATGGAGGTGGCTCAAGACAGGACATCTATGGGGTACCCTATCTACAGCAGTGAACGTATATTGGCTGATGTGATGATGCCATAAAATCTGAGGCTTGTAATCATAATCTAACGTAAATATAATAGTTTAAATGAGACTTATAATAATTTGACGCAAATCATTGATAAGTTCCCTCTCTCGCCTTGAGAAGCTCGTGGATAATAGGAAAATTATTAGCAGAAGCCAAAACCTGATTAGAAAATATTGAACATCAATTGACTGATCACATTTTTCATATTACCCATGGATCGTACATCAAAAGACTGAGCGACAGATTTTATTTTCAAAAAAGGTTTGGGTTCAAATTTATCTCAGCTCCGGTGGCCCGATAAATTGTCGTCTTAACTTGAGCGAACCATTTATTTGCGTTTAGTCTCAATACTAGACTGGTCTTATATTATGCAAACGAGTTTTCATTCGGGGACGAGATTTGGAGGAAAATGTCAAGTTTCCCGGCGAATCTTACCAAGAACTCGAATCAAAGGGGTCCGATATAGCTTTTTCATGTTCTTTTCCGCCGTATTTGCGTGCTTATATGAAATGGCTGCGAAAATACAAAGTGGATGTATCGTATTTACCGTGTCGTTCTACTTTTATGGTTGGATGGATGCTAAAGATATAGCTGTTATAAAACTCGAATATGAGTTGGGTGAGGAAGACATTGCGAGTATACTATGGGGGACAAAGTTGCTCGAGTCCGTATGCGATTACCTACCCTTTGAATTCATACACGTGTCTCCCTGGTGGTGCAAAAGGAGCAACCCAAAGTAGCAGTAGAACTTGTGCTAAGTTCGCCCGGAGAAGTACTGCCACCACACTTGGTAATCTGCTGCCAAGCACTGATTCACTCGTGTTGCTGTGTTCCGGTGGAAGGGAGTGGGTGCCGGCGAAATTGCAGGCGCATGAGACGTACATCCCCGTCTCGAGGGGATGGACGCAACGCAATGCGGCTTGAGTCATCTCGTACTATGGAGAGGACTTGAGTCGTATTGCTGTTGTCTATGGGCGGCAGTTACCACTTAACATCAGGTGGGCCGTCGGCTCGTTCCGTAACAGTATCACATAAAAAAACACTAGGAGACAGTTCAAATACTCTTCAATTTAACGAGGAGGATGAGTGTTCCTGCATCAGGCTGTAAAATCAACCACAATAGTAAATACATAGATGCTGCACAATGTGAGGCATTCAGCTAACGATGTTATTGAATAGATTTCACATAATGGATGTTCAAGCTTGAATAGGCGCGCCTTTATCGACGAGCTCCGCTGCACTCCATTTAAAATTACGGCGAAATCGAAATAATAAATGAATGATATTTTCTGATATACTTTTTTGAAACTGATTCACAATACTTTAAATTTTAATAAAGGAAACCTATGCATTGGAATGGAAATCCGAATTTGCATTTCTTGTAACTGGGTGGTATATTGTTTAACCTTTTATGGTTTTATGGGTGTGTTTTCAATCATATCTAAGTTACTAGTACTTGTACTCAGTACTCAGTAATCAATTTTCGATGTTGTGAACTAGTGATATTATTAATTATAAAAAAAGAAATTCTCTTACTCGGAAGTTATCACTAAATCCGACAATTATTGTGTTATTCGAATTGCTTTATTTATAATGGAAAGCTAAGCTCCTCCTTTCCTTTTGGTTTACGACATACTTGGGTGACCGAAGCTCAAAATAATATGTATGTTTCGACCTTAAGCCATATTTTAAGATTCTGGGTGAAGACAGATCAAAAGGAGAAATTATTGCAATTTTTTATAGTACGTTGAAGTTTGTCCTTTGAAGCTATACGAAAAAACATGATCGACTATTCGAAGGATCAGAAACTTTGACGAACTTAATACTGACTAATGTAAGTGCCATTATTTTTTATGACGAGGCAATTCCAAATGGTATCAGTGGTAATAAAAGCTATTCGTGTTCTAAGGATGTGAGGGAGCGATTACAGACGATAATAAGGTGGTCCGACGTCGGACCGAGTTGAAAAAACTTGTACCTGACGTTATCCTAATGAAGGTCGCTGTGGAGCAAATTATTACCTCCGTGTAGGGTTGTCGAAGACAAAGCGGGCGTGTTGCCATGCTGCGTCATGCCTCTCGTCGGCGTCGCGTCGTTGTGAAGCATTGGTGGGCATAACTTCGACTGCGACAAATTATTCATACAAAACGGTAAATATCATTTTGTAGACAGAAAAAAATATAGAAAAAAAGAAATATGATTAAAGTTACGGATTTCATTTCCCTAATACTGCTAAGTAAGCCCAACATTTTTAAGCATATAAAATGGCAATAGCAAGTTATCTCTAGTTATCTCTTTGAGTTAGACGTGTAACCTATATAATAGGTTATGGTTGTGTTTTCTTGTTTTTCATCATTTTGTTGAATTAGTAGTTTATATACTTAGCTAATTACCAGTAAATTATCAACTTTGAAAAATACCTACTCCTGATTCAATGGATGTATGTAGGTGAATGTTTTTAGTAGTTTGTAATCCAAAAAAGCTTATATATTAATATGTATATGCATTTTTCCAGCCCAATTTCAAGGGAATCACATTTTGTGGGGATCTCATTTCACCAATAAACAGGACAATAATGCGTTTGTTCTGTGCAATTACGGTTATCTGCGTTTGCTTTTACAAAAACTTAATTAAAACAGTAGAAGCATATCATTAAACTTGGGCGTAAAAGAGCCCGTGTATAAGTAATTTTATGGTACCCTCGTCCAGTCATATTGTTTTTAATTAAAATTTTACCCGACTTGCATTCCACTAGCTCAAACAAAGCAGTGTGCCTGCTTAGTCTCATTCGTTATCATAATCTTCTTACTTCTCTGGATACTTTACATTACTGCATTTTATAAAATAGCAAAGCATTCTAAACAGGTCTTCTCCCCAGGGTGTCATTTTGTGCCCGTTTTTTATATCTTTGTATAATTACTACATTTAAAAGTGATCTATGTATATTGGATTAACATGCTATAAACGATGATATAGAAATGTGGAGTTCGAATGGAATGATCAGTAACAATACCATTAGAACGAACAGTGGCAACACTCAATACCATTTTTTTCAGTAAACCAATACGACTAGATGTCCTTATTTTTACTTAGTACATACGAAGAATAACTTACAGCTACGACGTAATAGTTGTTAAAATTGGATTAAATTTTTTATTTAAACGTTCAAATAATTGAATAAACTAATCCAAATCCAAATCCCTCATTCATCATGAAATTAAGCTGTTCAAATACTCGATACTGTTTTTTATGAATTCATTGTGGTTTGGTTACCTGCGCCTCAAGGCTACTCTGTCAGCGGTAGGTCGCCCGCCGCCCTTATATTAAGTCCATTTGAAACAATCCGGTACTTTTTATTTTAGCGTTTTATTGTTTTTTGTTCGTCTCGTTCCTCCCAACAACTTTATTATTATTTGATTTGAATGTCTGTCCTAGAGCACTACTAATTACTAATCTAATAAAGTGGGCCTCGAAAAGGCTCCTTTCGTGCAGGTATAATGTAATATATATTGTATCATAAGGACAATAATAATAATTATTATTATTTATTTATTTATTCAGAGAACTTCATGGTCCATACATGTTACATAACATAAAATGAAATTAAATCACAAAGCAAAACATGAATACAGTAATGCAAATTTACAGAAATTCTCTCAGAAACATATTTTTGTTTAAATGTTTTAAAATGTTAAATTACAAGCTTCAATTCAGTTACTTTAGCTAGAATTTACTAGATTACATTAGAAGTTTTATCATTAATGTAATGCTTTCACTCTGGCCTAATCTTCTGGATAAGTCGGGTTTCATTTTCAAGAGTAGTTTTCAAAAGATTGTAAAACCTAAACGAGGTTCACAATCTCATCAGCGATGTCCATGAGCCGCGCAAAACAGCATTTTCTTTTTATTTTTCAACGTTGCTGATCCCATTTCTCAGTATGGAAATGAGGAAATGAGCTCTTTTCATAGTGTTTCTAGGTAATGCAATTTTCAATAATCCTGCAGACTTGTTTCTCACACGTGTGTGCGCTCATTTCAGCGTTTGGCGTAACGAGATGCAAAGGTGAATGTGATTTAATTATTGAAGATAAAAGTTTCTTCGCGTACAAAGTTTACTTCGCTTCTAGACAAGTTTAGAATTGAGAAAGTATCTTGTAATTATAATGAGTTTACTTAAGAGGATAAATGATGAAACAGAGGGGACTAGAACTCACTATGTCAAATTATATGTTTTAATATTCACTGTAAGCATAGCTTGTACTATGGGTATCAGACAATTGATACTTATTCATTTCGTTTTTTAAATACATACTTATAATACATCTTAACACTAGACATAGAACAAACATCCATGTTCGTTACACAAATATTAGTCCTGGGTGGGAATAGAATCCACGACCTACAGCGCAGAAGGCGCACCAACTGAGCTGTGATGGCAATTAAATATGACATTTATTTTGCAACTCGAACTGCCAACGACTGCAACGATATATTTTGTGTGAAATAGCTCTTTCTTCGCTTTTGGAGTAGTCATTTAAGAATTTATAATACCTAGACTTTAGGATCGAGGGATCGATTCTACGCAAGGCAAGGTACAAGGGCTTAACATTTTGCATGGTTTTTAAAATAATAATTGCTAACAGCAATCAAACGGCTGCTTACTAATTAATCTTTTATAAATCCTTATCACATACGAACCCAATTTTTTTAAGGTTTCCTGTTAAATGTGCTTTTAGAACAGTTCGGTAATTAAACGATAATATTTGGAATGTTAATCAAGCAATCGTATTAACGAAGGATACTTCAACGCCGAATAAAAAAGGCAAATTATTTAGGTCAAAAGCTAAATTTATAGTACAATCAAACACGTTGTCGAAACGCGATACGCCTATACATCAAGTTAATGGTCGCCTATCGAGGTTATTAATATGGACTTTTTATAACAATGGCTACTGTAGTAGGCAGTTTATATGAAGTTTTTGACTTTTTTCTTAACTAGCTGTTGCAGTGCGCAACTTCGTCCGCGTATATATATATATATTATATGTATACATATATATATTATATATATACATATATATAATGTATATTTTAAATAATATCAATATATATATAACTGATATTGATATTATATGAAGTGCGCCTCAGAGAGAAACCTTTCGTAATATCATAATTCAATATCACTCACACCCGATATGTAAATGCTCATTGAAAGTTTTCCCCAATAACAAGGGTACATTAGGGTCATAGCAGACAACGAAAATGTCATTTTGATATTTTAACCAATTAGGTATACTTGTAAATTTTACAATTATTAGATGCCGCATTGAATCCACCGATTGTCGAATATTGATTTGTGATTGGAAAGCAATAAGGTAGTTTTCAGTTTGGCGTGTTCGGCGATCACTTTAGTATCTACGTATAGACAAGTTTGGCTCTTGCATTGCATTAGAAATTCAAGTTCCGTACGATGCCGGCATTATTTTGGATTACCGAATCAGTTTTGAGGGATAAACCTTATCCGTTACCCGAAAACTCAGATTTATTGGAAACATGGCGTGTATTTTATATTTTTCATATTTACTTACCTACTATTATTCGTAGTACATTTTTAAATAGGTTAAAAACTTTAAGTAGTACTTGAATATACAGAAAAGAGGAATATCATTACATTACAGATTATTTGATTTGATTGGATTGGTCTAAATACTAATTCAGAAGCCAGATTTAGAGAGACCAATCTTTACGTAAATAATATTTCATTTCATCATATTCTTCTTTTCTGTATATTCAAGTACTACTTGAAGTTTTAAAATATTACATTAGTTTCATAAAACGATGTAAATTAAATGTAGTGTTAATATAGTTAGAGATCGCTATAAATTATTTAATTTTCGTTTTATTAAACTAGTGATAATTGTGTATAATAAAAAAAGTCAAAACATCCGATAGGTATGACCGCAGTTTTATTTTATTATTGTTATTCAAATTGCAATTTATTTTAATTCTATTATATTTATATATTACAATAAGACGACGCTATTGTAGATAATTTATAAAAAAAAAAACTAATTTATTATCTGACACATCTCAATTCGTATATTTATGTCGAAAGATCAATTAATGAATTGAATTTAATCACCGTAGCTAGAGCTGATCCAATTGCAGCTTCAAACACCGAACCTCAGAACAATTACAAACACATGCGAAATTGAATCACGAAACATTGTTACTGTGTTACTGTAGATATCGTGCAGGCCGACGCGACGGACAAAAGAGATGTAACACGGAGTGCTGGCGCCAGATATGAATGCATTTAGCTGAGCCGAGTAGCCTGAGAGTAGAGATGTTACTTGAGAGGCAAGACGTCCGACTTTATGCGTTTAGGAGGCGGATTTCTGCAAAGGGAATACATTAACTGTCGCCACTGAGTAATATATTTTCCTTGGCTTTTTGTACTCTTGTTTTCTTCTCTCTTGTTTATCGGGTAGTTTGTTAAGAATCATTGGTCGAGTTGAGTTGAGCGATGATATATATATATATATATATATATATGCTTGTGCCGAGTAGTCTGCAAGTAGCTGAAATTTGCCCGGCTTTAGGCATCTCAGGGAAAAACCTAACAGATAAACCTAAAAGACAAACAGATCTCATGGTCTCAATAGTAACTATAAAAATAAAATCTTTGGAAATATTTAGCGCTACACGATAACTAAATCATTAATGTATTAACTAATTTGTTCAGAACATGAAAAACAATACTATTTTTGTATTAAAGTAGGCCTACTTTAAATTCAATAGTTCAAATTGATTTTGTAGGACCTTATTTGTTATCCTCTAGAACTGAGTTAGGATTTAGCTATGCTGGATACATATTAGGTAGGTAAGGGAGGCTATTAATAGGGTTTTGATATATATTGTGGATAAGAGATTCAGTTCGTCACATGCCGTTACTTTGTATGTAATTGTACAAAATAATTAAATAAATATTAATGGATATTTCACAAACGCCATCAAGCTCCAAACTGAGCGTAAATAAAGCATTTATTTTATTACACTAAAACTATTTCATCCGACTATTACAATTTTTTATCTGGTAACCATTTCGTTTCTTCAAAATGTTTGCAATCCTTATTGTAAATCCAGAACAGCCAGAATTATTCACGAGACGACGACGAAGCGAACTGTAAAATGTGGATTTCTCAAATCGTCGAGAAGTTTTCTGTAAAATTCTACATGATGATGTATTGTGAAAGGGTTTTAGTCTCTGTCAGAGTGGTAAGTCCTTTGCGAAGTTAAAATTAGCTTCATCCTGCATAAAGTTTATCACAGGGCAAAGGCGAAGGCCCGCACCATATGACTGGTTTTTTAATGTTATACAGTTACAGAACAAGCCGACGGCCCACCTGGTGTTAAGTGGTAACCTCGGCCCATAACAACCAATGCGACTTGGGTCCTCCCCTACTAGGTACTAGGTACGACAAGACCCAAGTCGCATCGTATGCGCCCGTAACTATGAGACGTGTAGGTGAAATGTCTCATGTGCCTGTAATTTCACCGGCAACCACACCTTGCAAACCGGAACACAGTAACGCGAACGCGTTACTGCTTGGTGGCAGTACTCCCCCGGATGAACTTGGCGAAAGTTCTACTGCTCTTACATTAATTTTGATAGCTTTCAATGGGTGTTGTAGAATGCTTTAACGTGTGTCACGTGACTCGCGTGTTTATCTCAGTTCCACAAGCACGTGATCTCGATGTATGCGTCTAATCTGTCTTCACGGAAACTTTAATTAACTGAGCTTTGATACAGAGAAATACAACTTGTCAAACAAGATTACCAGTAAATGATGTTTTAGTTTACAAATCTCACAGGAATAGGTTTGAGTTGTACTTGGCCAAAAACGTCCGTGACATATAAGCAATATAATAATAATATTGGTGGACAATTCACACAGCGCTATCAAGCCCCAAACTAAGCATATAAAAGATAAAGATAAAGATAATTTATTTGCGAAACATGTGTATATCACATTAAATGCAGATGGTAAAATCGTTTTAAGCACAACACGTTTTACCGAAATCGGCGTGCAAAATCTGAGTAACAGTGGCGCCAGAGAACATTTTTATTGAAATTAAGAAATAATGAAAATTTTACAATACAATTTGAACCTTAATTAATGTTAAGTAATAACTAACTAAACTAAACAATTTCAAAATAGATAATAAATAAATAAAAATATGTAACATTTATCGTAATTTATCATTCAAAAATTCGTCAAGATCATAATAACATTTATCAATTAATATTTTTTTAAATCTAATTCCGAATAAATTAGTATTTAATTCCATGAGGCATTTAGGTACTTTATTATAAATTGTGGGAGCCATACATATTATGCTTTTTTGCAGCAATGTGGTTTTAGACGAGTGCAGTTGTAATCTGTTTAGCAGTTTGGCATAGCTTGTACTATAGGAACCAGACACCTGATAGATATACTGATAGATCTGATATACATATATACTTTTTTGGAAATACATATTAACACCAAGACACATAACAAACAACTATATTCGTCACACAAATGTTTCTCCTGGGCGGGAACCGAACCCACGACCTACAGCGCAAAAGGCAGAGTTACTACCAACTGAGCTATGAGGCTTGTCCAAATATGCCATTGTAATCTTATTACTAATGTATGGAAGCCCTGGGTAATTGATAGAAACAACATTGCGGTTGGACCACATCTGAACAACCCTTCTAGTGCTAAGCGGCCAGATGTGATTCAACCCTAAATCGATAATCGAAAGCAATCAAAATGTCGTCGTTTGATGCGGGCAGAAAAATTTTAGACGTCAAGGGGATAAGAACGTAAGAGACATCCTCCTCAGCTTTCTTCTGTCTATAGCATAAAGTTTATTACGCAAAACAGTGATGGCAATCAATGTAGTTACTACTTTTGATAGTAAGATTTCAGGTATTCACCGTAGAGATAAATAGCATTTTCATACGTTATACCCTACGATCCCTTAGCTGTATCTAGCACCAGTAGTAACTGAATTGGAAACCCTTGATTACGAATTTGTAATGTAGTTAGGGGACAGATAACTATAATTACCTGCCTACTACCACAAATTAGTTAATACGTTACTAATAATCGATTTTATCGAAACCTGTCTAATTAGACGATGATGGATTACAAATTAGAACAAGACTCTGATTATTTGACTTTCATCACATAGCGAGATTTAATACCCAAGATGTTGTAAACTACAGAAGATTATATGCAAGCAGAAATAGAAGTAAGAAGAAATACGATATGGGTCCTCCACAACAGCATCCCATGCCCCCGGAGCCCTGAGGGGTGAAGGTGTCTCCACACATTAACGCTGCTTGTCAGCAGAAATGGGTAAAGAGGTAGTACATCCCCGGAAGAATTTGCCACTAGTCCTACTATACTGTAGCACATTGTCATTGCGTACCAAAATCATTGAAAACATATCTTAATTAGAATGCATTATCTGAGCTTGGATCATAAGAGGCTCTTAGAACAAAAGCAGATAGGTTATCAAACGCAAGAGATGCTATTTGAGATTGCTTGACGATATATAGGATAGCCATTAATCTATATTTACGACCAGCTATGGTGAGCGCGGTTTATGGGTCTGACTAATCAATGAGCCGTGTGTGTACTGAATTTAATAAATAATCAAAATATGGAAATGTCAACCAGACAACTTTCTGTGACAAAACATCAGGGCCTTGGGCTTACTGTCAATCAGTGAGAGTATCCGGTAAAAATAAAAACAATTTTGCGGGCTGTAAATTACCTAACGCAGCCCGCTGTATTTTTTTATTTTTCCCTTGGGTTAAATATTCTGTCATATCAACATCTGTATCAATAGAGAAAAAAAAAACTCTTTCAGTGGTTAAAGGCATGCCGCGAAATTTTTCATGGTTGCTTTCAGGACTTAATACTAAAAAAGATGGAATTTTCATTGGGAGTGTGGTTTTGATATAATAGTTTTGAAATGCTGTTCAGTTCAGATATTCTATTTAAAAAAGTTTGAAGTAATGATCCACATTATGAAAGTGGGGTATCGTTAAAAAAAGAGTAAAGTTCGAAGGTGTTAATTATGGAACTCTATTAAGTGTCTGAGTGATCTGGCGAATAATTAAAAAGCCTCAGTCGTAGAAGCAGATATAAGGGGAGGTAATATAAGCGAGTATATTGGGTGTCAGAAGTGTGTAGTTATATTTTCTTTTTTTTGTACTACTAATTCGATAAAACAATTGGATATTGTTACATTTCCTACATTTACTTACCCAACCCACGCGATCAAAGCTGCGCTGGCAGATGAAAATGCACCCTAAATTGGTTTTCGCAGTAGAACTCAGGTTTCTTCAACTAGTTTTATTTTCTAAGCCATTAAAGTCATCGTAACCTTCCAATATTGATTACATCAAACATCGTAGGTTTCACTGGAACCCGTGAAATATGAGAGCTAAAATGTAGTCGAGCAAACTTTTCCACAAGTTACACTCTAGTTACCTCCTAGAGTTGGTCCAATTTGGTAACGTTCGCGAGCCGAGTGTGCTCGAGACGTTGCATCGTATGTCTGCCGATTAGGGTTCTACTCGCTTTTCCCTTCACTAATATCACAGCGTGTGTTTTAAGAGCTGGTGGCTCAGTGGTACAGATCCTATAGAACCCGAGTTTCAACTGTTTGCTGATTCAAATCGAACAACAACGCTTTATTACTTGGTCTTTTGTTTCTTTGGCCGCCATGACACTAACTGTCGCCATTATTTTTGTACTTGAAAATTCATTGAAATATTGAAAATACATCGATAATATTACGAAAATTCCCACAGCAAATATCAAAATGTGTGGTGAACTTATATTATACCACACTGGTTTGATTCAGTCAATGACATGAGTTGTAGCCGTGTATTTAATATTTTTTGTGTATTTTTGTGCTCATTACAAGGGAGAGATGAGATAAATCAAGTGAAAAAATTTTATGGTGTCGATTTAAACCCAGGACATTATGACCCGAATGATAAACTCGAACGTCAGCCCTCTGAGACGCTCCAGAAAAGTACCCACTCTTACCTTCAAAGGCAGACGGAACACTCAGATAAATATCAATTCGCGCTTGACCGCATCAAAGTCGAGAACCTGAGACGTGCAGGATCATAACACGGTTACGCGGGAGCTAATGAAGTGCTCTCGCGTCAAAGGAGCCAACACTGTGACGCCCTTTCACCCTTCTTCAAGGGCTTTCTCTCCCGATCTGGAGTTGCGTCTGAGATATATAATTTGCTATATCATTTGGCATCGAATAAGATTGGAAATTATTGAAAGAGCTAATAAAAAAATTCATTAAATATCGAAAGTCAATCGCTTGATATAATATGATACTGATATAATAATGTGACTCAATGAATATTTGCTTGTGATAACAATCCGTATGTTTTCGTGGTTGATTATTACCCATTCACTCTCGGAGATAGAGTATAGAAAAGTGCCCTTACAATGGGAACACGAAGAAGACAAAAGGAACAACAGTCATATTTGACGCAGTAATTTTTTTATTTTTTTTATGTAATACATTTACGGAACGAGCCGACGGCCCACCTGGTGTTAAGTGGTAACCTCGGCCCATAACAGCCGATGCGACTTGGGTCCTCCCAAAGTAGGTATGACAAGACCCAAGTCGCATCGTATGCGCCCGTAAATGTGAGACGTGAAGGTGGAATGTCTCATGTGCCTGTAATTTCACCGGCAACCACACCTTTCAAACCGGAACACGGTAACGCGAATGTGTCACTGCTTGGCGGCAGAAAAGGGCATGGTGGCAGTACTTCCCCGGACGAACTTGGCGAGAGTTCTACTGCTCTTAAAAAAAAAAAATGCTTTGATTTGGGTAGTTTCGCTTACGTAGGATAGGAAGTTACTTATGTTTGTGCTTGCTTGTTTTTGTAAAAATGTCATTAAGTACGTGTCCATTGTTGTAAATAATATTGTGTGTCAAAATAAATCATTTTTCTTTCTTTCTTCTATATTAGTTCGTATGTTGTAATTATTTTTGGCAAATATACACTACCTGTGTCATTGGCCCTTTCGAGCCAGTGCGGTGAAAATATTAAAGTGCGCCTCAAATTGGCTCCCTTCATACAATTCAAATATACCTCCGATTTTAAAGTTTTAGTATATGCCGGTTTCATCACGATGTTTTTTGTTCACCGTAATGAGAATATACAAAGGTTAAAACTTGCGAAATTCAGTGTCTGTACTAATGGGTCACCGCCCTCAATAATAGCTACAAAACAATAGAATTTGTAGTTTCGTTTCAAACGGAATTAAAGCCTCCAAATGAACGAGACGAGAGCGAACGCAATCAACTAATCCCATCGCAAATCCAAAACGAAGGAAAGTTTAGGTACAATGTTGGAAAAAAAATGCAAATTTTAATTATTTAATCCGGGCTCTATTTTCGAGAAAGTATCCCAGGCGTCGTAATTTGCCAAGACCCTAGCCGTTAATAAAGTGTATTTTTGTGTGGAAAAGGAAATACGAAGTTTCAGCGATCCCTCCGTTGAATTTCCCTATGAGCGTTTGGAATGGATCATTGGGGATCTGAACATTCATTAGTTTATACTAAACTATAATATACTGGGTAGGTAAATATCTATATTCTATATGTACATAGTGCACGAAATCTCGCTTAAGCTAGTCAGCAGTAATTGGCAGCTCTAGTTGATTCGGCTAATCAATTTGCGATCATAATATATCTGCAAAATCAGGATTCAATTAGCATACTTGGAGTTCCTTAACAAAAAAGGGCAATATTGGTGTTTCAATAATTTAGATTATTTGTTTGGAGAATCAAACTTACCGTTAATTCTTTAAATGTTTTGATGATCATGTAACCCCATGGTTATCAACATAGGCAATACTGAGAAAAGAATGCGAATTTGGATTTAAAAAACGAGATCTTTAAACGATCAAGCTTAAAATCTCGGTCCGAGGAAATCCCCGAAAGCGAAAGAAATCCGAGAAGGAATTTGCGAGTGCTCTCTCATTTTCCGGCTCAGGTAGCTGAAAAAACAGTCCCTCATTACACTAACGCAAGTATAACACTAAGATCAATATTCAAGCGTTCTTTTTCCTTCTTACCATACTCAGATGGTTATTGTCGGCGGGTCCTATCCTATTATAGTCATATAATGAAATACCTACTTCAATAATAATGCTGTTTTTTGTCAATCAAGTTTGAAACTTGCGTTAAAGAAGGGGATAAAAATTGCATTATTGATGTGATTTTTTGTATAATATTTTATGAAGTTACAGGCACATCAGACATTCCACCTTAACGTCTCAGAGTTAGGGGCGCATACTGTACGTCTTGGGGTCTTATCGTACCTTGGAAGAGGACCCAAGTCGTATTTCGTGTTACAGGCAGAGGTTAACACTTAACACCAAGTGGGCCATAAGCTCGTCCAGTAAGGTTATCAAAATAAAAATGATCTTCAGAGTAAACGCGCAAAAAGAAAACTGTATTATTCCTGTATGTCGTAATGGTATCTATACAAATAAATAAAATTGGAGTGTCTATTTGTAATATTAAAAAAACTGCTTTTTACTAACTGCATATGATATATATACGCGGTACATATACCAAAACAATTTTTTTTACACTATTTGTCTGTCTGTCTGTCTGTCTGTTTGTTCCGGCTAATCTCTGAAATGGCTGATGTAACAAGGAGTAACTTAGGCTACTTTTCCGAGGGGTAAAATAGGGCTGCGTGATAAAACCGAATTCCACGCGGACGAAGTCGCGGACAACAGCTAGTATGTATATATCACAGGGTAAGATTCCATTATTATAACTAAGCGGTCTCACCTGATACACACACAGTTAACAATGCCGCTGTTGTTAAAATTAGTACTACACATATTCATGAAACGGAAACCCTTGAGTGTTTAGATTAACCTTAGTCCTCATACTGTACATCGCTGACAGGTTAGACTCGTGCTTAATAGAAAGGTGAAAATTACCAGATGTACAGTCAACGGTAAAAGTTAATGGACATAATTATATAATGTTCCATAACTTAAGAATCAGGGGCCCACGTTGCTCGCGTCCGTAGGTGATAACCCTCTGAATCCCTACACGTGTCCCCCGAGTGGTGCGAAAGAAGCAACCCAAAGTAGCAGTAGAACTTGTGCAAAGTTCGCCCGGAGAAGTAATGCCACCACACCTGGTAATCGGCCGCCAAGCAGTGATGCACTCGTGTTGCTGTGATCCGGTGGAAGGGAGTGGTTGCTCCTTTGCAACCGCGTAACATCCCCGTCTCGGGTTGATGGACGCAACGCAATGCGACATGAGTCATCTCATACTTTGGTGGACAAAAGCCGTTATAAGATCGGGCCACATAATACGATTTTCACCAATACTTGTCGATTTGATCGTACTATGTAGCCCGAATTAACGAATCTGTATTTGTAGTCTGGTAACGAGTTATGGAACTTACATATTTGTAAAATTTTGCAGCTGACTGTACCTGCGTGAAGATCGATACTGCGGTAAGGGTCAGGTAAAAGCGTAAACAATGAGAAGTGAAAATAGAAAGAAAGGGAGAATTGAATTCTAGTTTCTTTGAAACTTGTCGGTTTGAATGCTTCAGGACAAAACATGAGGGTGACTAAGAAATGCCTTCTAGTTCATACTGTGGAGTTCATACTGTGGAGTCCATACATTCTGTTTAGACTAAAGAGGCTGCGTGGGCTTATCTCTAAGGAGAATTCTTCTTAGATGACGCACACTTCTTATGTATATAACCCAGTTGGCAGTAACTCTGCCTTTTGTGCTGTAGGTCGTGGATTTGATTCCCACCCAGCATAATTAATTGGATGACAAAATAGATGTCTGTTCTGCGTTTGGGTTTTAATATACATTTATATGTATGTATTTATACTAAAAGTATATATTCTATTTCCAAAAACCTTATCTCGGTCCAAAAAACATGATGATTGTATAATGAAAATGTCCATGGAAGGAGCCCGGAGAAGGTTCAAGAGGCTCTACAAGCCGGCTCACCCAATTACACAGGTCTCATCACTTGTAAGATTACTTATCTACTTTGCTGAGCGGAATCGGAAGATTATATATTAATTAAAATTGTATAGCACAATAAAACTCGGCGGCTTTATTTCGTTAATAGATCGTCATAGATCTGAGTCAATTATTAAAACTACTCAATTCGCTGTAAGATAACCAAATCAAATTCACTAGTTATTTTATGTGATAAAAATAACGGAACGAGCAGATGGCCCACCTGGTGTTACCAGATGGTAACCTGTGCCTTTTCAAGCAATACGCCTTGGGTCCTACCCTACTTAGGTGCGACTAAACTAATGTCACATTGTATGCGCCCGTAACTCTGAGACATAAAGGCGGAATGTATCAGAGTTACACTCTGTAATTTCACCGGCTACCACACCTTTTGAACCGGAACACACTAACGCGAATGCATTATAGTTTGGCGGCAGAAATGAGAAATATTTATGATATAATACTTCCCAGGACGAACTTGGCATAGGTAGCTACTTTGGTATCACAAATTGTAAGATCGTTTCTATTTTGTACAATTTGCATAAGTCTAATATAATCTCAAGAATACATAATCAGTCCATCGACCTTTATATCCATTGACCTAGACGAACCCGATCGGAATGGGGTAAACGAGCTACGTTTTCAATAATCTCACAATCAATTCTGATCTGACGTCAATCAATTCTGGGCTTAAATAAAGACTCCTTTGTTTAGTAATTTATGAACCTTTATAAAACGCAAAGGGAATTCAGTGATGCTAAATAATTTTGTAAATGGTGTAATAAAAAGTGAGGCCTGTGCCAGTTATTTTATAAAAAAAAGCAGAATTACGCTATTAAAAAAAACTTTAATAAAAAAGCAAACTGCCAATTAGATAATTCGGAGTTGATATAAAAGTAATAAGTATTTCTTAATTTTTGTATAAAAAGAAACACCAAACAATATTTATTTATACTGTCGTAAATTTTATTTATTTCACAAAGTTATTTTTATCCTCAAATTTTATTCATCGGTGACTCGAAGTCTGGTGTTGCGCGGAGTAGAATCAAGTTTTTCAATAAGGTATAGAAGAAAAATAAAACTTGAGAAGTGCTTAAAAATAAATACAGATCGCCGACTGAGGGTCTCATAACGCACGACAGCAGCGAAGTCAGGTTTTGCTGGTAAATTTAGTGATGTGCTAAACCCAGAAAGTACAATAACAGAAATCAGTACCAGTGTACCGAATGCACTGAATCTCAAGAAATTCGCTATTTTAGTTGCTTTGATCTGTTTCTGTGGCCGCAAGATTCGAATTAAACACAAAAGAGCCAAAGGTAAAATGACATGTATAGAATCATGTATCATCATAGCTTTGTCCCGAAAGGCGTGGCAGAGAGCTTCAGTAGGCCACTTTTCACTGTTGTGTGACTAGTAGTGAGCTCATCAACACCAATACCAAAATAATAATAAATAAATAAATAAATATTGGTCAACATTTCACACCGCGCTATCTAGCCCCAAAGTAAGCTAAGCATAGCTTGTGTCATGGGAACCAGACAACTGATACAATACTTATATACTTTTTTTGTAAATACATACATATAATACATATTAACACCAAGACACAGAACAAACATCTATGTTTCTCACACAAATGTTTGTCCTGGGTGGGTATCGAACCCACGACCTACAGCGCAGAAGGTAGGGTTACTGACCAACTGAGCTGCGAGGCCAGTCGATAATCCGACAACCTTGACAAGTTTATTTTATGTGGCAATATTACGAAACGAACTGATGACCTGGCGTTAAGTTTTAACCTTTGCTCGTAACAACAATCAGACTTGGGTCATCCCCCTACCTAGATACAACGAGACCCAAGTCGCATCGTATGTGCCGTAACTGAGACGTGTAGGAGGAATATCTCATGTGCCTGTAATTTCACTGGCACTCTTCAAACCGGATAACAGTGACGTGAATGCCCAAGGTACTGCTTGGCGGCAGAAATGGGTATGGTGGCAGTGATTCCCGGGAACGAACTTGGTATACTGCTACTGAACAACGAGTTCTTATACCAACGTGTTATCTGCCAGATATACCAGATGCCAGGAACTGGGTTCAAACCGGGAAAAATGGCACATCTCTAGTTTAAATTCCAATACAAAACTGGCTTTAACTCGGACGATCGGACAGGTAAACGTTTGTTTTTGCCATCGAATGACCTTCCCAGTCACATTTAATGGAACAACGAAAGCCTTTTGGTGAATAATCACGGTCGACCAGGTTTTATTGTTCACTTTAGAGTTAAACACTTAGTTTGAAGCTTGTGTGTAGTTGATAACAGTTTTTACATTAAAGCAAAAACAATAATGTCTGAATTTCTTGTACGGGGAACTAGCTTAATTAATTTTATATGTCGCATCTAGAAGAAAGAAGAAGAAAGAAAGAGTATTTATTATTATTATTTTTTATATATTTATTATTTATCTAGGAAGTACAACAGATATTTTTGGTAAAAATCAATACATATTTTGGTTCAGAAAATACATCTTTTGAAATCTTGGACAGACGGATGTCAGACGACCAAACGAACTGGGTATTCGCATTAGACTTAGGTCACATTTAAGGCCCTTCTTTGGGTACGGAACCTTAAAGATTAGGTAAAGTAAAACATGAAAAGCAGCTACCACAACTAACGCAGAAACTTAACGTTACTATTATTACATAGTGATAGACAGGAGTAATTTGCCCGTAACAGTTCCCAATAAGGTTTACCAGGTGTGACACGTGAAATGTTAATCTCCAAACATCGACTAGTCGCAGGTGGGGATATTCGGGGTGAACGCAACTATAAAGCTCAGCGTTCACTGTGCTCTCTGAATCTAATCGAATCACGATAATTCACCTATTAATTAACTATGATACTGCGTCTATCTGTATGAAGCCGCGCCGCGCCGCGCCGCGCCTATCCCACTGCGAATGTCTGCGGCGATGCGTTTGAATTTGGTTTGTCGCGCTTCATTCGATGCGGGAAATCGGATGTATGTCTTTGCATCTACTTACTCTACTTACAACTTACGATTTAGTTGTTCAAGCAGGTAAAATAAAGGAGAATGTATTGTAATAGTGATACATACAGTAGTCCCAAACATACACGACTGCGACTGGCCTCACAGCTCAGTTGGTAGTAACCTGGCCTTCTGCGCTGTAGGTAGTGGATTCGATTCCCACCCAGGACAAACATTTGTGTAACGAATATGTATGTTTCTGTTATATGTTCTGTAATATGTATTATATGTATGTATTTATAAAAAATAATACAAATAGTATATCACTTGTCTGGTTTCCATGATACAAGCTATGCTTAGCTTACTTTGGGGCTAGATGGCGTTGTGTGACATGCCCACCAATTTTTATTTATTTATGGTTTATTTATTATATACGCAGAATTTACTGAGATTATTTCACCCACAATCTTCCCACTTCCCATGCCCGGACAAGTTATTTTCAAGTTTTTTTTTCCGAAATGCTGGAAGAAAGTAATAGCCGAGTTTTTCGACGGAAAACATTGACTAAGATGAGCTTACAACTTTTCACGTCTAGTTCCCGCGACAGTGTAACCCACAAGGTGAAAAGTGGCGAATTTTGGCGCTGCCTACCCGTTCGGGGAAAAGCTTGATCCCATATATAAGTATGTAATATATGTACAATCTCCCCAATAAGGAAGATTTACCCGCGCATAGGTGTGACACATGAATATGATAATCCCCGAACATCAGCAAGGTCGCAGGTGTGGGATATTTGGGGCAACCCCAAATATTAGGCTCGGCCGTGTTAGAACAGTTTTTCATGTAGACAGGTGCTAGTGTTGAGTTTTTTATTTTATTATTGCTGAGTTATCCCTCGTTAATGAATAGTTTATTGAAAGCTGTAGTAGTTTTCTGTTTATGATTGCAAAGTTGAACATTGACATGTTAAAACAATTGTGGTGTTGTTAAATAAATATTATAGTATCATAAATTATTAAAAAAAATATATAATCAATATTGTCTGGCTTCAAAGCTTAATTGGTATAGATAAACATTTTTGTCGCGAGCAAAGATGATAATTTTATTTCTGGGTGTTATAGGGTATATAATACATACATATATGATTAACATAAAGGACAAACAAGCCAAGTTAGCCATGAGCTTAGTTCAAGGCCTCCTAGATCCTAGATAGGCACTATGTAAAATATACACCAATTTTTTTAATAATTTGCCCAAACTAAAAATTGATGATTGATAACCAAAAAATGGATACATTCATGGGTTCAGTCCTTTTAACCGTCGATTGGGAGAAAAAGATCATTAGCGGATTTAAGAAAAGTAAAAACCAGAGCCTAGTAGATAGCCGCAACTTGATAACAGCACTGAAGTTACTTCGAAGAAAGCTTAGAAACCCAGTCGGAAAAAAGTCAGTGCGAGGTAGCTGTCACACTCCATATTTTTATATGACGTAAGAAAGTCATCGTTGGCTCTCGTTATACTATCGCGACACAGTAATATCGGTTGTTGAAGATTTATACCACTTGTGCTACATGAGGGTGCCAGATAATAGGTACCTATGCCGCGCATTCGCTATTTTTATTGTGCGCCCTTCCAAGACATACTATCTGGTGATTGAATGTGCCACGCAACATACTTACAGAAAAAGGTTTATATTTAGTTATTGAAAAACATAAAGTAATATGAACACACAGAAAAAGTTTTATATTTAGTTAATGAGAACATACCGTAATATGAACACACAGAAAAAGTTTTATATTTAGTTATTGTGAAACGTACCGTAGTATGAACACAGAAAAAGATTTTTACTTAGTTATTGAGAAACATATCATAATATGAACACAGAAAAAAAGTTTTATTTAGTTATTGAGAAACATACCGTAATATGAACACACTTCCTATGGAGGATGGGTATATAGAATATTTTTCAGGGTTCCTTAACTGAAGTATCAGTTTTTGAAAATATTCATTTCCAGCATGAATAAAGCGAGCCTTATTCATTTTTAAATGGCATGATTCGCCCAATCATTCGCGTCCTTGCAGTAATTATTTCAAAACAGAGTAGCGATCGTTACACAAATCATGATCAAATAGAAATATCAAAGTTTTATACCTGCTCCGGTATTCACGTAGACGAACGCCCCGAATTGCCCTCATTATGCGGGACAACCATCGTTAATATGCAAATCAAAGAATGAGAGCTCTTACTGAAGTGCGGTAACTCACATCACCTTTTAGACTACTTTTTAAAGTAGCAAAAAAGAGAACGATGCCTGTTGACGGATGAGCGAGTTGAATCGGCTAGACGGACTAAACAGACATACATACATACATAAAATCCTGATCTGCTGATATCCCGATCGATCCTGACATACCTCCTTAGCTTCATCCACTCTCATCACATTCTTCATTCATGCTCGGAGGTTTAGGGTACTCTTGCTATTAAAAAAATAAAAGAGCTACTAAACATCATTTAATATTAAGCTACAATTTGCTTTGGTAGCGTAATATGCAATGATGACTTGAATGTAGCATTTCGTGTTCCAATGGTTTATTTCTATGCAAATTTGGAGCTCAAAGTAGAATGGAAATACTGAAAAATGTTTTAAAGTACGCTGTAATTGCTTTTTCCGACTGAATTTTTGGTCGTCCAGTTACCTATTACGCTTTATGGAGAAGTCCTTCTCACTTTCTTAGTTGTTACCGAAAAAATGGATTTGTTTAGATTTTCTACAAGTTCATATGCTTAGTGAGATTCTGGACTCGTCTGTGTTATCTTTTTGTGTTTGTTCTCTCAAAACAGTGTTGTGAAAGGATTTTAAGTGCGCCTTAAAGAGGCTCCTTTCGTGCACTTGACACATGTCTTCGAATTTTTAGTTCTAGGACATGTCGGTTTCTTCACGATTTTTTTCCTTCACCGTTTTGAAAACGTGGTATTGCGCACATAAATCTTTCAATTGGAAAAGTCATAGGTGCATGTCGAGATTTGAATCGGTGACCTCCGGATTGAAACGCAGGATCCATACCACTAGACCGCTCTCATACACACCATGATTGGAATAGACTCGTTTACTGGGCCATAAGTGTCCATCATAAAATATGTGGCAGTTTCTTAGACCGAAGCCATCATTAACACGGCTTCCTTCGTTAGCATAACCCTGCCTTCTGCGCTGTAGGTCGGGGGTTCGATTCCCACCCAGGGCAAACATTTGTGTGACGAATATAGATGTTTGTTCTGTGTCTGGGTGCTAATATGTATTAGATGTCTGTATTTACAAAAAAGTATATAACTATTATATCAGTTGTCTGGTTCCCATAGTACACAAGCTATGCTTGGTTTGGGGCTAGATGGCGCTGTGTGAAATGTCCACCAATATTTATTTATTTATTATTATTAGTTATTGATCGGTTGCATGACCGCACTTGACCACGCGCGACCCCTTTGCTCATAAAAACATTTCAAGAGATGTTGCAGGGATTAGGTAGCTCGGACAGATCACAACGCGTGATGAATGACGTCCGCGGTAAGATTACTTGTTTATTTTTACTCCTTTTGTGCCGCGATCAACTCGAGGCCACCTTGCTTGCTCAGATCATTTTTATGACTCAGTCATTTTACTGTCGTACATTAGTAGGTGTCTCAGTATTTGGACGTACAAAGGCATTGTGGTTGTATTTTGTGGAATTTAGTAGAATTAACAACATTCAATCCGACCCGTGGGATTTTGAATTGCTAGGGAATGGGGCTGATATCTTATCACGTTAATGTGCTTGAAATTTCAGACAAAATTTACATAAAGTACTTTTTTTTTTTATTGTTTGAAATGAATGAACCGAGACTATTGTCTTTTCTGCAAATTTATGAATATATTTAAAATGACCGGTGTAACGCCAATGTATAAGTAGGTAGCTAAAATCACGATGTTCGGTTTGCTTTCGCTTTAAAAATAAACACATATCATGAAAATTAAATAAGTATTATATAATTAAAATAAAATAAAATGTATTCCATTAAAATTATATTCCAGCACGATGGTTTATTGTTCTTCCTTCATGAACATAGAATTTCACGATCCCAAATGGAACACTTTCGCTATATAAATGGAACACACGCAGAACAGATCGTTTTTAATCTGCATACTATTAAATAACAATCAAGCGTTATTAATTATGAAAAGGTGCTAATTGTCTTTCTGTTATTACAGGTAATCTACAGTTAATTACGTATTCCACGCGACCGTTAATCATCTGTGAGTATGGTAATACAACAATGTACAGAAAATTCAGTAACTTGATTCCAGCATACTAGTAGGTACAACTATAATAATAATAATATTGGTGGACAATTCACACAGCGCCATCTAGCCCCAAAATAAGCATAGCTACTATGGGTACCAGACGTTTGATATAATTATTTTATGACTTTAGAATGCTATATAAATACACATATATTATACACTGGCTGTGCCTCGCGGTGTTACCCGCGGTAAATAAGTCATCCAACGGGAAACACTGCACTTTTTTCCAATTCAGGATATAGCTATCTTGGTATAAGCTATCTATGTTATGCTAGGTATGGCATAGAACGACCCGCATTCAGTTCGAAACAATATTACTATTTGTAAGCGACACGTGTTAGCGACATGTTACAATAAAGCGTGATCGTTGGAAATCCTCGGCAAATTGCAAAACACAATTTTGCAACACACAAAACTTACAATCAATTTAATGCATTGAAATAAATGTACGCGTCTGTATGTATTTACACGTTTTAATACGGAGATAATTATTTATAGGAATGAAACTAGCCGTTTAAGATTCCAGCAGGACAAATCAGGTCAATGTAATTAAATATTTTAGGTATGTAGTATTTATATATTCGACTGATTAATTTGTTGTGTTATAATTAAATGCAACGATTACTTACAAATCATTAACCTTAAAATCTTAATATAACATATCCTCGGTAAATTTTAGCCCCTTTATCTTTGGATAAGGTGAGGTAGGATTCGAACCCACGATTTATAGTCAATATCTATAAACCTGGACCTACTTATTTTCAGAGTTGCGAAACCATTCCATCTTAGTGTATTGATTGGATGTTTTTTACGGCTGAAGTTTTCAGACGGACTAGGGGGAAATTTGTAAGAATAACTTCCTTTCTAGCCTTCTACTCAGTTGCTAACTTAATGAACGATCGAAATCGTTTGATAGCGAGTTAAATGCTCGGTTCTTAGGAAACAGAGATAGAAGGAGAGTACATATAGATCTTTTATTTCATAGTACGAAAACTTGGGATGGTTTCCTTTCGTAGATTGTATAGTATATTTGTCTATGTTTGTTGATGAGATCACACAGGGCAAAATACAAAAGAGAAAAAAAAACAGCTTACTAGGTAGTGTTGATTTTGGCTCTGAATTTCATCGGATTACTGCAAAAGGCCTTCCATCTTGTTGTTATGGAAATATATGTTAGAGGAAATATTTACACGGTTTCGTACCTAAGGTGTAGTAACCCTTTATCGAAGCGAGGGAGCCTGAGTCTGGCAAATAATTGTATTACACAATGCCAACTGCGACACAGGAAATCACATTGCAGTTGTGTGATTTAGTAAGGTAGATCGATTATAGTTTATTTTCGCAATTTTAACTTTCAATGCTAAAAAGGCATATACTAATGTAATGCATATTTTAAAAAGAACCCAAATTCAAAATTCAATTAAAAACCTTGAAGTTTCGCTTTAAGTTTTGCTTATAATTTTATACATTATTTCTTCTTGAACTTAGACATTCTGTTTCGCAAGAACTACTGTTTGAATCTGTATAAAGCACAATAATATTGAATAATAAATAGAGCGAAAATGGGCATGTAAAAATGACAAAGGAAAGGTACAAAAAGATTTCTCGTAGGTACTATGTACATAGGTTATATCTTCGAAAGAAAAAAACCGCTGGTCGGGCACCGATTACTCAAATACGGGATGCTGCGATAACTCAGGTCAAGAACACCTGGTCACAAACATCATTAATATTGAAGGAAATACGCGTTAAGATGTAGGTAAGATACGGATCTTGGATATTATATACAGGAGGATGCGGTATTCGCATGTTAATACGAAAATCTACGTGAAAATGATGACCTACATGATTTGTTGTAAGGACTTTTTATAAAATAATATATAAAATAATGTATAAAACATATAGTAAGTTTTTGAATAAAATATATAAGGGTCTTATTTCTCTTTAAATGAAGAATGTTTTTACGGAATTTGTTTTAGATTTTCAAATAAAATATAATATGAATATGATTATGATTATATATCATAATATTATGATTATATGATAATGATTTCGGTTACAAGACGATATTTTATTTGTACACACTGAAATTGGAATGAGTTCTTAGAACTGTCGTGACAGCCACTTTGCTAGCCCATGTACAAATCGACGAATAAATATAAATAGTCATCCATTACGGTGATACTAAAAATGCACGAGTGCGTTTATTTATGTAATGTAAATGTAGTCTATGGTTGTGATCAAATAGCTTAATTCAATTGGTTGTTTGCCCTCTGACTTGGCCAAATGTAATGGTTGTTGATCAAACAGCTCAATTCAATTGGTTGTTGACTATCTGACTTCGCCAAATAGTCTATTACAATATAACTCAAGATAAGTGCGATAAACTAGTTATCGATCCTAATAAATTTCGTATCGAAAAGTAACGTTAATTAATCGATATGCCGCCATTTCGTGTCAAAGTTCAAGTCATCATTTTTTATGAGTTTGGCCAAGGAGTGGAATTGCCTGCTGGCGTCTAATTGTCTAAATCATTAAAACAGAGTGAACACGGCTCATCTAGAAAAGCGTGCACATCATCTCTTTCCATTAGGTGCAGTAGAAACCAAATGATTGCGGATAAAAAACGGTTCAGAAGCACAATAGTGATAGTTTGTGTGGGTGCATCTTGATTTAGTCTTAACACCATTAGCCATATTATCCCGGTGCGGAAGTGCAAGTTTTCATATCGACTGGCCTCACAGCTCAATTGGTAGTAGCACTCTAGCACTTCTGCACTGTAGGTCGTGGGTTGGATTCCCACCCAGGACAAACATTTGTGTGATGAACGCAGATGTTTATTCTGTGTCTGGGTGGTAATGTATTATATGCATGTATTTAAAATATATCAGTTGTCTGGTTCCCATGAAACAAGGTTTGGGTGCTTATTTTGGGGCTAGATGGCACTGTGGAAATGTCCACCAAAATTTTTTTACATATTTATTTATATCGTAACTTGAAAACATATTTTACTGAGAACCCGAATCTTTCCCGTTACTAGGTTTGAGAAGAATATTAAAAATAAAGCTGTTTCGTTTGGTGTGATCCTTCGGTACACTTAACCAGCGTCTCAATTTTTGTAAGTCTTGCTTAAGTAAAATTTTTCCATTTCATTTCTTACTAACCAATCAAAAGGATCCAATTAAAACTGGACTCGAAGGTGGGTTCCAATCCAATTAATTTTGATGTTTGTTTAATACTTCTCGATTAATTGCTATGATTAAGATTCCCTAGGTTTTCTTGAGAAATTTAGTACCAGTACGCCATAATGAACGTTAAAACCATTTTGGTTCCGTCAAGAATAGAATTAAACAGTTACCTTTTTTATGGGTGTTGTAAACAGTTTGAAAGAGTTAAACACCGATTTGTTGTGACCACAAATAGCCAGTTTATTGCTCAGTTACGTATTCGGAACTTATGGGTTGTGGTGGGACTTAAGGGTACCCACCAATACTTTTTAGTCTCGATCCAGACACGGACTGAAAGCGATTCTAGTTTTATTGTCGCAGTTTTAGCGCCGCAGCAGCTGAAAGCTGAAAAAATATTCATTTAGTTTTCTTGTTTGTGACTATGCCGTCTTAAGGTCGAGAAAATGCAAATTGTTATCTCGGAACGTGCTTTTGAATTTATAATAAGTAAACTACTTCGAAAGTTTTGTGCCAATAGTGGACGACTTAACAGTCAAAAAGCGTTGCATTCATGGATCGCGTCCTTCCATTGTATCCGAGTTAGACTGCATATTACAAATTAAACGTGATTAAAACAGTTAATGGAATTTTTCATAATATCTGTTATTTATTATTTTTTTGGTGAACATTTTTACATTGCCATCTAGCCCCAAAGTTTAGCTTAAAGTAACGCATAGCTTGTATCATGGGAATCAGACTGCTGATAACGACTTATATACTTTTTGTACATATATTTTTACATCCTTGTGCTGAAAAATCAGCGCTGTAACTTGTTGCGCTCGGGGCTTTTTATAAAAATATGTACGCGACAACCTTCTTCATTCCAACTCATAGTTTGTTTGTACTTTTTCCTTTTTATATTGTGTTGTGTTATGTACAGTTTGTGTAAACAACATTTATTCTATTCTATTCTAATATAAATATATACAAACACATACACAACAAACATCTGTGTTCGTCACACATATTGTTCCTGGATGGGAACAAACCCACGATTGACAGCGCAGAATGCAGGGTTACTACCAACCGAGCTGTGGCACAACCGAGGCAGTCGTACACAGATAAATAATCCCGGTGCCAATAATAAAACTGGGAATAATAAACATAAAACAATTGGGATAGCCAATGCCCATGACTAGTGTTTGTAACGAAAGGTAAGTCAAGTCAGTATTCTATTTGAATATGAAGTAATCTGGCAATCTGCCCATGTGACGGCACCTTTTGCAGTATTTCCAGGCTCAGATCTTTAACAGTTGTGCAAGTTGCATGATTTGTAGCGTTCCGCGAAATGTAAGTCATTTTTCAGTTGTTAATGGACTATTTGTGACATTAATCATCATCTGTTTCCTTGCTATTGACGGAAGAAACTGAAATCTGCGTTCTCCAATATAATCTAGATCAGGTGCAAAAGCAACTTTTTGATATGAATAAAAAGACTGAAAACTGATGACGTTTGATTTAGATAAAACTGTTAAAAGCACTTCTCAATCTCAACTACTTGCTTGTTGAGATTGAGCGTTTGTGCTTTGTTATGTACAGTCGCACATAACATGCGAACATAAGTAAAAAAAATATGTTGATGTTCTAATAAATGTATTTCAGTTGGATTTGCCAACAATAAAAAGTTCTCACTTAATTTACAAAGCGAAAGAACATTTCGAAGTTATCACATTGGTTTCAATTAGAAACAGAGGCAAGGGAATGAAAAATGTAAAATAATTAATGAATTTCTCGAGTTAATGGCACAACAGTTATTTTTAATCACCCATGAACATAAGAAGCGGGACTCAAATTAATTTAATTAAGGTTTTGTTTGTCTCAGTAGGACAATTTACTGTTCACAGCACTAGGAATCACTTTTCGTGCAACATTGTAGTAATGTTCGAAATTTGGTGAGTATGATGACTAAGTATATGTAATTGTACTATATTTTTTCAATTTACAATCTAGTATAGAACATTAAACATAAATAAATAAATATAAATAAATATTAGTGGACATTTCACACAGCGCCATCTAGCTCCAAAGTAAGCTAAGCATAGCTTGTATCATGGGAACCAGACAAATGATATAATACTACTAATATACTGTTTTTTGTAAATACATATTAACACCCAGACACATCACAAAGATCTACTTGTCACACAAATGTTTGTCCTGGTGGTGATCGAACCCACGACCTGCAGCGTTACTACCAACTGAGCTATGAGGCCATGTAGTTATTTGCCCCTTGATTGCAAAACATTAACAAAAGACCTATACGATAAAATACAGACTCCCTTCAATTACACAATCTCCAGGCCTCGGGGCTTGTTCCAACGGATTGATTGATTGATTGACATTGCCCCGAGTGCAGCCAGGTTCCTCAAAACGATTTAAAACCTGATCGCTCACGTATCGTAGCTAGAGTGCTTCGAAAATTTTATTTAACTGTAACGCTTTGGGGACGAAGTTAAAGTGCAGAATATAGATTAAAATCTTTAAAGGGATATCGGACTGGCAGCTACCTACACTAGCTTAGTTGCTCATGGACTCCGTAATAATATTTAGAAATTAGGTTTTACCCTTGCGTGTACTCCATTATTTTCTAGGGTAAAATCTATCCTTTAGAATAAAACACCCCGTAATCATATTATATGTATAAAAAACTTACTTCGTTATTCCGTTGCTGAGTGAGAGAAGGAGAAACCAACAAGCGCACAAACATTCGCGTTTATTAATACTGGAATATATTGATAACTTCGCGTATGTATACGTACATCAAAAATTAAACAGTGAGGCATTTTTTTATAAAAGTTATAATTTTGACTGCCCATGTAATGTTAAGCTAATGTTAAGCGTTTGTGTAGCCCAATAGGACGCCATAAAACGTAAGATTCGAACCCACGACTTACAGACCACAAGCTGACTCGATGCATACCTACTGAACCATCAAAGCTTTATACCTTCCTCTAGTGTGTCTCGTGCTTTAAGCTCCTGTGTCAAGGTAGAAATAAATTGAGATTCTGTGAAGCGATTGGAATAAAAATGCTTCAATTTATCATGATTTTGTTCAAAAGATTGCGGAGCATTTATTTTGCAGAGGGTGTTTGTAGCCTGCCTGATTAGCTGGTGGTTTAAAAGTCGAGTGAGAGGCAAAAGTCGCGAGGTTTGATACCCACACAGGAAACATTGTTTATTATTAATCCTTATCCATCCCATATGATATCATCAAAAGTTATTAACACCAGAAGAATATGAGATAGATATAGAACAAGCAGACGTACTGGCCTTAAATTTATTACAAGAGACTTTTGACCGAATTTGTTCCCACTGTAGTATCAATCGCGATGTTTATACTAACGGGAATAATGGAATGAGAAACCATAACTCTCTTTAAAGTCAAATTAACATGTTAGGTTAATAAATTGGTACATGTTGGTTGTACAAGTAAATGCAAAATGTTGCAACGTACAATCTTACATTCTAAAATTATATTTTTCGCAATGTTGGCACCTCGAAATTCACTTTTGTATTTAAACAGATGCTTTGCGCCAAGGACTAGGGTTAGCACGTTTAATGTTACTTTCGGTACAATTCCCATATATAAAAAAACAGCTTTTCTTAATTATTATTGTAATGGGCAAATATATAGTAGCAGTAGAACTCACGCCAAGTTCGTCGGGGAAGTACTGCCACCATGCCCATATCTGCCACCAAGCGTTACTGTGTTCCGGTTTGAAAGGAGTGGTTGCCGGTGAAATTACAGACACATGAGACATTCCTCCTACACGTCTCAAAGTTACGGGCGCATACGATACGTTTTGGGTCTTGTCGTACCTAGTAGGGGAGGACCCAAGTCGCATCGGTTGTTATCGTTGGTAACTCTGCCTTATAATAAAAATAATAACATAAATTTATTTCGGAATGTCAAGTTTTCCATATTAAATTACTTATGCGCTGTAGATAGTGGGTTCGATTTCCACTCAGGACAATAAATAAATAAACAAATATTGGTGGACATTTTACTTTTTACACAACAAACATAAATGTTACAAATGTCACATAAATTTTTGTCCTGGGTGGGAATCGAACCCACGACCTACAGCGCAGAAGGCAGGGTTACTACCAACTGACCTATGAGGCCAGTCATCACCAGTCACGATCATTTCAGAACATAGATGTATGCTCTGTGACTGAGTTAAAAAAAAATAAAAGAAAATAAGTGATCCATCACTCATCTGATTCCCATAGTGCAAGTTATGCATAGTCTATGGCTAATGGTGCTGTGTGAAATGTCCATCAATATTTATTTATTTATTATTTTCTTGGTCTGAGTCAAAAGTTGCTTTCCAATTTGACTCCACCCTGTAGGATGCAAGTTTGATGTGTTGCCAAGTAGGTCTGCTCTTGAAATACAAATTGCACGCTATGCGTATATTTATTCTCGTGTCATTGTCTTTGCTTTGAGGAGCTCTATTGGACAATTAACTCGGATTAGTGCTGATTCACTGATGCCTGATGCCAATTGTGTTGTGAGGTTGCGAATGCAATTGTTGTAATGAAACTCATGAATATTTTGGTTCCAATTAGCGTTGCCAGAGATTTGTGGTTTGGGATTGGAAAATTGCTTTTACTATTGACAGTTTAATCATTCCTAAAAGTTATATTATTGGTGACTTGTAACACAGGTTTTAAACAAACCTATCTCGGGCACCAGTCTCGCACAATGTAGGTTTTTGCTCGTTCCACATCATTGTATCTAGTTTTAAGATAAACCTATATTTCGAGAGAATACTAAAGGTTATTATTGTTATTATTATATATTGTTGTACCAAAAAATGAAGTTAAGTTTTAAACATAAGAAAAATAAAGGCTAAACTGTACTTTATCGGACGTGGAGTTGGGCGTCGGGAATTTTTTAGTAAATAGTTAACAGCTACACAAGTTACTATGCAAAAAATCAAGGCGAGGAAACGCGTAGTTTTTTTGTAAAAAAATATTGAAAATCGTAAATTTTACCTATAAATTTACGATCATTCGATTTACGATGGATTTTTTTTAATAATTTTCAGTATCATAACATTATCTGAAACCAGGACAAATCTTGTAGCGATGTAATTACCAACAACAAGTCGGGGCAAATTCCAGTCTTTATGAATTTTAAATAAACATTTTGACATAGTGGAGTAGAGAGCACAGATTAATTAAACATGGTTGTCCGTTTCTAGTGCCGAGCATTAATGTAGGCACTTTATTAATGTTTGAACTGGGTGAAATTACAGGCAACTGAGATTTACTTAATGTCACAGGGTAAGTTGTAATGGCTAAACATATTGTTTAAAAAACCGACAGGGTATTGAGTAATTGTGAATAGTGAGTTTAGTTTATATACGATGAACTAAAATTTCTCAACCTCCAAAGCCAAGTGTCCTTATTGAATTATCATTAAAAAGTTCACATGGAATTACTTATTTGGACTGAACACAAAATGGCTGATCCTAGAAACTATATATTGGAAAAATAAGTTCTTCATTTATCAAAACCTTAAACCTAAAATGTTTGAAAACAAAATTAGACAAAAACCATTCCAAATACTTAATAATTTAAATAAAATGCAACATGCTATGCGCACATTTCGAATCAGATGTAATGTTAGCTCAACAAACTATAAAACCAATAAGCTATTACTACTTAGATACTTATTTTTAAAATAAGTAAGTTTACAGCACAAATAATGTGGAAACTTTTATTGGAAGACTGTGGATAGGGCATTCATAACTTTCAAAGTTGTACGTTCGGTACGAATTTAAAGTTTACATCTCATGTTACTCACACGCGTCGAACCCAGGTGGTTTATGATAGTGCCTTCTTGAGATATGGCTGTTGTTTCTTATTTGCTTGCCACAGCCAAGAGTTGAGCTTTAAGTTTCTCAGACATTTGAATAGCGTCGTGTTTTGAGAAGCCGTGAGAAGTATCGTTTAATTTTATATAGTTTTAAAATGACAATTGAGGCTGTCAATTCTTCCAAGGTCTTTGTGGAGAGTCTTTGTGTGTAATATCATTTTTACCGATTTATTATATCAATGTCTTCTTTATCGCTGCGAGGTGTCTCTTCCTATGTACCGTTACAACCTGTATAAAAAGCTGCGCGATGCCTAGTATCTTATTGTAGTTTGCTCTATCAGTTTCCAATAGCGCTGTTAAACAGGTTGGAATTATCGCAGGTACCAGGTCACCATAGCCAGCCAGGATGTATAATGAACGTGCGTGCGGATCGCATCGCGATAATCGAAAACGCCATTGTGCTGGTCCGGATGTAACCGCACGCTCCAATCTCGCGCCCTCGGACAATGCAGTACTTTCATCCAGAGCTGCCAACTTAACAGCATTAACTTCACCCAGGGCTGCCAACGGAACCAATTTGCGACATTTTAACTGTTTATTGGGATGAAAGGGTGGGTTTTTTAAATAGAAATCACAAATCGATTAATCCACGAATGTTTTCTTCATTGTTTTGAGACTGGAAATAAATTCATTTTATTAAATGTGATTTCTGTTCAAAGCAGCAAACTTTCTAAAAGTCGAGGTTCATTTCGCTTAGTTATTAGTTTTAAGACAGAAAAAGTAACTTTTATTTTACTAAGGTTGCCGAACGTGACACTAATCAACTCTGATCCCGAATAAACACAGACGAGCAAGTTCTCTGGATTGATTAGGTCCCTAGAACTTTCTTCGTTCCTACACAAGTTGTATCTGAAGTCGGAACTTGTGTCTTAAGCATTCAATTAGGCGTGTCTTTCTGACTTGTTCGCCAAAACAGTTCCTAGGATTTTGGGACACAACTTTGAAACATTTATATTCTAAAGGGTTTATCTTTTAGGGTTTATTTGTCGATCCAGCGTTGCTTGTTTATCATTTAATAGATTCCTTTTGTATTCCTACAGACAACCATTAAGACATTATGTACCATCCGGGGTAGGTACATATGATATACCACCCCATTCGTAGGTACGAATGCACTCAGTTGTAAAATAAAACTGTTGGTATATGTAACTTAAGAGACCGCTGCTGCTTTGAATTATCGATAGTTTTTTAAAAGACTGCAGAAATTAGTCTTTGAGCTATTCACTATTGTGAGTAATTCGAAGTTCCCGGGATGGACTAAAAAGCTTAAACAATTGAAGATAAAGAAACTTGTATTTTTTTGTTATTTATATGAATTAATCCAAAAATAAGTTTGGAAGCACGTGGCTAGATTAAAATAGCGAAATCAGCCACATATCCTGCTATCTCCGCATTTACATTACCAAGCAATTGTTTGCTGACGTCATGTCGTGCACAATGGGTTTTACTTTTGCAGTTGTACAGGCGAAACGAAAGTGTGTTCAGCTGTAATGAGCTAAATAACCAACCTGCCGTCAGAACTGAACAAAGAAGCATTATGCAATACAAATAGACGAGATCTTCGTGTCAAAAGATCGTAAGTTTTCTTTGGGTGGAAGACACTGCTTAAATCAGCAAGCATTTTTTTGCTCGAGTCATAAAGTCTTACTATAACTAAATAAATAGAAAAATATTGGTGTCATTTCACACTGCCGTCTAGCTCCAAAATATACATAGTTTGTACTATGGGAACCAGACAACTGATCAGTTACTTACATAGGTATTTTTTATAAATGCCACAACAATCACCTGTGTTCGTCACACAATATTAGTCATAACTGGAATCGAACCCATAACCTACAGCACAGAAGGCAGGGTTACTACCAGCTAAGCTGTGAGGCCAACCAATCATTTAATTATATTTATATTACAGTAGCAAGCACTCCTACTATATTAAGAAATACTTATAGGTAGTAGAACTTGGCCAAATATATCCGGGGAAGAATGTCACCATAACTTATTCTGACCCCAGTACTGTTGTTATTTCATCATTAAGTAAATAATTTATTGCTGTAATACAAAAATATATATATTATTATAATATAAAAATTGAAGCTGCGGGCAAAGATACTTTTCGTAAATTGCTACACTTGGTAAATTGTCTTTTGAATAAAATATATCCGAAAACCAAATACTAAAATTGGTTATTCAACATGTCATTGAATCTAAAGTTCTTACAATCGGTTACATTATGATCACGTGGTTCAATTATTATCAAGAAACCACTCGCCAACTGATAACCTTCCAACCCAACTCCGTTGCAGTTAAATTAACGATCTGCCGATATCATACGCGACGAGAATAGCCCCTGCCCTGTCCCCACATAGCGTTGCCAGGCGTCCGGATAAAGCCGGACACAGTCAGACATTTTGGTTGCGTGTCCGGCCAAATTAGTTGGTGCCTTAGTTAGGCTTTTAAATTTGGCCAGTTTCTTTACATTTCTCATATGTTGGTATAAAGAAGGCTTATTCAATTAATTTTATTGCTGTTTCATTACTATTATTATTATTATTAGATTTTAAGAAGATGAAGAAGTAAAATGATTATGGTTTGATAAATAATGAAAATTCAAGTTATAATCTAAAAAAAAACTGTCGTGTTGTACTAAGACAAAAAAATTAGAGGTGTCCGATATTTTTACCAAAATGTCCGGCTAAACTAGCCGGTCTGCCCGGCTTTTGGGTTTTACTACCTGGTAGCTTTATCCCCACATCATTTTTGGTGAATTACTTTCACAGTCTTGCGAATTGTGAGGGGATCGATCTAAGATTTCACCGAACACGTTTGATCAGAACTGTTGGTTTATGGGGAGATTTTTCACATGTGGGGTGTCAAAGTGAGACAGCACAATGGGCACTTGTCGAACCGTTTCCCCGCAAAATTTTAGGATACTTATATTTTATTATATTTTATTCATTAAAATCTAATATTATTTCGCTTTTATAACTTCAAAGCTAGAATACAGTCTGTAGAATTTTAGGAATTTAATTGCGCTTTGTAGTCTTGCTAATAATAATAATTGGTGGATTTTTCACACAGCTCCATTAGCCCCAATGTAAGCTAAGCATAGCTTGTATCATGGGAAACAGGCAACTGATATAATACTTATAAACATTTTTGTAAATAAATACATATCAACACCCAGACACATAACAAACATCCGTTCGTCACACAAATGTTTGTCCTGTTGGGAATCGAACTCACGACCTACAGCGCAGAAGGCAGGGTTACTACCAACTGTGCTATGAGGCCAGTCAAATCTAACATTATTTCGATTTCATAATTTCAAAGCTAGAATACAGTCTGTAGAGTTTTACGAATTTAATTGCACTTTGTAATCTTGCAATTAGGTACTTATAAATTCTATGGTATAGTGATTCCAGCATAAAAACCAGGTACCTCAGTCATGTTCCGCATCGTGACAGGGGCGGCGCAAGCAATGTTAAGTTAAGGGTGCGTGGGGGTAGCGGGTAGCAGTCGTGCGAGATTCTTCGCGCGTCATGGCTTGATCATAGATGCCTCATAGATGATGAATTATCTATTTTGCAATATCAAGATTAAATGGGCTTTTTGGCTACTTTTAGATGCCTTTATGTAGTTTTGGTTTAGATATAATATAATCTGACGTCACAAATTGTCGTGTGTCCTACGGTAATATGTATATGAATAAAGGTGCTTGGTTTAATTCGCATGACAAAAGCACGTCGGTAGGTATCCATGTTTTGATGAATTAAATTCACGCTCCGGTTTTCACTTATTGTTACCAAAGAGCTTTTGTTGCGAGATAAAATGAGAGTTTATTATCATTTGTCATTTTTGATTTGATTAACGGGTTTTATTTAAATTGTTGATGAATACTGCAAAAAATAACAGAGTTATCGACGTGGGTTCAGAATCCTTTGAATTCGGCCCAATAACAGCAAGAAAAATATAATTTTGAGCGAATTCGGATGTCATTTCTGTAAGCGTCGGAAACAGTTCATAACCAAAAATTCCGATGCGAAGTAACCGAGTGATATGATATATTCAGTCTAGAGGTCGCTGATTCGAATGCAGTAGAGGCCTTCTAGCTCAACTTCCCAACTGGGAAATGCTTTGAAAGTAATTGAGTTTTACCAGTAATGGGCTCATAGTATAAAGTCTTAATATCGTTTGTTACGACAAATGCAAAAAAAATATTTATTTAAATCTCAATACTATTATAAATGCGAAAGTTTGGATGGATGGATGTTTGTTACTCAGTAACTCCAGGATGGCTGAATGAAAGAATGGCGGAATGGGATCTGGATGAAATTTGACACAAAGATAGATTATAGTCTGAAATAGCTCATAGGCTACTTTTTATTCCGAAAAAATTTACAGTTCTCGTGGGATGACTTATTCACAGCGGGTAACAACGCGGAGCGCAGCTAGTAATGCCATAAACGCAAAGAAAATTTCAGTCGAAAATTTCAATATTTAAGAGCAAAGTTATTCCCGTTAAGTCGACGCGTCAAAGTTCATTAACTTCGAAGTAAATATCGAATGTCTTTCGCGTAGAGATGACACAACTCTGTGAACTTATCCGGAGTAAAAAGCCGGTCAAGAATAAATTAGGTAATGCCCACAGATACTTCACGTTTCCATGCCATTTATTTATGAATTTTTATTTATTTATTTATTCGCACAAAACACATTACAATTCAAAAAACAATACATAAGAATAAGAATATTTATTTTCCAACTTACTTGCTAATTATAACTAAAAGATATACGTAATTACATTCATAAGTCTATCACAATTATGCCAACCGAATACACACTTTGTAACGTAAAGATGCATAACAAAACAATTGACAGTTTTAATTGTAATTGAATAATTAATAATTCTATATAAATTAAGACTTCATCTTTGGTATGTTACATTTAAGTGGTGAATAATTAAAAATTATGATTCATTATTTTCTGTCAGCAAATTTAAGTATGGTAACTGTAGTACTATGTGGACACGGACATAAATGATAACGGAAGGAATTGGCCGGTGCGACTCTAGCCACTTCGTAGCGAATTACAAAGATGATGGAATTTTTAATAACTTGACCCTCATCTTGAACAAGAATCAATTTGTTAAATTGTTTGCCATAATCCGGAAGCCGAGTTTACCAATTACTCCTTTTCCCCACTGTTTTGTTATTTTTGATCGGGTACAATTTTGTTCTTCTTTTGTTTTCGTTGAGTAACGGATTCAGAATAACATGACAAATGGAACATTCTGATACATACGGCTGTTATCGGGAAATGAAATGCATTTCTCTCGTAGCTTCCTCATATATCTTGTAATACAATACAATACTTTTATTCATAAAACTTTATTACATGTCAATAAACTAATACAATTAATAAAAAATAACAACATTATCGACATTATCAACATATAACAAATTAAATTAAATTAAATTAGGAACAATCATTCTTTTTTTTTATCAGTTCATCTATATTGTAAAATGACTGGTTAATGAGCCAGTTTTTAAGTTTATACTTAAAGGATTGTGTCGATGGTGCGTCAGTTACTAGGGCCGGGAGGTGGTTATAAACAGTCGGCGCCATCACGTGCACTAGTTTTGCTGTTTTAGTAAGACGCCGTGGGAGCGCTCTCAGTGTTTCCGTGTTTCTCAGATTACATTTATGACCATCACCACTCTTTGCGTATTCTTGAAGATGGTTTCTGGCATACGTAGCAGTTTGATACACTAAGAGTGATGGGATTGTCATAATTCCCAGAGACTCGAAATAAGGTCTGGCTGACGTGTCCTTAGAGACTCGCACTATGGCGCGTATCGCCCGCTTTTGGAGTCTGAATATGCGCATACAGTCTGCTGCAGATCCCTAAAGCTCTACTCCTATTGGAGATGGGAGTGGACTGATGCGAAATAAAAATTTCTTACCACTTCTCTATCTAAGGTTGCTGACAGACGCCACAGTGCGAAACATGCTTTGCCTATCTTTTCAGATAGTAAATCGATATGGTGCTCCCACGTCAGCCCTTTGTCAATCACGAAGCCCAGAAACGACGTTCTTTCAACGCGAGTAACGAGCTTATTCCCTAAACTATTATATATATATATATATATTGCTAAAATATTCTTAGGGTAAAAACTTCGTAATTTCAACCGAGTGGCTGTTTCTTGGGTTCGATTATTCCATATAAACAAACGTTTGTAGGAGTAGAACTCTTTGTGCCAGGTTTTCCTTTAAATGCTGCTACCATACCTATTTGTGCCGCTGTGCAGTAATGTACTTACATTCCTGTGCCCTGGTTTGAAAGGTATGGCGTCATACAGTCGGTTTAAATTTAAGGCATTTATAAAGAATTCTACTTACTACTATAATATTATAAACTGATATAATTTAAAATTAATACAATATATTAATATTATTAATTTATTTACGTACATAAATAAAGAGAAACAAAATACCTTATATCCGTTAATCTAATTCGTATTTCCGCTATAGCGTCTTTTTAGAATATCAATTTGGGATGGATCATCCCTTAACAAAGGGCGGATAATGCTTAAATCGGTGATATTCGAATTAAAATTTCCCTGAAACCCGATAAGCATAATCATATCTCTGAGAACGAAAACATCCAGGTATCATACCTATATGTATTATACCCTGGGGTAAACTAATCGCCGTTCTTTATTTAACTATTGCAACATTGGTATGCCTTTATTACACACGTTACTTATTTGGACGGTGACTTAATATTAGTGGACATTACACAGCCCCAAACATTTAGCCCCAAAAGAAAGCAAAGCTTATGGCATGGGAACCAGACAACTGACATAATATAGAATAGAATATTTTTAATACCATGTGATGTGTTCACCGCTGCTATTATTTTCATACGAATATTTCGGGTAATATTTTCTTCCGGTAATTCGTTCCTTGATAATCCGAGAGGCAGGTCAAATTTTATACCATCATAGAATTATCAGTTACAACAGTAAAGCACAATGGAACGACTTTTAAAAATAATTGTACAAGTTTGAACTTGTTTCGAAAATGAACGTGTCGGTCTCCTAACGTTCCGGACTCGGTACGTTTCGGGTTAACAGAGCAAGAGCAGGCAAGTATTGTACGTGACATTTTATTAAAACAGGAAGTCCAGTGAATTTTTTATTGAAATACGAACAAAATGTAAGCTTAATAAAGTGCTCTGTAATGTCGCCGTGATGAGGTTTTGCCTGGAATTTATTCTAACAAGTAATATTGAACTTAAAACTTATTCTCGTAATTGAAAACCGTAGAAGAAAAGAATTGTGTCACATTTTCTATTGCTAATACAAAAGACCAAAGGAGATCAAGTCATTCAATACTATACATGTATGACGTCGAATTAATTATATTCTAAGGCTAGTGTAGTTAGCAAATGATAATATATAATACATTTAATTTAGTAAAAAACTGTTTACTTGCTGGAAAAATTTAGAACATTATTGGGTTGTAATTTGACTGGCCTCAACCCTGCCTTTCGCGCGTCGATTCGTGGGTTCGATTCCCACCTAGGACAAACATTTTGACGAACATAGATGCTTGTTCTGGGTCTGGGTGTTTAAAATGTTTTATACTTATGTATTTATAAATAAGTATTAGGTATATCAATTGTCTGGTTCCCATGATAGCTACGAGTAGATCCAATGCTTAGCGTACTTTTAAAATTTATATGTTTTTATTTATATACTGCAACTCTGTGCGTGTGTTAAGTTGATTCAACGTTTCTCGCACGTATAAGGTTTGAATGAAAATACGTGTTTCTGAAAACAAAATGATAACGGAAAAGAAATAGGTGTTTCCACTATCGGTTATTGTTGGAATGCTCACGGTGTGAATGGGCGAATGCGGGTAAGCGATAAATTCTGTTCGCTCCAACGTGCGCAGCGGGTAAACTTGCAATTAGATCGTTATACTGGGGCTTTTTCCACAATTATGTAGCTGTATGAGTCTGCAAAGGCGTGAAACTTAACAATAAGTCTGTGTAATCTTGTTCATTTTTAGAAAGCGATAAATTCGTTTCCCTGTTGGCAGACCGCAATAAGATCGTTCTAGCAAGGGCTTATTCGTAATCAGCCCAGGGCTTGAAAAGACATGAAGTTTATACCTAAAGCCACGATTAATTGTGTTATTTTTAAAAGGTTATCTTAAATTGCGCCTGTTATAGAGTAAGTATGACATTTATGAATTTTCAACTGGTTTTCCTCAATCGATTGACCTGATTTTTAATACCTTTATTACCTTTTATACATGTTAACACCCAGGCACAGCACAAACATCTATAATCGTCACACAAATATTTGTCCTGGGTGGGAATTGAACTAAAGACCTACAGCGCAGAAGGCAGAATTACCAATTCAGCTATGGAGCCAGTTAAACGAAAACTAATAAAGTTTGGATTAAATGACTTTAGCGGCAGTCATGATCCTTGGTCCAGATATATACGAGTGAATGCTCCAACGTCGTAGATAAATAGTCGAGCGTAAGAAAATTAAATGACATCCATTTCCAGAAAACCCTCATACTCCAGGGCATCGAATTAACACGAGACACGCTTTCATCTCGGGAAGGGATTAAATTGAAAGAATCCACTTCACCCTTTCAACGGAATAAACGTTTCTACACCACTGCTAGTCCAGATATGGCGTGAAGCACGCGAACTTCACCGATGTAGTACCTACACCCCGGATAAGGGAACTAAAAGGAATGTCTTTAATAATTTATTGCCGAAGTTGGTAACAAAGTATCTCAATGCTAGGCACGCAATCTGAAAGTGTGTATGTGGCAATCTGAAAACTTTCACAAGAAGTATGTTTGTTCAAAACTTTTGCATAATTGGCAGTTTTTGCGTATTCTTGTATTGTTCCAAAAATATATTGAGGTGCTGGTAAAAATGAGTTATCTATATCTTCTATGAAGACTTCAATTAACGCTGGTCAAGCTTGCTTGTAATGAGGTAGACTGTATTAAATCATTAATATCATTATATAACCTTTAAATAATAGGTAATATGCCGATTTATTTAAATAAATATTGAGAAATTCACACTTCTACATGGTATTCTCATTGATTCTCATTCACTGTTAGTTATTTGTAATTCTGTTCATTCAATAAAATCTCTCATTACCTAGTTGCTTCCTTGGTATTCTTATCTTAGTATTGCGAATTAAGATAATTATTTAATGTCACTTAAAAGCTGCAGCCTTAAATATCAAAAGGCAAACCAGATTTCATAAACTTTGCAAGACCGTAAATATAACGCTCATATTGTCATACTTGGCGGAATCTTAACAATACAATAAGAGACATCTTATAGCACGAATAAGAAACATTATGAGTACTTTTGAAGCCGAGGAAGTTTGTAAAGCGGCATGAACATCTCAAACAAGTGATATAAAGACGCTTGAAGTCATGTTTGAACTGGCAGCACTTAAAAACAGACATTTTCCCTGTCTGAGAAGAGAATCTATTCTGTAAATTTTTACTCGGCGTCATCCTCTTCGTATAAAGGAATCACGTTATCACGCATAAGTGGATCGTATACTTCAAAAATTGTAATAATTATTATAAATATATATAATACAATATTAAGATATTATAATTAAAAAATATTTTCAGGCTAAATATAAAATTTCATTCAATGAGAAATCTAAATTATAATTAATTGTACCGTGAACGAGTCAGATGCAAAACAATGCAAAATCTATGTACCTAATCGGTCGGATTTAGATTTTGAAAATACATTGTGAGACTTTGTTATTATATTTGTTATCGAAAACGAGTAGTTTATATATTTTTGAAAGAGCGAGCTCTTTCCCCTTCCACGATGAGTTCATAAAAATGAGATCTAGGTATGATATAAGATGGAATAATCAGGCGCATCGGTAAAATAACAAGTAATGCAATAATTTAATTTATATGTTTTGCATCTGATATCAGATGCAAAACGCTTTACAGCGGGCAGGCTAACATAGTCTCAATACGACACCTTTGGTACATCTTTAAATTACATTGATCACAACAGCCAAGTAAAGCTGCCAGAAGTACTCTAAATAGTGTCTACTCCAGAGGAACTAGTTCTTTTTACATACGAGAGGTTTAACGGATAACATGCGAAGGATATGCCTTGTTTTGCGTAAGTGCCTTGCAAAGACTAACTTGTGGCGATAATAAACAATTGTTTACTTATCAGAATTCAAATTAATATAGTAACACTCAGTCAACCTCTACACGGGTGAAGTAGGTTTTTTATTATTATTTATCATATAAAATTACAATTACTTATCTATTCTAGAGGTATAGTGTTATAGTTGGTATGATCTGTAGTTTGCTATGGGTAGTCAATTTCTCTTATTAAAAGTAAATTCTCTAGGCTTGTATTTGTTCAAGCTGAAATAATCTTAGATTCATTTTTATCTGTATTATAATACTGAAGTTTAAGATAGCGATTCGTTATTCATCAAAGTTTATTTACTATTTCGTCCATTTTGTTTTAATTCAATATTATCTGCCTTTTGTAAATGTTTTCAAACAATGTTTCATTTAACTCAAGTTTCAAGTTTTCAATTAGCGTTGTTGCTCAAGTTTATAAACTCAGCGTTTGAAAAGCCTCAAATTGTACTTAATTAGTTAGTTAATGAGTACTTTTGAAATGAATCATGGCATCATTGTCTGCCTGGAGTTAAAACTTGCGTCTCGCTGTTTTCTGTTAATCGTTTTGGCCTTTAGAAAGATCAGCGATTGATTGGCTTTGTCGTTTGCGACTGAATTCAAAACCGTCACAGTGACTGATTAACACAAATTACCTAATCAATTGCTAATCAACGTTCCTCAGTATGATTCTATATTACCTATTATAGTAAATGTTATACTCAGTTACTAATAGAAGCCCACTCTAGTCCGACGCGGCTTAAAATGAATGTGAACGAGGTCTAATGGAGCACCGTTACTGTTTTCGTCTCCCAAGAGAAAAGGAGACGCTGTATTATATTTTTGGCCTCGTGGGCAAAAATATAGTTTTTAAAGCTTAGGTAGTGCAGATTGTCGTTTTTTTGATAATCGAGTTGGATGTCTGTAGTTGACGGTTTTGTTCTGAATACTAACTAATTTCTGTCCGTGGATATAAAGTAATAAGTAGTTTGATATCGGGATAGAAAGTTAATACCTATGTCCCAAAATTTTAGTTAATTTGCCTCAGTAATTTTGCTTGAAACAGTGACAAACATACTTCCATCCATTTATACAAACATACTTTCTTATAACCACTCAATACCAAATTAGGCCCGATACCGCAAAGGTAATAAATCCATTAAGACTCGGATTTAGTTTACAGTATAAATCTCTTCAACCCGACCAAAGGATTTATTTATAATCCTGCTCAATAGATGTTCCGGTGGGTTTCAATATTTCGGCTAATTTTGAAGATCGGATTCTGCTGTCGTGGTAACCGTCGCGAGACAGGCCAAGGATAAGTTTAGGTAAATGTTTTACGAAGTTGTTCTATTGATTTTACAAATTTGAGTTTCGTTAATTATTCAGTTTCGCTGAAATAAGCGAGTCGAAAGTGGCGTAACAAATACAAATATCTCGTACTCTTGTAATGAAACAATTTTGGATTCATAAAATGTATGCGTACACAACTTATGTTAATTATTATATATACATGCATATTAGTACACAACAAACTATACATTACACAAAGATAAAAATTAAAGAAATATCTATAATATAATTTTTATATTTATTTCGACTGGACTTTAATTCGAATATGATACATAACATTATAAATTGTATCAATTTAATACCCTCGCACTCAGGTCATGACGTCATAAGAGGCCATAAACTGTTTCTACAGATTTTCGTTCCAAACACACCACATACACTTCAAGCAGTAGAACCTATGACAACTTCTTCCGGGGAAGTACTGTCACCATATCTATTTTTGCCACTAAACTGTAACGCATACCCATTACCATACACAAATAAATCGAATTCAATGATCAGTTTTTAATGTCTTGGTTTGAATAATTATTTAACTTTGTAAAATTTGAGTTGACTCAAGCAAGCTCCGAGAGTTTGGGCGCATGTTTGGGTAATGGATTGTTTTTAATCGTTTAATTATAAATAACAATTACAGAAAAAATGTTTATACAAAAAATGTATGAGCTTTTGTTGGTCATTTCGTCACTATGTTTTATTTTATTTGCGCGTTGTTTTCCGGACAAACGAGCATAATTGTCGCGGCATTGGGTTTCATACATTTTTAATATATTTGCGAGTCGCTGGTAACAACAGATTTAATGTAACAGAATGAAGGTAAATTAAATGATTCAAAATGATAAAAAAATTATAAAAATTAATGTCAAAATTGCCTCACTTAACCTCAACCTAAACGAGTGATCAATAATTCTTGTCACTTACAGTACATTCGCACACTTTTCAGTAGTTAAAAGGTAGTAAGTTCATCCGGGTATTACTGCTGCTGTACCCATTCCTGCCATCAAGCAGTAATGCGTTCGCGTTACTGCGTTCCGTGCGTTACGAGTACGTGCGTTCAAATCGTATTGCTTAGTAAAGACAGAGGTTAGATACCACTTAACACCAGATGGGCCATCTACTCGTTCTGCTTCTTTATCACATAAAATCCTTAACGATAAATCTCACCTGTATAAGTTCCGTTATTTGTAAGAAACATCTATCATAAGTACCCGGTTCGACTTTTTATTTATCAACATCCTTACAACTGACAAATGACAAGTGTCTCCGTGTCCTTGCTATTGTAATTCTATAGTCGTGTTTGAAGGTACAAATGGCTGGAGTAAACCCTCCTTAGGCGTCAGGCTTTTGTTGTTAGCGGTTATAAGGCAGAGATTGAAACTAGTTTACGTCAAGCCAAGACCTTGTTCAGTGGTCTGGCTCGTAATTAGTTTCCATAACAATATGGATGTAAGAAGTAGATTTAATCCGTTTGATGGTACGAACTCAAAGAGAGTGAATGCATTCAAAAATTCGTATATAAGTAATATAATATTGGTGGATATTACACACAGCGCCATCTAGCCCCAAACTAAAATTTGGTTGTACTATGAGAACCAGACAACTGAAGGATTACTTATCTACTGTTTTGTAAATACCACTACACATAATACAGATACCAACACACAATACATCTATGTCCGTTGAGAGAAGAGTGAGAACCCAAGTCTTGCGTGGGAATCGAACCCACGACCTACAGCGCAGAAGGCAGAGTTACTACCGACTGAGCTGTCAGGCTGGCCAGTTGTACTGATCACTGTTTTATGTTTTCCTCACTAAATGTTAACATCCTGTTTTTTATTTTCCATATTTTTCAGACTTGCATGTTTATGTAGTGTAGGGTCTTGTTACTAATATTTTTGTTAAAAAAGGCATTAGAATAAAAAAACATGCAGCCATTTTTCACCCCCAGTAAGACAGGAAATAATCCACTTTGGGGACCGATTGTTAGACCGCCGATGTTACTTGATTTTTACAGCCAAATAGTATTTTACTTGGTGCTTCTAGTGGAATAAAAAAATATATGTTAAATTTTCCACTTTGAGACCCTTAAATACATTAGCCAACTTCCAGTGATACGAGATTTATCTCTTAAATAAAAAGCATTAACTACGCAAATACTGGCCGCTCCGTAGCTGAGTTGGCAGTAACCTCGTCTTCAAAACGAGCGTATGCGTATGCAACCTGCAACACAGCTAATTGTAGCGTAGAGGCATAAGACAATTTATAGTGAAAAGGTAGTTTTTAATGTTATCATTATTTGTGATAACTTAATACTACTTCCATATCCATTATAAAAATAAAATAATGAAAAGTATCTAACGATGTTGTACTCTTGATTAATAATATTTCGCGTATCTCATTAATGGCAGAAATTCTTTGAGAAACAAATTCCTTAAAGAAAGCTTCTTCATTAAATAACTTATATCAAGTTAAATATAAATTAATTGTAAACCAAATTAATTAAGTAGCATAATGTAGAGATGGCTTCGCGGCTAAGTTCGTAATGTTTGTAAAGTGACCCCATTACCTATTTCGAGCGATACGGCATCGATTGCCAGTCGCGGCTAAAAATCGCTTATTGAGCATAAATATGTTAAAACTGGTCAATCACAGCGTTAAAATATACACGTGTCATATTTGTTTGTCTGAAAGGTGTGATTGCCGGTGAAATTACAGCCACATGAGATATTCCAACTTCACGTCTCAAAGTTACGGGCGCATACGATGCGAATTGGTATTGCCGTACCAAGTAGAGGAGGACACAAGTCGTATTGCTTGTTAATGGGTAGAGGTTACCACTCGACCAGGTGGGCCATCTGGTATTTCTGTAACTGTATCTCATAAAAAGTTTTAGTTTTATGAATGTATGTAATGCAGAAATATCAGCGTGTAAATCTTACATACTGTAGTGGTGTTTTTGTACTAAGTTCATATGATAAGCATAGTATGTAGCATCTTTGTTTTTGTTTTAGTAGAAGAAATAGATAAACCTATTATAAACTATTTTCATTCCATACATACATAAAATCACGCCTGTTTCCCGGAGGGGTAGTTAGAGATCATGGTTTCCACCTGCTACGGTCCTGACATACCTCCTTAGCTTCATCACTCCCATCACATGCGACATGCATGCTCATAATAATATTTATGCTTCAAACTAATATAATATATTTTCATTCCAAAAATGCTTACATTGAGTGACGTTCGACAACACTCGTGATAGGATAGTATGAATCATATGCGTTTATTTTCCATTTCCAATTCCTATACTCATATTCACACTTTTTTGAACGATGATTTATGCATAGAATATATTTTATAGCGGGCGTATTACGAAAAATAATTTTCGGGAACGGCTTGACGAATGTTCCGCCACCCTTATCAAAAGTGAGCCTAGCGTGATGAGCATCTAAATGAGATATTGAAAATCAGTGTCGCGAAACAATGAAATGTCCCATCATAAATGCTGTTTACTTTTGAATTTGCAATCAAAGTGCTGGACGAATTTCTGTTGAATCTTAAATACAATCGAATGTTATTCAAACCGCCGACGAAACTCATTTCGAATAAATGGGAGCTTATTAATGTAAAATTTGGGGCAAGGATAAACTTTGTCATTCTCATGCTTTCGTAGAAATAATTACTTACAATTCGGCAATAGGGTATTTATTTCAGTAGTTTTTTATGGGCATTACTCACAATATGTCTACTGATGTGAAGAAAGAAAGATAGATAGATAAACAAAACATTTAATTTAAGCGGTAATTTCTGCTGTGAAGGTTATGGGAAGACCCAAGTCTTAAAATTTTGTGACCTTAACTGAAACACGAAGGTGGAATGCCTCACTTGCACACATTAATGCGAGTTCGTTACTGGCGTAGGTGGCATAAATAGTTATGATGGCAGTACTTCCCCGGATAGACAAGTTAAATTACTGATAAACATAAACCAATGCTCATGGAATTACAATTTATGCTTCAGTTCTATTAATTTCACCAAACCAATAAGGTTGCGTATCGAGTTCGCTGATCTTGGTAATATTCCAAATCTTCCTGGATATCTCGGAAGACTAGTCTATATTTAGCAATGGCCTAAAATCACCCGAATCAAATAGAGCAAATAAATATATAATTATTCATTCAATGTTTTTTCGAACACTAACATTTTACTATGGATATTTAAGTAAACTACACAAAACAAATACGCGAAATGTAAAACAATAAAATTGTAATTTGCTAATATCAAACTTCAATAAACAACAAGAGAAATATGGAAAGCCCTCTTAAATTAATTAAAATAATTAAGAGCTCAAACAAACAAATAAATTAGAATTGTTAGCGTTTTATAATTAACTGTCTGCCAACCTTCCGACATCAGGAACTCAAAAATTAACCAAATATTGCATTAACCAGATTTAATCACTGATTCGTCACAAATAAATTACTTTTAAGATATTTCACTCTAGTTAAATAATTGATATCTGTTATTAATTCTTTACTTTTAACGACAACTACTGCTCACTTTTGCTACTCCTTTTATTACTCCAAATTCTAGTTTAAACACATGTTATCAATGGGTGCTAACAGGAAGAAAAACAACAATTTAAACCGCCTCAATATAACTTTATTTCAATACTATAAACATCATTGTTAATTTTCAGGTAATGTCAACAAATATCAACAAGTGATCTAGACCGAAACATGGCCTCGAGTAAGTGAACTTATAATTAAAAAATAGTACAGTCAGTTCCATAATGAAGTGTCTTATACTATTATTTTGTATGGTTAATAGTTGAAGGTTTGAGATTTCGATCAACATATCTATTAGTATGAATAACGCCATTAAATAGGTTCAGGAGTAGGATATTCTTTCATAGACTGGTTCTTCTGATAAATTATGCTAGCAAAAGTTTTCTAATAAATAAATAAATAAATATTGGCGGACATTTCACACAGCGCCATCTGGCCCCAAAGTAAGCTAAGTAAATAGCTTGTATCTTGTAAACCAGACAACTGATATGATACTAAAATACGTTTTTGTAAATACATACATAGGTATAACAACAACGGAACAAATGCCTACGTTCGTCACACATGTTTGTTGGTCCTGGGTGGGAATCAAACCCACGACCTACAGCGCAGAAGGCAGGGTAATTACCAACTGAACTATGAGCCAGTCAAATGAAAATATTAAGAAGAGCTGTGTATTAAATGCAATTCTGTAATTTTATACCCGACTGTACAAGTAGGTGAGTAAACTCGATTGAGTGAGTGAAGGCGATCTGCACTTGAATGTCAGTTGCTGCTCTTGTTCGCATCGTGTTCCGGGTACAGCGGCATTGAGACCTACTAGGCGGCTTGAAACTATGTTCAAAGGGAATATTGACTTATAAACACTAGCTGGTGCCCGCAACTTTGTCTGCGTAGAAGTAGTACTTTGAGTAGCCTATTTTTTCTCCGAGCTTTCATCAATTTCCACAAAAAAGTAAACAAGTATTAAAAAAAAGAAAAAAACATTAATGCAGAAACATTATTTCTTACCAAAAGTATAAATATGATGAGTTGTATGTATAACCTTTACTTGAGAAATGATCGATTCCCCTTACAAAGTTTCATCAGACAAAAAACAGTGTCCTTCAAGGTCCGGTCTATCTCCACACCAGAAACCATCAATATTTGTTCAGTGGTTTAGGCGTAAAAGGGGTACATACAAACATTCGCTTTATTTCACACAGACACACTTTCGCATTTATAATAGATATTATATGTATGGACTGAAGTAGTAAATGTGGCTAATATGCCTACATATTATTTATTCCCGTATTCAAATATTATTCTATCATTTGCCCAATCTTGTATGATTTATTCCATTTCTATTGAATTATATTTCTATTGTCTTGGCTGTACTAATTTTAATATGATTTTCCTTCTTTATACAATCTCCAGTTGAGCTATTGGACACTGGAGCGTGAATGGCGATTGCTCACTACTTTTCACTCTCATAGTCATAATAAGTAATTTAAAAAAAACCAGGTCCTTCACAAAATGTTTTTAAATTCTATCTTAGGTCCACTGAAATCTGCTTTTTACAGGCGTATGAATATGTGGGATTAACAATGTAAATCAATTTAAATAACAATAATCATAAATTAAATATCAATCAAATAAATTAAATAGAAATGTTAACAGAATTACATTTTATAGTAAAAAAAATCATAAATACTATAAAAGCATTTTTCACCAAGTCAGCGAGTCAAATTGGATTCAAATCTACTAAATGTAGTTTTCCTTTAGTTTTCCAGGAATATTATAATAAATTTTGATTGCCACATAAAACTGTTATTTGCAGATATACTACTGTGCTATACAAACATGAGAGACGAAGCCCATAAAATCTGTAAGGCTTATAATCTATTATGGCTCTAAGTTTGCCTATCGAGGAATAAGGCGGTATTCGGTAGGCAGGCGTAGTCTATAAGTACGACTATGAAAGGGTCTAAGCGGCTTTACGTAACTCTACACTCGTGAGACTTAGAACCGATAGTATGATCGTTAAATCGCAGAGTGCACTCAAGGCAGCCTAACTCCATGGCTGTACGATGCCCACATTTTTCACAAAGCTCACGATACTCTTTGTGTTTCAAGTACCTGTGTATATTTGGATATCTGAATGCGAAACGCTTCTCTGTCTTGTTGTGAAGGATTTCCTTTTATGTTTTCTTCAGTGGGTACTTGCGGTGTGTGGACACGTCTACTCCTTTGTATCATTTTTGGTGCTATTTATGTGTAGTTGCTTTGTATTTTTCTATTTGAATTAACAGACTGGAAAAGTTATAAATAAATGAATAAAACTTTTGTAAATCATGAACGATAACAATTTTGTACAAAACGAGATTTATTTATTTATTTATTTTTATTTTATTTATCTATTTTTATTTATTTCGTCTATGTTCGTCATATCTATGTCGTTTATTCTGTGTCTGGGTGCTAATATGTATTTTATGTATCTACATATTGACTATAAGTATATAAGTATTCTGTTAGTTGTCGGGTTCTCTAAGATACAAGCTATGCTTACTTTGGAGTAAGAGACGCTATGTTATTTTTATTTTTTTATGTAATACAGTTACGGAACGAGCCGACGGCCCACCTGGTGTTAAGTGGTCCATCCACCTCGGCCCATAACAACTGATGCGACTTCGGTCCTCCCCTACTAGGTACGACAAGACCCAAGTCGCATCGAAATGTGTGTGAAATGTCCACCATTATTAATTTATATAGTTATAGATATTTATTTGGTTGCGTTTACTCTTTAAGGGAATATTCCAAATCCTCACCTTAGCTACCTTACCTTAGCGTTCAGAACCTGATAGGTATGCAAAAAAGTTTTGTGGATTCTGAGGTTTCGATGAGTAAGTGAGTTTTTTTTTATTTGGTACAGTTACGGAACGAGCCGACGGCCCACCAGGTAACCTCGGCCCATAACAGAAATGGGCATGGTGGCATTACTTCTCCGAACGAACTTGGCGATAGTTCTACTGCTCTTAAATTCAATTTGTTTGAGTCAATGTTGATTAATGTTTTTCACATTAATTGCAATTCTGAACACGCCACTGCGCTTAAGCTCAGTCACGCCTGTTGGCATTATCAACGGTGAGTAGGTAATTCCACCAACATAAGTTTGCTCTCAGCTGCTCACATGATATTTTTCATCAACTTATTTATTCTCATTCATCACAATGCTTTACTTTTAAATTTTCCCTACTCGAATTCTAATCGAACCCTTAGTTTTTATATATGTTTTTATATTACCTCTCCAAATATAGATTTATGCTAATTTTTTTAGAAAAACAATATCATGGCGATCGGTCGAATGGTATAGAAGTTGATGCACACCGCCATCTAGTGGCGAGTTATAGTAAAATTGGTATCATAAAATCTCCGTGAGAAAAATGACAGTTTCCTTGATTAGCTGTCAACCGGTGTAAGCGTTTGTAGTAAAATGGGTATCGAAAAAACTTTCTCCACGAAAAACACTTAGATGTGACAATTTTCATGGTCGGTCAGCCGGTTTTGGAGTTTATTCCTTCCGCCTTCATACATATCCGATATCCATTTTTATACACACTACACAAATTACGTATTAAATAAAAAACGAACACATAGGTACTTTTTATTTTCAAATACTCTCAAAGTCATAACATGGGACTTCCTTTTATTCTTTAAAATGGCTTTCGGCGGGAATAAATTCTTTAAAACTCTCTTCACTGTTATTTCATGTGTTCCTATGATATGTTCTATAAGATAAGAACTGCTTATCTCGACTCGGAAACCTGTTGAAATTGGGCTGCAAACATTTCAGGCACCAAAATTAAAGTAGCTGAGAACATTCTTAACCTGATTTCTGGTCGCCAAACCGTCTTTGTTTTCCACCGGAAATTGTATCCTATAGTTCACAGATATTGGGGAATTTCCGCCCAATGGCCAGATCTTTTGTTTTTTTATCTACATCAAACCATTCGGTGTCAGTTCCCGGAAAACAGAAATTATTTATCCTTTATATTTCCTATCCTCCCGAGATAACGTCGGGTGTAAATAATAGTTACCAGACTTTTACTTGAGATGTACAGAAAAAAGCTGATTAATATCGTGATTGAAAGATGTAAGAAATATTATTTAGTTGCTGGAGACAAGATTTTTACCTATAGAAATTCGTATCATTTCTTATTTTTCAAACACATACAAGAAATGATGTGGGCAGATGACATAAGTACGTTCGTACTTATATATAATAATTATTTTTATTCAGACGATAATAAATAATATAAGATATGTAATTTGAAGGGAAATTAAAAAATTCGTCTGGGAAGTATCCTGTTCAAGCAGTTTGCGTAAAAAAATTAGTCTGTGTATTAAATAACATTAAAAATAGAACAAATAGTTATTTTCAGTAATAAGTTTTCATTGGTGAGCTAACTGTTTAGTGCTTGTAATTTGGCACGATATGTACTAAGTGTTCGAAAATATCTTTTTAGTCAAGTCTCTTTTGGCAGAGGATGTCATGTTAAGCCTAAAGTGTCTAACTTACTCTCCCTTACTCTATTCATCGCGTTTTTTTCTCTCGCTGGAGTCTTTTATAAAATACTCTAACACCAGCTATCTCTTTTGGCCTTACGCTTATCTAAGTTCGATGTTGGGAAGTCGTCGAATAAAAAATACAGACGCCAGAACCGTGGACCATAAAATACCCATAGCTTAACCGACAAACGTAAATGCAGAAAATGTTATCGTCCGTAGGCACTGCGTGGGCAGCTGGTCTAGCTCAATTGGTTCCATCGTTTAGCTTGGGTACACACTAATGAGCTCAATTCATTCCAATTATTGTCCTGCGGAGGATATTGTATAATAGCCCCAATGTATTGGATACCTGCAACAGCTTAGAACAGGGACGCTGGGTTAACATTACTGGTATTGAGTTTCCTAACTATATTAGACTCTGGAATTCTGTAAATGGCTCGGTATTTCGTTTTTTGGATTATTCGATATCCGATGACAGCTAAGAAATAAATTTATTTTGGATCAGTTTTGAATAAGGGTTCATTACTCTCGACTATAAAACTATGGAATATAGGTATATTCCATAGTTTTATAGTCGAGAGTAAGTAGGTACTCCAAGACACAAATTACAAATAACTAACGAAACTGTATTTTAAGCAGTTTGTATGTAAATAATGAAACTTATGTACTTTGACAGAAGAAGTCTCTTTAACGTCTGTCAACTAAATCTAATTAAGATTGAATACCTGCTAAAATATTTAATTAAAGTAAATGAATATATTTTCAAAGTGAGCCAGCTGTTCTGTTCGTTCTGCGGCTGCGTCGCCCATTAATTACTGGACCACACAATGGTAAATTAGTGTTGCTAACGAGAATGTTGGTACTAATTTTATTAAAGCTTAAAAGTAGATATGGAATTTGTATTTTACATTCACGATCTGTTCAATAAAACGTATGGGTTCCGGTTTAAATAGATGTTTTTTTGGATGGCCCACCTGTGTCAAGTTGCAACCTCTGTCCGTAACAATGCAGGACGACTTAGTTCCTCCTCTACTTAGGTACAACAAGACCCAATTCTCATCATATGCACTCTTTGAGACGTGAAGGAGGAATGTCTCAAGTGCCTGCAATTTTACCGCCAACCATAACCTTTCAAATCGGAACATAGTAACGCGAATGCATTACTACTACTTGGTGGCAGAAACGGGTATGGTACCAGTGCTTCCCCCGACGAATCTAGCACTTAGCAGCAAGTTCTACTGCCCAAAAAAAAAACGGTGTGCTTATGAAATAAGCCTGAATACATCCGTATATTATTCTTATTTGAGTGGGTATATTTAGTATTTATCTAGTGTATATTTATGATTTATTTAGTTGTGTTCCGACTGCGCAACCTAAACTTGTGAAGAAGCAACTAAAAGTGATTTGGTTGGAGTCCATATAACGAAAAACCGGTGAATTCCCAGACCGGAGTGCTAGACTTTCGGCATAACGGATATCCGTCGTTTCCGCATATTTTAGTTCTATATTTTTTGAACTCAGGGCAAAAACTAGCTTATTGCGTTGGATTCGGAGGTTGAAATCACTGGAACGGCCCGTTAGGATAGCTTTTCAGAAGTAACGCGTTGCCAAATCGAACCACAATTTTAGATGAAACTGGCAATCAGCTTCCTACAACACTAATACTTGTATTGATATTTATCGCTGTGTAAACCAAATGGTAGAAAACTCGGATCGCATCCTTTAGTTAAATGTAACAGAACACAAACAAGATTACATTACGTCTACTACGTAATTTGTGTATAGATTATTGCAATGCCTGCTACGCGATTGAAATATGAAAACCATCATTAGAAAAGTTATTTGAAATTCCAACCTTCAGATGCGCAAGTGGGCTGTAACTAGATACCACGGAAGCCCTCATTATATATTGATAATGTCTTTATGATTTACTTCGGGCAATCGCGTTCCACCTATCGCAGGAGTCACCGCCCCTAACGATAAATAAATGTTAATCTCCGTAAACTATTTGCGCAACGCCAATTCAAATAGTTTACTGGTCGAATATGCAAATGTCATAATACCCAGTATATCTAGTGCGTGTCGGGACTGGGTTATGGGACGATCGCGATAGGAAATAGCGCGGTCGCAATGTGTGTCATTCAATGTGTTTTATGGCTGCGACCGTACGTTGAATCTATTCATTTGCCATGCAATTTTGCTGTGAAAACGTGATCAATAGCAGTGACCAATGTTTCTATTCTGTGCAAAAAATGCGAAAACGTCAGTGCATGTTTTACGCTGAATGTAACATAACAATTGGTGTTCGTACCAGAATAACATTCTAATAGCGAACATTATGATCTACTTAGACTCACAAAGTAAAAAGTGCTCAATTTAGGCTATGCTTACCCTATCTATAAACCAATAAAGGCATGGTTCTATGTATGTATTTGTGTATACATATCCGCTTGGCTATCTGAACCAGCTCATAATCTAAGTACTTGTGTTTACTTTTGTTCAAACACGGATATTATAATTATACAGTAAGAAGGTGCTCGTCAATTTAACATCTCATTAACTATATTCGGGGGCGTCGTTCTGTAAGGGAATTAATTTAACTTGAGCCTAGTTTATAACTAACATCATTGATCTCCACTGTACCGACTAATTAGAGGCTGGAGTAAAGGCTTAGTACCTTGGTAATAGCTAACTACCACAGAAACCATATACAATTAGGTAAATAGTCACTATTACTAAGTATCAGTACTAAGTCACTAAGTATCGAGACGGCAGAGTAAGTATAGATGAAGCTTTACAAGTATATGATTTTAAATGACACCATCATTATCACACTTAACCAAAAGAAGGACCCCAGAAAATACTAAATGAAAAAATAACTATTGCAAGACATTTTAAACAGCACCTTCTCGCTTCAAATAAAGTATAGTTTGTGGGAACTAGACAACTGTCAGAATACTAACCAATTTTTTTTTATTACTTATTTTTTATATGCCTACAAATAAATAATTAATTAATAAATAATTTTTGTTATATCATATCTATGTTGTTATATGAACCAACATCTATGTCCAATAATTATTGATTTTCCCTTTAAGTAACACAGTAAGGAAAATTACTTTAATCATTAAGTCAAAATCTATGATACATATGGGCAGGCAATACGAAGAAAGTAGCCTTTTCTTAATAAATACCTATAAACTATCTTAAGCTCAAACTAATCCTCCCACAAAACTTTGATTCATGTGTATAAGTTACTTGTTACTGATCTTTAGTTATTACCGAAGCTAAAAGAGGTAACTTAACCCGAACTAGTGAGTAAGGAGCTTAATCTCGTTTTTCTGGCTACACGATCAAATTTCTGAGGCACCTCCGTTTGAAACTAGGATTTGTCTTGGTTAAAGCGATATAAGTATTATATCAGTTGTTTGGTTTCCACAATACAAGCTATGCTTAGCTTACTTTGGGGCTAGATGGCGCTGTGTGAAATGTCCGCCAATATTATTTATTATTATTAATACGCGTTTGAGTACCTATTTGTTATTATTTTTCCTGAAAAACTATCTTTTAAGGGTCGCAAAAATATCGATGTATAGATATTTCGCAATTTATATGACAGAACAACGCGGGTAGAGTAAAAATCCCCGTAACTTATTTCTTAAAACTCTGACAGCCAGGAAAAATACATTGATAATCTCCGTTTGAATTGCTTATTTTCAGAGAATCTCTGACTGTTAATCGAATCGTACAACAATAAACGACTCTTTAGCGTGGTGCGATATCATTATTTTGTTATAACGGTATTATGGGGTACGGGGTAATAACGGTTCTCTTAGAGAGTAATATTCGGGGACTGCCGGAAACTCGCGAATGGGGCTATTCAGATCTAGTTAGTCTAGATAACACTTTCTTCAAGTTCATTAAAATTACAGTTAGGTGTACCGGCGGTTTCTTGTCGAGCTTTCAGTATCTACATTTGCAACAATTTCAAGGGATTTCCAAGGATATTTCTGTCTCTAATATCATAAAAACAAAGACTGATTTAGCTAACGACTCGACGGGTCGTTTCCAAAGCTCCTTTCGATATGATTAAGTGCTATTCCTGGAACACTCTCATCACTTGACAGTTTTTTTTAAATATTTTTATTTTAAAATGATGGATATCACAATAAAAAAAGTATTGAGTGGAATTAAATACATATTCTCGTTTATTTTCTACTATCTTCATCATTGCATGGATGCCAGATGTGCGGTGATCTTCAAATCAGAGGGAGCATGCAGTTAATTCTAATCTTATAAAAAACAAACGCGATAGTAATTACGAACTTGAACTAAAAATTGCCGCAAAATCAACAACGGCCAGCGGTCTGATTAACTTTGGGGGATAGCTGAAATTTCTGCAAATTCCGTGAGAGACTATCCATGTTATGCCAGAGTAGAAATTGTGGGAACATCTTAAATGGAAACAAACGGCTAATACTAATTCCCTCTCGGAATTTCCGCCTTTGTTATTTCTGTGGTGCAAATGTACCAAGAGGCTTATTGAATTACCCAGTTTGTTATAATTAAAGTGTTTTTGGAAAACGAATCTGAATATTTTATTTCCATCTTGCTTAGAACGCCACACTACTCGGAGAAACATTAATTACTTGAAATTTCAACGCTGGTTTTTCTTATGTATGACGTGAAGTTGAAAATCTTTCTAAAGCTGTTTAAGACTTAGCTTGGCAGAAAATCGATTGTGTTGTTTGAAGCTTTAAAATGAGTGAAGTCTTATATCCGCTCTGTGTTGTGAAAGTCAAAAGTCATTCATCAAATTTGAATTATTAATTCTCAAAGCCATCTATGAAATTGTTACGCATAACGCCGTGACACCTAGTGGTCGGTCTCGGTCGCTTGAAATGTTTACTGTATCATAATTCAATAGAGCCGTCCGTCACAGCCACGATCATGTCAAATTATTATCGAGTCGCTTACGCTCCAGCTTCGTTCGCACTGCAGAACATTTTAGCCCGTGTCAAATACAAATCGATGTTGCTAGCTCGTATGTCGGCAAGGTATTGCAATCTAAGCCCTGAGGCGTGTAGGCTCAAAGTTTAATTTGGCTGGTGAAATATACAAGTCCAGACTTTAGGGAAGGTTTCACTGAACTTGATGCCAGGGATTTCCACTCCACACGGAGATTTAGCCGTCGGCATGGCGCCAACGTTCGTAGATGAAACGACGTTATACTGGCTCAATCAAGGCAATCCTTCAAACCAGGTTGGGGAGATTGTATTACCTCACTTCAGCCTCCACTGTCTTTTGGAAAATATTAGCATTACCAACATTTTCCTCAAAATTTGTCCAACCATGTTTTGTTTTAAGAAAGAACCTATTATGATATATAAATGTATTTCCTTCAGTATTTCTATTGCGTGAAAAAGGTTAGAAAATTAATGCGATAAATGCAAATCTTGCATTTTACCACCCTCGGGCAAAACGAGTAAGGAAAGTAAATTATTTACTTAGACTTGACATAATTCCGTTAGCGTTTAGCAAGAAATGTCACAACAATTTTTTAAATTAAGAAATGTGGCCGCGCTGACGTCTCGCTAACGCCTCTCGTGGTTTCGAGGGCTCTCGTTGGATGGCGCAGTATTGCCGCTTTTACCCTCTTCTCCTCTATTCTGTGCTCTAGGAACAGTTTGCCCCGTTTCATCGGGAGCCAAAATATCCGTCGCTGAATTTTCTTGTTTAATCGAATATATGTAAGTAATAATAATGGTAACAGTTTGTTAGGTAAAGTAGGTATTCTTTTTTTCAGTAGTACTTATAGAACTGCAGTAAAACTAAAGTGTAATAAAATATAACTGAAAAGTTAACTGATATGATTGCAATGAGGCCGCTTTCTCTATTTAGACAAGAATTAAATAAAAATGTTTGTTTATTCAAATTCAAATTGTGAAAATATCTAAATAGTGATACAAAATATTTTCTATAGGAGTACCTGCCGTAGTGATCTTATCGATGCTGATTGGATCTTTGCTCCTCGTCTGTGGTCAAAGGAGGATAAACCTTCTAAGAGCTCTATAGTAAAATTGATGTATGAAGTTATTATATTTTCTTTATCTTTTTCAGGTACTTTGAAAAAATCCCGGTAAACTTTGCGGCATTTGTAAGTTGTTAAGACTGTCGTACATTTTTTGGTCACAAATTAGCTTATTATAATTGTTTTTTAAAACGATAACTAAGCGAACAGTAGCTTACCGGCGCGCCATAAGATCCGCCTGAAATCTATACCTCTATATAGGTTATATTGCCCAATTTTCCAAATCTCGCATTAGCGACCGTGCTCAGTAAGACAAATTATCAGTGTAGTAGGTTTTGTAGGCTGATGTCGACATCGAAAGTCTCGGAAGTCCTTTTTTCTTATACATACACAGATTAGTGGGTGGAATCGCTGGCGTCTTCATGCGCGCGTATCGAGTAAAATGTGGTCAACAAGTCTCCCGTCATCTCCTTTGATTGGCCTGCCTTCTGCGCTGAAGTTCGGGGGTTCGATTCGCATCTAGGACAAATATTTGTGTGACGAACATAGGTGTTTTTTCTGTGTCTGTGTAGTTATTATGTATTATATGTATGTACTAGCTGTTGCCCGCGACTTCGTCCGCGTGGAATTCGGTTTTATCACGCACCCCTATTTTACCCCTCAGAAAAGTAGCCTAAGTTACTCCTTGTTATATCAGCTATCTGCCAGTGAAAGTCCCGTCAAAATCGCTCCAGCCATTTCAGAGATTAGCTGGAACAAACAGACAGACAAACAGACAGACAGACAGACAAAAATTGCAAAAAATGATGTTTTGGTATATTTACCGTGTATACATCCATATGCACTAGTAAAAAGCGGTTATTTTAATATCACAAACAGACCAATTTTATTTATTTGTATAGATTATTATTTATCCCCATCATCCTGTCACCCCCTAAAGAGATGTTTAATTATACTTCATGGTTAAAATGATTTGACTTGGTTCTTGGACTTAGATCGTAGTTGGAATACGTGCCTGATGTGTCTTCGAACTTCAGACACGCCTGGGTAATCTAGGAGTACCCTAAAGCAAAGTATCTTAGCAAGTTTTAACTACGTTGCTCTGAAATGACGCAATCACGATACAGTTAACGTTTCTGAACTAACTTTTCATGCATTATAGGGCGGCGGTCGTTAAGTCTCGTGCGAGTTATAATTGCTTCAAGTTTTCAGCTACATACGGACTTCTGTATTTAGCGACATGTGACTGGCGATTTGTACGTCTTTACCATTAGAAATGAAGAGCTTTTTTGTATTTAATGGTAGTGACCTACGTATTGAACTGCTGTACCACTGCTCGATGGTAGAATTAAGTATGATGGCAGTACTTCACCAGACTATCTAACGCATTATTCCTCTAAATTAATAAGGCCCTAATTAAGACAGATATTGAAACGATTGTATCAAAGTTTTAATCACTTGGAATGAAACTATAATATAAAAGACTGGGTCATAACTAGTATTGGAAAATAATAAGTAGATATTATGAACAGATTCCATCTCAACGACAGGATTTAATATCTCCAATGCTCAACCATCAGAAAACATCGCAAGGGGAATTGAATGAAATAAAAAAAATTGTTGCAAATTAAACTCATCTCCTGTTCAAGTTGAGAGCGATCTAAATAGAATTTCCAATCATCTATCGGGATTCAAGATTGAAAGTTTCCGCTTAATGTTTCTAACTATACTTGATTGAGTGTTCCAATCAACAGTTGTTTTATTGCTCTGTACAGTTCTGCCCCGTTTTAATGAACATGAAATTTCGCGTCTGGGAACATAAAGTTTATTCGTTATTTGCATATGCTTAGCACTGTGATGACAACCCGACAATACTAAGTATTCGATTACAAACATACCTATAAAACTGCTGTTATGCCTGAAAAAAGGTTTCGCTATTCTCAGATAAACCTAATTTTGTTTTAGAGATTAAATTCATTCCAGTTTGGCGAGGGTAAATTATACATTACCATTATATTGTTTGATGAAAGAAAACAAATTGATAGACGTAAATATATATTATATAATGAATATGGTAGCTTCAAGATTGACATGTATTGATTTAACTAATGTGAGAGCGGAGTAACTACTTATTTCTCTGTAAGCTTACCCCTGGCTCTTTTAGTTAAGAGTAAAGATTAATTTGATAGATTTTAAAGTTGTATTCAGATAAATATAGTTATTTTTTCTTCCAAAAGCTTTTGTAAACCAGGAAACTGGGATTGGTATTTTATATTAGGATACCTACAAAGGGAACATTTCGCGTAGCTCCATATAGCCCCCCAAACTAAACGTAGCTTTATCGGTAACAAATACGACTGACAGAAAATCTGTGTGATTTTCTTTGTAAATACTACAAATCACCAGGCAATGGTTCCCGGAAGCTTAAGTTCATTGTGGGATTCGTACCCACGACCTTACAGATCATAAGCCGACGTCACCATCAACTCAGCCATCATCGCTTCCAAATATATTATTCATTGCTCGTTATTCCTTACTGCTAACAGTTCATACTTAAGTCGTTATCTAGAGCTTGCTATAACCTTAACCCGAATTTATAGGTAGGATGTATAAATTTATTGCCAGCTAACATTGAGAATGGATTTATTATGCGTTGGATCCACGTAACGACGCAGAGTTATTAACATTACAGGTCTTACTTAGAAGTCGGCTCAAATTGTTTAATGTATCAATGGTAAATATTTATAGAGCAGGTTTTTAGCCCCGTAGCAAAAGCATATCTTGAAGGGATATATATATATATATATATATATATATATATAGGTACTATGATAGTTCCATGATGTTGCAAAATATCAACTTGCAGTTAATGTAATGTTTAAAATAATCAACTTTTTCATGTTATGAATTTACGGAACGAGCATATGGCCCACCTGTGCCTTATAACAAGCAAAACGACTTGGATACTTAGTTATCACAAGACCCAAGTAGTCGTATCGTACCATGTTCGTCCAGCGAAGAAGCAGAGGGTAACACTTAAACCGTGGGCCATCGGCTCGTTCCGTTAATGTATCACATAAAAAAAAGATTATTTTCACACTATTTTCTGGTGCGCATATAGAACGTCCAACCAAAGGACTAGATGACGTCGTTTTTCTTGCAACAGCTTGAAATTATTTAGTTTCAAGCGGTTGCTTAAGATCAGTGACTTCATCAATGTATCAAAAAACTCAACTGTATAACACGAAGACAGAATGTGAACAGTAGGTAGGCGTAACAGATACCAAATGCTTGTTTACCCAACATAAAGAACTTCATTCAGCACTAAAATAAACGCATAAACACGTTTAAGTGCAGTTAATTTAATACGTTGACGAAAGATGTCGTCGGTTGATATATGCTACACAACATGTCTGGCGGCTAAGACACTGAAGTCCGGCTTTCTGAGAAAAAGCCGACCTTTTTAATTAAATTTCGGGTAAGAAAAGACTCAATTTATATATATTACTTATCCCGGAAAATAGTGTTCATTCTCTGTTGTCATTAAATCTGTTTTTCAGTTAGTGGTAAAAATTTTGACTCAGTATTGGTAAATAACTAATACTTCATTTCTGAAGTTTAGTATAACGTACTGTTTCTGCAAAAAAAATTTTTTTGTGAAGAATTATTGACGGATATTTTTTCCGGCTTTTTGCTTGAGATATTTCTGATCCGGCATTGTTGTATGTTTCGCCAACTCTTATCCCGGTTCAAATTTATCTACAGAGCGTTGACCGTCGTCTTGCCATTTCGCTTATTAGTTCAGGTTAAAATTATTTTAGATGTCATCTTTATTTAGGCCATGCGTTTCAAACACAAAAATAATTATTTTTGTGGAACGTTCTCTTTCAAATGTCTGTGTGTTTGTTGATTTAATATCTACTGATGGGGTATTTACTCAAATATCTCGATAAATATGAAGAGTTTTATTAAATTCACTACGATTTAAATTGAATTACAAATAAATGATCGAAGTGTAAAGTTTTATTTTGCATATCTTGCTATTATTTTATTTGATTTTATACGCAACGTAATCAATAACGCAATGATCAAAAGCTTGCAATCTTCTTTTTATTATCTTCATAATGTGTTTCTTTTTAATGTGATGTCCCTAAATAAACCGAGCGACGTACAATCTAAAAAGGGTTCATCACCCCCAAATGAAATACTAAGATGACAGTTAATTTATTGTGTACCCAAGGAAACCATCAAAGGACTGAAGATTTCGGTATGATTAATTAAGTTTAAATTAAAAGCAAATGATAGCAATTATATATACCAAGAAGATTTATAATTAAAAATTTGCTTTCTGAATAAAAGGTAAGGGTTTCTAGAAATATTGAATACAATTTTTTTCCACTCGAAAGGAATTCCCTCTTCCTGAAATCATCAACAATAATAATATTAAATAAATATAGGGGACATTTCTCACGGTACCTCTAGTTAAGTGATAGAATAATTAGGTATGTTTTTCTTCGGTGCCAGCTACCATAAGCTATTCAAAAGCTCTGTGTTCTAGGAACCATTCATAAAAACAGTTAGGTCAGTAACGTCGTGAGCTTTCCAGGGAAGTGAATTATAAATAAATAAATATTCGTGGACTTTTTTTCAATGTATGTAAAATTATTATTTTCAAAGATTTTCTTGTGCGAGATATCAGAAAACTATTAGCACTTTAATAGCGCAGTCTGAGGTGTTCGATAGTTCACAAGTAATTTTTATAACAAGATCATCGTAAGTTTGGGGGCCACGTTGCTCGCGTCCGTAAGTAATTACCCTTTGAATACCAACACGTGTCCCCCGGGTGGTGCGAAAGGAGCAACCCAAAGTAGCAGTAGAACTTGTGCTAAGTTCTCCCGGAGAAGTACTGCCACTACACCTGGTAATCGGCCGCCAAGCAGTGATGCACTCGTGTTGCTGTGTTCCGGTGGAAGGGGGTGGGTGCCGGTGAAATTGCAGCCGCATGAGACGTAACATCCCCGTCTCGGGGTGATGGACGCAACGCAATGCGATATGAGTCATCTCTTAATTTTGTGGAGAGTACTTGAGTGGTATTGCTGTTGTCTATGGGCGGCGGTTACCACTTAACATCGGGTGGGCCGTCACCTCGGTCCGTCACCAAAGTGACATAAAAATGCTTTGGCTAGGTAAATATAGAAAGTTAAACATGCAACTTAAGTTTGTCTTTAGCGAAGCGGCTAAAAAGTAATCAAGGGAATAATGATAATAAAGGGAGCGCGAGCCAAATCAAATATTTATTTCATTCCGTGCAAACCGTTTCCAAACGGGAGGTGTGCAATTATTAGGGTTCCGTAATGGTGCGAATATAACAGTACCCTTATTATGAACTTCAGTGTAGGCAACTACGAGTATGTTACGCATTTGTTCACAGAAATGATGAATGCCAGTTATTCACGTTCATGACTGATATTTGATAGTATAGAGCGTGGTGGTCTAGTGGTACTGACCCCTGAGTTTCAATCCGGAGGTCGCCGGTTCAAATCCTGACGTGCACCTATGAGTTTTTCGACTGAAAGATTTATGTGCGCAATACCGCGTTCTCAAAACGGTGAAGGAAAACATTGTGAGGAAACCGACATGTCCTAGAACTAAGAATGCGAAGCATGTGTCAAGTGCATGAAAGGAGCCTCTTTGAGGCTTAAATTCTTTCACCACACTGGTTCGAAAGAACCAGTGACTCGACTAGATAGATAGATTTGATACAGTGCAATTAGTACATTAATAATCAGTGTACATATTAGTAGTAGTTAGTCGTTTAGCTATACTTATACAGCTTATATAGTTCGACCGGATCCTTTTAGTATATTTACGTTTACACAAATAAGCTCGGTGTGAGTGTTTATAAATTTAATCATCAGCTTTGCCTCTTGGTCTCTTTCCCTACATCCATTTGTGTTTATGATCCCTGAATGAAGCTATCATTTTTGTTAAGGGTATAAGTTTTCCCGAGTCCTAAAAGTTTGTGTTATGTATCTCTGGGTCAACTGCCAAATGCTACACAGAAACATCTAAAGCAGACGATTGTAGTTAAATTAATAAAAAAAAAGATAGCATTAAAGTTTTACACAAAATTAACACGATAGCATTATATAATTCAAAGATATTAGGTAACAAAAACCCATGCTAACCTACTTTAAACTAATGGTCGGAACCCTTGGCAAGAGAGTTCAACTCACTCTTTGCTGCATTTGTTTTGCGTGAGGGACAACATTTTTCATTAAACCGTAGCACCCTCGTTTTCTTATCCCCATACCATGAAAATATAGCGTCCATTAGAAGCGAATTCATGAGAAAAATGCATGATTTTCAAATATTTTGTTTCAGAAGGCCTACCCTCTAAATCTTTGAGAGACGTATTGTGTGTTTTCTGTCTAACTGTTGAGAGAGAACAACCTCAAATTTCAAACAGCACAAGAAGTATTGACAATGCAATACATCTACATAATTAATGATATTGAAAAGAAATGCAAAGATAAGCATTTAAGTCAAAACACACCAAAGTCAACGTCATTGACGTTTCCAAGCCATTTATTTATGAATTCTATGCAAAAAAAGTTTTTGACTTTGACTCGCTGTGAAGGTATGGTTACTTAGGAAAAGCACTAGTTATTAGGATATTATTGAATAAGGAAACCAGGACAATTTTATGAGGGACTTATGATGATGCGGACTTTAAATATCACTGTACATATATTCGTCCGGCGCGGCTTAAAGTCTTAATTTAAAATGCAGCAATTTGCACTGTAAATCTGTTTGCGTTCAGGAAGCAAGCTGGAAGCCTTGCATGCCATGAGTTGGGAATATCGCTTCTAATCTTGTTTGTATTTTTCCTCATACCATTCTTTATAGCTTTAATATTGTTTCGGAGCGTCTTGCCGCGACAAAATAAAATAATGTTCCACGGACGTTCGGAACCCTAGGGTCTGACAATTTAAGCATTATTGGTTTGGGATATTTTACACGACGCTGCCTATGAGTTTTATTGCCTCTGAGTTATTAATGGGAAAAAATAAGCCCCTTTATGATTTAATGTTTTTACCTAAAGCAGCGGTTGGCAAAAGCATAGTTTACATAACAGTAAGTGGGCAGGTGTCTTTTGTTATTCGGGACACGAAGAACTGTAAATTTTCTATACAATGTCAGACTGCTGAGTGGTTTGAAACTCATATAAGTGAGCCCACTTATCGAAGATAGCATCCTGTAACGTTCCCGTTGTTTTAAAAAATACTTGGGATCTATTTAAATAGCATGTTTTTTATTTGTTTAACCGTTATAAAAACATTTTTATTGAGATAATAATTTATTATATTTGCTGTGGTTATTTGACAAGATTGCCTAGTTGAGATCGCTTCTTAGCGATAAGGCCGCCCGTTTTGCGTGTATCTTAAGTAGCAATAAGCAATTTTCATTAATACATTCATGAGGTAAATAAGTGAACAAGCTGTGTCATGTTTCCGCGCATCCGCGCCCCTATCTCAAGTTCTATTACCTACATGCGCATAAATTATTCACGACAGCTATGTAGTGAAAATGTCGTTCGTAATTTGATTAATGGCTGATCATTACCTTTCTTTTTACTTGGGTGTGATTGTTATTTGGATTAAATAGATTTTAGGTCTTTCAGATACTGTGAAAAGCGTGGTACATCTTACTGGCTATCAAGATTTGATTGCTTCACTATGGAAGGTCAGTGTCTGTTTATTAATATGACGACGCATGGACAGATAGATTTCAACTAGAAAGAACTCTGCTGTCACGTAATCAAATAGAAATCACAAACAGAATAATTTGGGTAGAAACACGTATTGTATAGATCATATAAAAGTTTGATCACGAATTCGACCGAGTTTGCATTCCAATTTCAGTACAATGTTCTGCAAGCCACTGATGCGGGATAACGCGCCAATATTTCAGTTTTTATGGTATTTTCATCACGGTCTGCCGTCGATTGTCAGTTTATTGCTGTTTTGTGTGTGTGTTCCGGCAGCTCCACGGGATTCAGTTGCCAGTCAAGGCGACAATTATTTCTGTGGTCAAAATTACACAGATTAAGCTTAGCTTTTTTACAGATACTTACATATATTAAAAAAAAGCCCACTGGTAGCCTAGTTGCGGAAACCACTCGCGCTATAATTAACAAGTAACAATATTAACACCCAAAACAAACATATGTGTTCGTCACACAATTTTTTGTTCGAGGTGGAAATCGAACCCTCGTCCATCCTCAGCGCAGAAGGTAAACGAAATTTCAATTCCATGTTTTAGAATAGTTAGTTCCCAATACACACAAAAATATTTTAAAACATATTTTAACGTCAAGTTTGCAATAAAATAATACTTAATAAGTTACTAATTAAGTAAATTTTTGCACATAATGTAATCACTAAGTCACTTATCTGGCTGGCATCACTCTTCTTGTTATTTCACAAAAAGTGAAAGGAGCGTAGTGAGAATACCGAGGCAGTTGCCGAAGCTGGGCAACCAAAGTAGTGTGATATTATCTATTCTTTAATAAATATCTAACCACAAGAATAGTCACAATTTAATCAGTTGGCTCAGTCTATTCTTTAATAAATATCTAACCACAAGAAGTCACAATTTAATCAGTTGGATCACTGTAAGCTTATTAGAGCAAGTAAATCCTCAGTATTTGTTAATAACTTCAATTACACCCATTTCGTCGATCTTGTAATTTAAATGTTAAATCCTTGAATCGACACAGCCTTGCTTTGGCAAATTGTAAACGTGTTCATTCATTGCAAAAATAATTTGTGCTTTAATATTGACATTCCCAACAAACCCTCTTAACTTTAGCTTCTATTTTTATCACCTACTAGCTGTTGCCCGCGACTTCGTCTGCGTCGAATTCGGTTGTATCACGCACCCCTATTTTACCCCTCGGAAAAGTAGCCTAAGTTACTCCTTGTTACATCAGCTATCTGCCATTGAAAGTACCGTCAAAATCGGTCCAGCCATTTCAGAGATTAGCCGGAACAAACAGACAAACAAAAAGTGAAAAAAAAAATGTTTTGGTATATGTACATATACCAAAACATTTTTTTTTACAATTTTTGTCTGTCTGTTGTCTGTCTGTTTGTTCTTCTTGTGTTTCTATTAAGCACGAGTCTAACCTGTCAGCGATGTACAGAACGAGGACTAAGGTTAATCTAAACACTCAAGGGTTTCCCTTTCATGAATATGTGTAGTACTAATTTTAACAACAGCGGCATTGTTAACTGTGTGTGTATCAGGTGAGACCGCTTAGTTATAATAATGGAATCTTACCCTGTGATATATACATACTAGCTGTTGCCCGCGACTTAGTCCGCGTGGAATTCGGTTTTATCACGCACCCCTATTTTACCCCTCGGAAAAGTAGTCTAAGTTACTCCTTGTAACATCAGCTATCTGCCATTGAAAGTACCGTCAAAATCGGTCCAGCCATTTCAGAGATTAGCCGGAACAAACAGACTGACAACAGACAGACAAATATTGTAAAAAAAATGTTTTGGTGTATGTACCGTGTACACATCTATATGCACTTAGTAAAAAGCGGTTATTTTAATATTACAAACAGACACTCCAATTTTATTTATTTCTATGTATAGATAGGGGCAAACGAAGCGGGTCTTACGTAACAGAACGTATTAGTTGTGCTCACTGTGTCGAAGGATTTTCGAGTACTTTGACGATGCTATTTATACAGCTAATGGAGTCGATGTCCCAGAGGAAATCAGAAGGAAATAGGTTTAAACAAATAAAAAACTTAATCTGGTAAAACAATGGATTTTTATCTTTCTTTTTCTCTGTCCTTCCGTGTATATTTTATATAAAATTTCATTTGAATCATTTAGTGTATAAAAGATCTCAATGAAACTTTATCCCGATTTGCGGATGAAGTTGATAATTGAAAGTTTCTTGGCTGTGTTATTGGAAAAGTTTAGCAGCACGGACCACAATTCCTTGATAGTGAACTAAGTGAATCGGGGTGCCCATGGCCATCAATACAGTGAAATTGCATTTTGAAATTGTTCGGTTTCCGATTAGGGTTATTTCAGTAATGGCAACATTATTCGTATGCAAAATGCATACTGAGATAATTTTTTTTTTATTTTTTTTTTGTTTTGCCTGGGATTATGTAACTAACTTAATGCAGTAGGGATAAAGGTACTCTTAATTAAATTTATTGTCAGTAAAAATTTACAATTAACGTAATGTTGTAGCAATCTGCACTAAATTGAAATAACACTACTATCACAGGGAATCCCACCGCGAGAGGGTAACCTCTAGGGTAAAGGATAACCTCTAGTAATACTAATTCCCAATGTTTTGAAATCGAAATGCAAATTACCAACTTAGGACTATATTACCCTGATTGTGTACCTACATTAAATTTCTATTTATAGAATTAAAATTTACAGTATGAAATTTTTCATGTAATATCTATGTGAAATGATCGTAAAAAAAATTGATCTCAAATAAAAATTATTAAGTATTATTATTATGATTATCATAAACATTGTTGATGTTAAAATTGTTTATATGAAACAGTAAATTTAAATGATACATTTCTGGGTTAAACTCGTACATGCAATCAAGGGTAAAAGTCACATGCAATATGCAACAACAAATGTGAGGAAGATAAAGTTTGAAACATAAGTCAAGCAGACTCAAGTTACTTCACTCGGATACTTTATTTCCCTTATTAGAGTATATAATATTTTATTAGATAAAACAAAATTTCCACTAGAAAGTTGTTTTTTTTTGTGAGCGTGTAATAATAACAAAATATACGGAATATAATAACCAATAAATAATACGTCACCTCACATCTGGGCGTTGCGTTGCCTCAAAACAAGCGCTGTACTGTTTTTCTGTGCAGCACAATGCTGAGTCAAGGATCCTTTGGCCCATCACACCTATCTTTTAGTGTAATTAAATGTATGTAGCAATATTATAATGTTAGTTTTTTTGTATCAGTATATGTCTCAATTATTAGCACTTCCGATCGCCAGATTACGCGCGACACAGGTCGTTCATGTGGACGATTGTATGGATTCTTTTGAAACTCCATGCGCAAATTTTCGTGCGACCATCTGAACATAGCCTTAGGTTTTATTCCAGTGCCAAAGGAGTCTTATCAGAGCAAATACATTTGAATGGCGTTTATTTTATTACATCATCATTTGCTTATTAATTAAAAACAGATTATTGATTAATTATATTTAAAAACAATAATGTAACAGGTATGATACGTATAAAAAAACAGTAGAAGACAAAATGTATCCCATTAGCTTGGTATTAAAATTGCTTGGAATTAAAAAAAAAAAAAACAATGTAATTTTTATTTAGAACTACAGGAGTTCTTCAGTCTCCACCAGTCCTCAAAAAGCCCCTAACTAGGTAATAGTAGCTGAAGTATGTGGCGTCACTTATGTTCAATTCAATTTAAAGTTAGTCTATTGACCGTTGCGTCAGAGTTATCTAAGTTAAATTGTATGAGTTCGGTGTTTCGGGTCAGGAGTAGTAGGATTTCCAATTTAATATTAGAAATGTAATCAGATAATGGGATACGGATGAGATTAATTAATTTACACATAACAGATAGGCATATTCAATACGTACTCTTGATCCCACAATAGTACACTACACTGTCTTTGAAATAATATCCTTAGTTTTGAAGAAAGTATGCTTATGAAGCGCTGTGGCCGTAACCTAATCATCTGGGCCCTGCCTGAAAACCAGCGCTGTAATGTTTTTCAGTTGTTCAGGCACTATGTTGAGACAAGGGCCCTTTTGGCCTACGCAACTCATTAATGTTTTTGGTAAGTAAAGGTAATTTGTTGTAATAATACATATATATGATATGTTATTTGTATGGATTGGGATAAAAAAAAAAACGTTTCTATACATAATTATTTGTAATAATTGCGATTCATTTAACTGACATCTAAAAATAGTAATGTGAAATACATTTGACTTCCAGAAAAAAAAATATAGAATGAAGTCGTGAATTTCTATTTTTTCTTAGTCTGGATGGAAATGAAACAAGTCCATCTTAGTAAGTAAGTCTAATTCAACAATGTAAACGTATTTTTTATATATCGACAGATTTATGTGAATATCATTAGGACTTTCTCTGCCGTATCATATGCACACGAATATACCTACTTATGCGAGTAAATTCTGACTTGCTGCAATGATACTTCTCAGTGATAATCCTTTAGGGGTTTCTTCCTGTTCTTCCCCATGGAGGGTCGGATAGGGATTGAATAGGAGCAAAACCGGGACAAAGGTGCAGGGCGAAAAAAAACAGGGTCTCAAGGCGGCAGACGCATTCTTCTGCTGTCGTCTTCTGTGTCCTCTTTGTACTATCATCACGTAAGCGCCTCTGTTATGTGCCAAGAGAGATCTATAGTATCTAGTTTTACATGAGGACATTTTTTTATTTCTACTTTGCACGTGTGACTTTATTCCTTCCTGACAATGTTCGAAAAACAATGTTGCATTTTTAAAACAAAAATTTTCATTCTGTGTACATAATTTGAATTCCACCTCTATAATGCAATTTGCCTGCCGCATGCTTCATGGTATTCATACAAATTCTTTGTTTCATACCAATTTCCGAGCACTCAAAGGACAAAGCAAAAGTTAATTTATAAATTTAATATGCTAGATGTATACGACAGATTAAAACATACCATGGCATCTGGGGTCTGGCGTCGTGCAGCTATGAAAAGCAAGAATCCATATGACCTGAAAGATCGAAGATTTGGTACCAAGATAGCTTATCTCCTGGATTAACACATAAGCTACTTTGATTCCGGAAAAGTACAGTGTGCCCGTGGGTTTACTTATTCACAGCTAGTAATAAATAAATAAATATTCATGGATATTTCACACAGCGCCATCTAGCCTGAAAGTAAGCTAAGCATAGCTTGTATCATGGGAACCAGAGAACTGATATAATACTTATACACTTTTTTGTTAATACATACATACAATACATATTGACACCCAACCCAAAACAAACATTTATATTCGTCATAAAAATGTTTGTCCTTAGTGGGAAACGAACTCACGACGTAAAGCATTGAAGGCCGGGCTACTACCAACTGAGCTGTGAGGCCGGTCAAGTTTAGTGTTATTGACTCCAAATTTCAATCCAAAATTCACTGGTTAAAATGAAGGGCCGTTTTTTTTAATCTGTCATCCACGGCACTAAAAGTGAGTCGTCTTGGTTGTCATAATTTGGGAAAAAAAGCCGAATTACTTATTAAACACGGAAAGATTTTTATATACTAAAACAAAGAATTCAGAACTTCCGTGCGATGTAATTAAGTATGCGCCGGTGGAGACACGAGTTTGACCCCGTTCTGACAATCGCCAAATACGCATCTTTTAGTCATCAACTAGAGTTCAGAAAAATCGAAAATAGCGTGCTCGGAATGGTGAGAATCCTTTGTACATTCATCTCTCGAATACTCCATTCCATTTCATTGTTTGAGATGTTCGATCCTTCCGTCAAAATATTCGTACTGCAGTACATCAGCGTATTATTAAAGAGCGAGATTAATGGTCTTTAATGCGCGGAGCTTAGATGAGGATTAATTTTATTGATATTCTATTTTTTAATTTATGTTCGTGTAAAAAGTTTTATATTGGTACTGATTTTGTTGCTGTAATAACTTCATTCATAACGGAATCTGACTCGTTCTGATTCATATTAAAAGACACATTATTCATTTGAGAGTAAGAGAAAATTTCCTAAGTTTTAACATAATAATTTTTAATATTAACATGATGAAAGACAATTGATTCCACTATGATCACTTGAGTAAACAAAGTGGAAACTACTTTCAATTCACCCCGGTATCTTTGCACCTACGCAATATAACCTAAGAGTAGGTGAAGTGATTTGACGTAATCGGTGTAATTTTATCACCTAAGAATTAAATCATCCAAGTGAACAGGGGCGACTGTTATTATTCCCGTGGACTTTAATAATCTATATATAATACCATACAACGAGCTTAAAGCTTGCAAATCGAAGCCATCATAATATTTAAATCAATTTAATATAATCAGACGCTGATACGTGAAAGTAGTTGCTATTATGTTAATTTCAATCATTTGGCAGAATCCTATAATTTATATCGACATACAGACCTTAAATTTTAAACATTAAGATTTATTTAAATCTTACAAATTTGCTGTCCCATTCATGACGGATCTGCGTCTGAAACGGAATAGAAATATTCACGGCAATATCATAAAAGTGTCACACGCAAGACTGATTCGAGAATTTCCGCCTTCCAAAGCGGTGTTTATGATAGCTTGCAAATCAGTAACTGATGTATTATCAATAGACGGCTTTCAAATTCTTTAAAATGTCGTACTTCATTGTACGTAAATTATTTTAATTATATTTTTTACCTGCAACATCTTGAACAAAAAAAAAATGATTGAGTTGTATTTCTAAAGGCTAAAAAAGGATTAAAAGTTGTGGTAGCGTTCAAAGAATTAAATATATTTATATAGATTATTTACAATGGCTTTAAATTTCATCCCATATAAACAGTTAGTTCATATGTTAGATTTTTTATGGGATGAAGCTTCGGAATGAACAGATGGCCTACCTTATGTTAAGTGGTAACCTCTGCCCTTAACGAGCAAAACATATTTGGTTCACTACTTAATTAAGACAAGACTCAAGCCGCATCGTATGCGCCCGTAACCTTGAGAGGTGGAATGAATGTTTCATGTGCCTATAATTTCATAGTTTCCAAATCTTAGAGAATTAGCAAGCAAAATGATTTTTTAAAAGTATTATTTATTATACTTTGTGCATAATGTCTTGCTGGAATTGAGCCATATCCACCGCACATTCTTTTGCACGAAAAATTCGTCTATCGAGCGAAAACTCATTCATCCGCTCGAGTTTCCGTAAAACATTTTTATACGTGATCCAGTGTTGACACATTAAGCGAGAGGGGGTTTCTTATGTGGTTTAAGAGATTGCACGGATAGAGCTATTAATTATGCAACGCTTAGTTCAGCTAGACTGTGACCCAATTCGGGTGTGCACAGCTGCGGACCTATATCTCACGAATTAACTTGTCTGCGCCGATATTACTGTGACTCGCGTTCCTACTTGATATCTCACTTCTAATTGTACACTTAGGACAGTGCTTCTCTATTATTCTGTCTCGTGCTAATTTGCATTGCGTCACCTAACTTTGGAGATAACGGGTAGCTCATAGAATATACTCAACTTAGTCCATCAGTACCGCAAGGATGTCTGGTTGAACATAATCTTAAATTGTTTAAAGGGAGCGACTATGTTAATGATGAATCGTGCGTCACACCATAATTTCTAACCACGAAGGCGGGATAATGTACTCACGACATGGACTTGATTTACTGCGACGAAGCTGAATATTAGATACCACGTGTTCATAGCATAATATTAAAGGTGATTGATTCTTTTCCTGAATTCAATTAAAATTTGACACACGATGCTGAGCTGATATCGCTGTCAACTTGATAAAATTTTTGGTCGACAGATAAATTTCCTAAATACAAATATCGCTTTTTATTTTTTTCAATCGTTTTTACTTTTCAATATGTTCTTCAAAAGTTTTTGCGTTTGTGTGCATTATAATGACTCGTTTGAATAACAGGCTCCAAGCGAAACGTGATGAACGTTTAGATAATTAATTTCCATAGTAAACAGTTTAACTAATCACATAAGGATATACACATATGGATGCTTCTCTCGAAATTAAATTGTATAGCGCAGATTCTTATCCAAAATTACAAAGACCGTAACGACCAATAAGGCTTTACTTGCGTGCCGAATTTCCAAAAGTACCTTTACGGGTCATTTACGAAGGAACCGGGAAACTTGAAGATCTCCTTAACACTTCGCAAGCCCACGTCTTGCAAATTGAAACACAGCCTGTTGCGGCTATATTCAGCTCACATTAAACAAGGGAAGTGTTCTTAAGATATGTCAGTGTTTTACGGGACAATTAAGGATTAACGCGTTCCTTTAGCGGCTGATTCGGCTATTTAACGTGCATTTGCACACATCCTATAGTTAGTCATTGGATTTTCGCAAATTGCGACTGTATGCTGTATTCTGCACACCGCTCAACGCCAGCCAGGCATTTTATCGCTATAGGTATCTATTATCTTGCTAATAGTGTTAGAATTGTTTTGAGGATCCTTGTATGTATCTTTTAATACAGGGTTATAGAGAATGTCTAGATTATACCCTAGTTCAAGTGAAAGTGGCATAATAGAGCTTTAGGACATATGCAATATCAAATATTATCATAGAAAAATATACAAAGTAAATAATAGCAGCATCTCGACAATTTTCTCGACTGGCCTCCTAGATCAGTTGGTAGTTGGTAGTAACCCTGCCTTCTGCGCTGTAGGTCGTGGGTTCGATTCCCACCCAGAACAAACATTTGTGTGATGAACATAGATGTTTATTCTGTGTCTGGGTGTTTAATATGTATAACATGTTTTGTGTTTCATGTTGTCATATTTACAAAAAATATACAAGTATTATATCAGTTGTCTGGTTCCCACGATACAAGCAATGCTTAGCTAACTTTGGGGCTAGATGGCGCTGTGTGATATGTCCACCAATATAATTATTATTATATTTTAGTATCAATACGACAAAAAAAAAACGACAGTTAAAACAAGTATGCAAGAAGGCAAACAATCAGTAGACTATGTAGTATCGAAGTATCGAAGTGCAAGAAAAGCCACTAGAGGCGCGTTTTTATGTGAGAGCCAGTGATACAAGTAAATTATTATTAGAAGTATTGTTAGATGCAGTTGCAAAAATGCCAACCGGCTATACTTAAAGTAGGTTTAATGAGAGCCTTACCCTCATTATACGCGCTTCAATACTCGACGAAAGTTGGTCCTTCCTGCCACAGAAATCAGGGGAAGTTGGGCGGAGTTACTCGTTTGGTTCCGGCGACGCTGATCGCTTTCAGATTGCAACTCAAATCTAGTTGGTCTTGTAACCGAGTTTGATAGACTCATACCATTTTTGTCTAATTGCATCCCTTGTACCTGGCGATAAACAAGTATATAAAGTTAGGGTCTAAAAACGCGGCTTTGCTGCTTTAGCTTTTGATCTTGTTTTAATATAAAATTGTAATTTTTAACAGGACTTTAAGGGATGTTTAAAAACAATATTATGGTATCATAACAACTTTAATAAAATATTAAAAACATAGAAATAATATTATTTTCTTTTGTAAATATATTATAATATTCTTTTTCCAATTGTCTTATCAATTTAAATTGAAGTATATTCACAGTAATTTCGTGTATAAGTAGGGCAAAATGACATTCGTAAAAACAGAGTTGAAGTGGCAGGTTTTACAGGTGTTCACCGGATTGGAATTGGACGAATTTCTATCAATATGGGTTCCGTTTTGCATTTTGCACGGTAGACAGTTTGCAAAGTTGAGAGTTCGGGATGTACCAAACGAAAACAAGAGAATGAATTATATTCGTTCGTATCCGGGTGGAATGCATGGCTATACTTTAACTAAAAGGCCGTTAAGCCAAATTGTCGTTTTTGAGATATGTTCAGAGAACTCTTTTTAATTCCTTTTAAATCCGTCACTGCCACACGGCCTACAATTTTTTTTATGTCTTCGAAACTAATTATAATTTACAAACGTTTCTTAGACATAAAGATAGAGAATTTTGAACTGTATCGCTTCCTATCAAAAATTCAAAATTTATCTTTTGGGGGTTAACGGTTTAACGGATTAAAGGGCAGATGGCAATACTTTAATTTGTGGCTTGGCCCTAAATTGTCTAGCTGGGGTAGTTTTATGTATGAAAAGGAGTTTGCAAAACATAGCGATACGTGGAAGGTTTTATTCGCAACATAAAGATTATACTAATATATAAGCTCCTTGTCTACTTACTTGTTACAACGTTGTGGTATGTTATTCCAAGTATCTGTATGTATCTGTGTGTGTTAAGCTAATTTATTTAATTAACTGAGTTATAAGAAAATACAATTTGATTTATAATGTACTTAAGGACAACATATTTTGGTGTAGTTACAGTTGTAATAATATTTTATTATGATATGTATATAAGTCTTGATGGTATTTACTTTCATGGGCCTGTATATTTTTATATTGTAATATATTGCCTGAAAGAAATGGATAAACAAATAAATAAATGAATGTAACATGTCATGATAGAATAGATCATCAATTCAATTGTTAGTATTTAGAATATTATTCAGGACTATTTGGCAGTCGAAAATTGTAATGCTCGCGTTCGTTCGTTTGGTCTCGATTTGGCCAGACCATTGCCACCCGCAACTGCTGTGGCTTCAAAGACTTGGAACTCCCCAAAGGACTTAATAAACCACGTTACTCCAAACTTTGTGAGACTTGATATAGTTCTGATTTCAAGAATTTTTAATCAAGACTGTCTCGGTGTTGGAGATCAAAGTTTAATTTGGGATGAAAATTGGAACAGTTTGTGTCTCTAGTTTGATGTTTGTGTTCAAGTCACCTTTGATTAATAACCAGGGCATAGTTAATAACTTTAACTTAATAATAATAACAATAATAACTGAAAGTAAAAAGTGAGGGAAGTTGAGAGATAGGGTAGCGGAGTATGTACATGTTATGCGAGGGCTTGAAAGTCATGTTACGAAAAGAGCGTTACAATATGCACGTGGAAGAATATAAGAGTAGAGGGTAGACCAAAGGAAAGATGGATGGATTGCGTGAAAACAAAACAAAATTGTAATAAGTATTATATCAGTTGTCTGGTTCCTATGATACATTACTTAGCTTATTTTGGGGCTATATGGCACTGTGTGAAATGTCCACCACTATTATTATTATTATAATGTTGTAGATCTTTTGTATAATTAAAAAAGGTTCTTCCTCTGTACCATGCCGACTTCTGCAATCAACGACAGACTCATGTTACTGTATTTTCACAAGCTTTTATTTAACTTGCTTCGCTCGTCTTTCTTACCGGTTCAAAATGTGGAATACATTTTCAGGCGCATGCTTTAAGATGTAATTTGGCGTATCTACGTATCTTCAGTGACAATAATATGGTAATATGAAGCTGGTCTGATGGTGGTGCCGAAAAGATAAGATATTAATTCTTCAACTCAACGTTTTGTTTGAGAACGTTGAATTTTTGTTCAAAACAAACGAGATAATTATAATAAAGATGAATCTATCTTTAACAGACTCAATACACTACTTAGGGCCGTAGTGGTATTTTGAATCTCACGGCTTTGTGAAATATATTATAAAACTAGCTGTTGCCCGCGACTTCGTCCGCGTGGAATTCGGTTTTATCATGGACCCCTATTTTACCCCTCGGAAAAGTAGCCTAAGTTACTCTTTGTTACATCAGCTGTCTGCCAGTGAAATTTCCGTCAAAATCGGTCCAGCCATTTCAGAGATTAGCCGGAACATACAGACAGACGGACAGACAAAAATTGCAAAAAAAAATGATTTGGTATATGTACCATGTATACATTCATATACACTTAGTAAAAAGCGGTTATTTTAATATTACAAACAGACACTCCAATTTTATTTATTTGTAGGTATAGAATACGAGACGGCCCCAACTCTCCACTAATTTTCTTTCTCCAACCATGTGCTAACATGTGCTCCAACCTATATATTCATAAAAAAAACGTATTGAATGTTCTAGAATGCTATTGATCGTCGGAGTAGTATCGTAGTATCAGTAATTCAGCGACCTTATTTTCATAAAACGAAAAATACAATAACAATTAATAAACTTACCTTCCTTTTAATTACGAAAACTAGGTTATTTCCCAAAGCCTAAAGCAAAGAATCGTATTTTCCCCAGGGGATTGACGAGGAACCCGTACTACGTTATTTCATTTGAATACGGCATCCAGTAGCGGGGATCGGATAGCCCGTTATCGTTATAGGATACATCTTGAGAGGACTTGGCTTGCAGTATAGTTACTACTTGTTTCGTAAAAATGTTACTTTATTGGGTTTTCAGGTCAGTTCATTATTCCCAACTATCGGAGAAGTACTGCTACTATACTTATTTCTGCCATCAAATAGGATTACTGGGTATTGCACGAATGAGCTCCGCTTCAACATTTCGGACCATTGAAAAATATATTTTTTTAAATGCATCTTTTGTTAGTATTACCAAAATAAGAAACTCTCATGGTACAGTCCAATAACAAAACATTGTAATACTAAACACAAAAACAGGAAAGGTCAAAAAAATAAATTAAGTATAAAATAAGTAAATTTTCACCCCTTATAAGAAGAGGAAAATGTTTAAGTATTTCGGAAAAATCACTAAAATAAGAAAACTGTTGTAACATACTGACAACTAAGCTTACTAATCGATATTATTCCGAAATGTGCTCAATATTATCCATATACTGAAACCAAACTCATTATATGAATGCATAAAACCGAAATGTTAGTTTTAGTACCCAAACACAATAAAAGTTCAGCAATTCATTTATATTGCGTTTTATTATAAATAATCGCTGGTTCTCATTGGAGGTGAACCTGGACGAACTAGTGTCATCTTGTTTCAATTAATGTCAATGTCAAATGTGTAGATTTGACACTGACATTTATTGAAACAAAAGTTATGTAATTTACCCCATTGTTGAGTGTTGAGTGCCTACATCACTAGTATAATTTATTTTACTTTCAAGATATATTCTAAGTAATCTTTTAAAATCTTCGCTTATCCTGGACGCTTCTCGACGATTTATATAAATGTGGCCTAATTTTATATACAGAAATGTAAATGGAACAGTGGTTTCCGATAAGAGTTGTAACAGACAGAGAACGAAACGTTATTTTATACAGTGCTAGGATAAATATTTTTTCCAGAATGTTTCCCAATTCTGCACGGCGTCTTGTCTTCTAGGGGGCCATGTAGTAAATGTAGTAATGGTATTTCCTTCTGAAATCTACAGTCGCTGGAGATTTTAACTGTAGATTTGTTTCAATCGAAGAAGAGTTCGAACGGGATAAAAACGAAATAATGGCGGTATTAAAACTCACTCGTCCTTCTCTGTCGCGAATGACTTGTTGCGGCAACTAGGGGATTGACGGTTTTAATTTATACTATTGCGTTTCTGCACAAATTCAACGGGATAGCTAAGTAAATTAAGTGAAAGTGAAAAAAACGCTAGGGAGTATCCAACTCCCTTTTTATAATGCTGATTCTGATAGTAACTTAACAAATTTAAAGTCCACGCATCTATTTTTTCCATGTAGTAAAGAGCCTAGACCTAGATAGCAGACATAGTTTTAGTACTGTCAATATTTGTTCAGAGATTGGCGTCTAATTTCCCTGTGCGTCGTTCGTATTTTAATATTGATGGTTTTATTATGCTTTCTAAATCGTCTAAGAATATCATGTTTGAAGGATATTTATATTGACATTTTAGTTTGACCCTTTTCATTCGTTAAGGAGAGAAAGAGCTAAGTAAACATGAGTTAAGGTTTATTTTGTCGCTCGATAAATCATTACTATTCATTATACTTCGTATAATCAATGTTCTCATTTGGTTACTTATTTATTTGTTGCATGAATATCCCGGAAAGAATGTTTGTTTTCCTTACATCCCAACAATTTCCTTAATGGATATCGTACATTTAATTAACAAGAGAATTTCTGAATGAGAAATTACTTATTCAGTCTTCGAAGCGTCTTGACGTGTACTGAAAACAATACACTTGTACTGTATATATAATAATATATAATATTGAACATTTAATTAAAAGTTTTCTTTTTGTTTAAGGTAAATATTTTCGAGAGACTATAAGTCGGAACAGCTTCTTTGGACTCCTTGGACTTTGAAGTGACTCCTGAGCTGAAACATTGTCGAGAGGTATGAAACGTGCAGATTGGTACAATCTATTAATTTCAAGTCAACTCGGCATTCTCGGGATGCAAATATTTCTGTCCCAAATGAGAATAAAGCTCACTTTATTTCATACGAGCGGAAATATCAAGGCATCGTTCTGTGCCAAATGAAATATTCAGCAGACGTAATTTAAAAGCTGCCGGATATACCTTCAGCTTACCTTGTCATCCGGTGCTGATTGGACGAATGAAGACCCTAATCCACTGTGTTAAAAAGTAATTTGGCGTAACGGGGCATTATTATTATATGTAATGTATATTTTGGGTTCGCGGATAATCCGCTGTGATTGAAAAGAACAGTTTTGCCCATCATTAAATTATCGATATCAATAGCAGGGATGGTATACACTCATTTGAAAAATTAAGACGCACTAAATTAATTGCTTTACCCTCTTCTTTTACGTTAATTAATAACTACTTTTACAATATACTTACAACATACTTCTGTAACTTATTAGTCCTTTTTGAAAAAACTAATGTATTATTAGAAGATATTGTACTATACACATTATCAGCTTATTACAGTTGATACGCAATAATAAGGTATTTCAAGAATCTATTATGCGTTACTTTACGACATGAAGATACAATTGTTTATGCTTACTAGCATACACTGTTCTTATCGGAAAACAGGATTTCAAGGCTTTATTTAGAAATGGGTATGGTGGCAGTATTTATCTGATAATCAATGCTATTATAATTGGTACGAGTATACTGCTGCTAGTGCTCGTGTCATTGGGTCTGTGGAATCAGTTTGGTGAAAGATTAAAATCCGCCTCAGGCTCTCTTTTGCACTTGCAAAATGTCGTCTGTTTTTCATTTGTAGGACGTATCAGTTTCCTCATGATGTTTTCCTTCACCGTTTTGAGAACTGGAGTTGCGCACATGAATTCCTCAAAATGTCTTCCGCTAGTAATATGTACTATTTGTATAATATATATGTATTAAAAAAAAGTATATATGTATTCTATCCGTTTTCTGGTTTCCATAGTACAAGCTATGCTCAGGTTGGGGCTAGATGGCACCGTGTGAATTATCCACCAGTATATTATTATTACTAAGAGTTTCAATACTTCTCTCTCTAGCAACTGTACAGGCCAGGGGCGGGTCAATGTCAGCTACGGATAGCTTGTAAATAAGATGAATATTTATCAACCTCAAGGCGTTAGTATTCCAATCTAACAATTAAATTTACACTCTATTTTGTCGTGCTACAAGATATGATTTGATTTCGATAAATTTACCAGAACCCGGTTAGATTGGAAAGCGTTACATTCCGCCAATTTTTGGGTTTATAATGTTTTCCTTGGCTGTATAAAAAACAACTTATAAGTGAATATTGCTATGATTTGAAATCGCTTTCCTAGAATAGATGTTATCAGCCAGACATACTTTACTTCTTGCTATTTTTACAGACAGTAGAAGTAGTGCCAAGATTGACCGGGGAATTACTGTCACTATACCAATTTTAACCTTAACCTTTAATTTTAAGTAATTACTAAAGCGATTACTTGTGGTTGGTAGGTGGCCGGCTTGTGCCGTGCTACCTCGCTATGGCGTCTTCAAGATCTTTTTTACTAACCGGAAATTCGAGCTCATTGTAATATTCGACCCCACGACCTACAAATCAGAAGTCGACATCACTACCAAATGAGCATTCATCTTGTTTAGGTCATCCTCTACTAGTATCTCGCTGTATTCAAATTTCAGGCTAAGCGGTTCTGTAGTTTTGGTGTGATGGTGTAACAACTACAAATATCTCGCGTTTTCAATACTAGTGTCAAAAATCTTATTCATATTGAAAAGTAAATCAAGAAACTCTCCTATATGACTTTGTCATCGGACGTACCACAGGAAAACAGTTATTAAAATACAATAGACTGTATTAGACTAATAATAACTGCGTAAATATTTGGTATAATAATGTCTGGCTGACCCCTGAACTGATAATGATATCATTTAATTGATTACGAGAAGACGCAGTTAATGAATGTAAGGTTACTGCGTATTTTGTTACTATATTTTAATTGTCATTAAAAACAGTTAGGTACACATGTTCAATGGTTAGATAATCCTCTTTAGAGCTGCAGGGTGTTATGCATGTGTTAGAGGTTACGCGACCACGGCTATTGCAACACAGTCGCAACCCAATTAAAACTAAAAACAATATATCCAATATCCTTAATGACATTCCTAGTGTCACGACAGGATAAGTTTTCCTTTTATATTCTTACAATATTCATAATGTGTTTTTTTTTTATATTTTTTTATGTGATGCAGTTATGGAACGAGCCGACGGCCCTGGTGTTAAGTGGTAACCTCGGCCCATAACAACCGATGCGACTTGGGTCCTCCCTTACTAGGTACGACAAGACCCAAGTCGCATCGTATGCGCCCGTAACTGTGAGACGTGTAGGTGGAATGTCTCTTGTGCCTGTAATTTCACCGGCAACCACACCTTTCAAACCGGAACACAGGATATATCTACATTGCGATAATTATTCGGAACTTACTTACTTTATTACCGAACTCGACGATAAAATAAAATCTCTGTACTTGAGACATAGACTTTATTTGCTTGAATTAGACATTGTACAGCGACAGATTTCCATAAAAAGGCTATTTGAAACGTTAAAATGGAATGCCGCTTGCTGCTTGGCGGTAGAATTTAGGGCAATAAATCCCCGGACAAACACGTATGACATATAAAATTCCATCTAAATCATATACGACTTGACAACACTGAAGACTGATTAGATGAACATTATGCAACCGAGTGTGCCAAGTGAGGTAGGCAGAGCACTTCCAAACTCAATATAACTTTAGGGTGTTTGAAACGTCGTTTAAGATAATCAAGTTTTATTTCCCATTCAACTGGCAATCTTCCCGCCTATCGTTCAACTCACTTTGCGGCCAATTAAAGTTAGTTTGATGATTTCAGACATAACTTATCATATTAATGCTTCTTTGAGAGATTTTTGGTGCGGTAGTTTACCACTGAAAAAGTATTTTTTCTTTTCTTGTACAATTAGTCATAATATAATTTATATCAATGATATAAAGAGTTCTGGAGTTCTGGAGTTTATAGATTTCAGATTGATATGATACATTACAGTGTGGCTGGATCTTCTTATATGTAAATTTGCGAGGGAACCAAGCTTGTTATTGTTTTTACTGACCAAAGACCCGATTCAAATAAAGCGAGCCTTCTTCATGTTTTTCCTTTTTGGCCGAATAGAAAAACTTATGTAAATAACCATTTACGATAAAAAGGCTTTATTACCACGAATATGTTCTCGAGTATACTTACATAAACACCACGCCGGCATAACGAAGGACGCTGGTATTCGGCCTCTAAAACGTCAAAAGAGAATTCCTTTTGGCGACAAATCTTTCTGAAGACACATGTCAGAAATTTATGATGCTTTTTACTGAATATGTCAGTTTTCTTATTCATTTAATTGCTTATTTTTACAAAAAAATAATGAGATTAACTACTAATTTAAGTGAAATCGTAGGATCCTATAACACTTGTCTCATATCGATACTATTGTACTACATGCCAATCAGATAATTCGGTTCTTTTAGCAGCGTGACATCATGTCCGAAATCCGGGAATACCCCTCTGACCTATCCCTATACAGCGACGCTGATAAGGTTTTCAGATTTTTAAGGTTTCCCTATAAACTATATTTCAAGCGAGCGTCAAGTTGTTAGACATTTTCTAGAAACTGTTTTTGGTATTTACCATAGGGCCAGTGAGTATTATCGAATTGCAGCAGCCAAGATTCATTGCAGCTGTGAGAAGAACGAAATCCGGTCGATATGTACTTGGCATCTAGCCAGATTCATGCGCTAAGCAAAACCGCTTCAACGTGTTAAGGTTATTATATGCTTAAAAAACCATTAAACCTTTCGAAACCAGCGCAACCTAAACCAAACTCGCAATGTTTTAGTGGTTTCATTGAATAAAATTAGTTTTCAGTTGGCGTACGTTTAACATCAGGTGGGCCGTCAGCTCATTCTATGCACTACATTACATAAAAAAAACCTTCGTAGCAACAAAAATATGTGATAAAACATAAAGATGAAATATTTGTTGCGTGGAAAACATATGTGATAATTAACACGTTAAATAATTTCACGCATGTTAATGAACAATACACATTTTATTATTAACTAGCTGTGCCCGCGACTTCGTTCGCGTGGAATAACTGAATCCTTATGGCAGCGGCGGGCGCGGCTCTCAGCGCGCTTTATATAGCCACGGACGCTCAGGCGCGAGGCGTGTAGTACGTACTCTGTGCGTTAAAAATGTTCGCCGTGATTCTTTAAATTGACATAACTTTTTTATTTATGAACCGATTGACATGAAATAAACACTAAATGTTAAGTGAAGCTTACTATAATATATTAGTTAAAACCGTATCTAAATCGAATAAGCCGTTTCTGATATTAGCGTGCACAAACACACAGACAAACAGACAAAAAAAAATTAATTACAATTTCGGGTTCGGCATCGATATAATAACAACCCCTGCTACTTTTTTTTATATATTTCTATTGTACAGACACCACTTTTCTACAATTTTATTATATGTGTAGATAAACAATAATTGTAATAAAAGATAAAATAAGTTATGCTGTAATATCAGAAACACGACGGCCCTCGTTTCACTGAGGGTTAACCAAATTAATAATTTAATTAATTATCACGAATCATTAAACGTAGTTTGTAATAGTTTATTAATTATGTTATAATAGATGAAGCGCGTAAGTAAAAGGTAACTTCTTTTAATACCAATTTTTTTTACTACCTTTTCCTTGTTTACTCCACGCCTCGCTTGGATTTGAAACTGGCTCTCAAGTGAGGTGCGAAACACACATCACTGTGGTAACTGACAAGCGTATAGTCTGTTTGATATCAGTATATTTATATAGTTTAATAATAAACCTGTACAATATATCTGTAACAGTCGCATAGATAATGTAAACAAATTAACTACTACACAATAAAACAACTGAGCTATCTAGACACCATTCGCAATGATCATAAACGGCTCATTTGATCGACATGTCCCTTAATGCACAATTTAAGAGGCTTAGGTATATGAAATAATAGTGAGATTAAGCGGAAATGTATATAGATACAATTGTATTTATATATGTATATAATGTAGGCGGTAGTCAGATCGAACCTCAGAAAGTTTATCCGGAACCATCTCCCAAGATGGGCAGCCGCCTCAAATTCGACGGACTTCCGGTGACGTCGTCAGCGTAATAAGTATTTCCGTAGTCGTCACCGCTTGGGATGGATCCTGTAGAGGAGGGTAAATACCTTTTTTTCAATGTGATTTATATCACGGGAGATACAAATATACCTTTTTTTCTTTCAATACTGAAATCAACGAACAATACCTGAATCACTTACGTATAGAGGCAAGAGGGCGGAACATGGAATATCTATTAGGGAAAACGAATTTGTCTTATATCATATCAATATTACTTTAAGGTCAAAATCAATTATTCCGTAACATGTTAAGGTACCGTTTGGATAAATCAGAAAAATACAAGAACAATTAAGAGGAATGCTTCGTAATTATTTAAGGCGCGTTCAGTGTATAAAGTTTGTCAAATTACAGTTTGTTTTCATTGATCAATTATTATTTGCTAAAAAAGCGCGTGGTCCAACCCTAACTGACCAATAAAATATAAAAATATAAATAATAATAATAATATATAAATATAATCTGAAAAGAAGCGTTCCAAACATAATTTGAAAGGTGTGAATGTAAACCATTTCTTATAGGTACATATATTTAATTTCTGAATATTCCAGCAAATGCGCGAATAAACTCCTATACGATTTTCCATAAAGTTTGGCGTGCCTAAAACATCGAGTCCCTAAAATGCCGCAGCCCCACTGAAATATTGAGCACTCAACCGCTGCCTGTGTTGAAAAACTCGCATGTGACCCAAATAACATTATAATTTGGGTATCAAGTCGTGAGCACGCATTTTCCGGGAATCGTTTATCATGTTTTAGCCGATTTGATATATTGAGGTGGATTCAAATCTACCTGGATAAGGTGAGATTTTGTTGAAGTATTTATTAAGATGTACAAAATCCGGAATTAGTGACTTAGACTCATATAATGTCAAGCGACGATCTCTAAAGGAACCATTTATGTCAAGTAAATTGAATCCTGGCAAAAGAAAGAAACTAAGTGATTTGTCTGTTGGTATATTTTTAACCTTTCTCCAGTACCAGTGTACAGTATTTAAAACAAAAAAAGATACTTCTTGTTTAGCTGTAGTACTTACGCCAAGTTTATTTGACTACAGCTTCTCAGTTTAAGTATTTATTTATAACAGTATCTTTGTATTTACTACAAACATAAACGCATACGAGTTTGTCCTGAGTGCACAGACCCTTAACTGCTGGTAGCATTTAGATCGAAAACAACTTACTGGTGAGAGCCGTACCCCCTGGTTGCCAAGGCCTTTGTGTACATTGGCTCTTATGTACACTGCAGTGGCGCATTGCAATTCCGTGTTAGCTAGGCCCAGAGCGCTACTAGCAGGATTTAGTAGTCACATTTTCAAGAGGCAGTCAATACCTCTCTCTCTCTCTCTCTCTCATGATAAATAATCTTAGGTAGAGTACAAAGCATAGTGTGAAACGCCAGTGAACAGTTAGTACAATGCGTCCACACCAAGTCGTTGTCTGTGTGTATTTAGTTGTAAAGTGACGTCCAGGGCTTTGGACGTGGGCCAGCGAGAAAGCACCAATAAACTCATTAAATGCCGGCCTGAGAAATTGCATTTTCACGCCGCAATTTCGCCACGTCTAACCTACTAGCCAAGCTTAGCCTAGCTCCATTAATCATATGTAAAGGTGGAATATAAATTATAAGTATTAGTAGGTTCTCTGCCCACGATTCATCCGCATTGTACTGGAATTAAATATTACTGAATTTTTTTAGTATATTTTGCGTGAGACAGACATCCAAACGAATTTTCCCGTTTTAGGTTTAAATTCGAATATTAGAAGTACGTTAAAGATAATATATTACAAACCTCTTCCAATAACGCAATAAAGAAAATTGACGTTTTAAAATGTTACTGTATGTATCAAGAAATTTTGTTTTTAACTAGTGTCCAACCCTGTTTTAGAATCTTCGGAATGCTTCTAAAATGAAAAAAATGATTACTTGCCTTTAGCTAAAAAAATATGACTCGGATCCTCCCTACTTAGATATGGGAAAAACCAAGGCACTTGAGTCACCTCTGTTGAGATGTGTAGATGGAATGTTTCCTGTATGCCTGAAAAATATTTGATAAGTTGCATAGATAATTTAACACAACATATAACAAAATTATAGTATACTACTGTCATTTGCTTTTGGTACCCATTGGTTTTTTATGCTGGCGACATTGCAAAATAAGCATAGTCCATTGAAATTTTAAATTCCAAACGGTGGGTCATGCAAAACTGTCCATTCATTACCCTAGCGGACAGTGTGGCACCGATAACAGCTTGCATTATATAGTCGTAGTTGGTTGAATGTGCTTTTTTCCGTACCTATGGGTTAGGGATGCCAGTTTGAGCTTAATCCTTTGTCCGGCTGAAAATCTGTTGCATGTTATGACCTGAAATGTTATTCAGTTTTCTTTCAACAAAAGCTTTAGTCGCGATTATTTAACCACAAAATTTTTAAATTACTTGAAATATGAATAAACTTCAAAATAAATAGCTAACTGTTCATTGTTTTTAGATTAAATTTACCTAAGAACATTAATGATTTTCATATATTATATTTGTGTTGATTGCGGCAGTACTCGTCGTGGCATAAGGCAAAATAAATTATATTTAATTAACTCAAGTCATTGAGACTTGATATTGTCACTGTTTTTATATTTTTTTATTCAGACATCTTACATGTTACATAACATTAAAATTAAATTAAATCACAATTAACGACTCAAAACACATAATACACACATAAATAATACATTACAAAAAAATACAAATTATAAAATAATACATACAAGCTAAAATATTGGAATAATCTTCTACAATACTGCTGGGATATAATACTAACAGGAAAACAAATATGAAATTATGATCTTTAATCATTTGACCACTACACGAGTAGGGCTTACATTTAAACGCAGTCTCACCTGATACAAAACAGTCTGCGATATACCATGCATATGGTAACGTATATCTTTATCTTGCCTTAGATCATTATTTAGGTTTACTCCCTTATATTTAACATCTGCTCTCTGTACGAATAAATTATATATAATGTTAATCCATTATTAGATATAAGAATTAGTACCTACCTAATTAAGATTAACATATATGTTTTTAGATCTGTGGATTTTGTGAATAAATAAATAAATTCATCTCTATTATAGGTTATATATATTTCGAGCTGCCTTTTTTAATTAGCTGTTGTGTAGTTATTACTTTCGTTTCTCAGTATGAGTAGAAGTTCAGTAAAATGAAAATTTTCTTCTTATTGAATTTTAACTTCATAATGAGTCTCAAACATCTAATTATGAATATCCCCGAGGCATAATGTTGGTTTCAGTTGACTAAAATTAATTTAATCCAACTAATTTATATTATTTAAAGCTAATGCTTAACTTGATAGTTGGATCTAATCAAATTAACGACACAAGCTTTGAATAATAAGTTTTTGAGTTTGGGTTTTCATAAAATGAGAACTTCGGGGAAATTACCTTTACGATATTTATGAGGAACGGAATGCATGTTTACAAGGTGCCACTACAATTAACATTATAGTTAGAGATATAGATATAGATTGTAGATAGATAGATATAGATATAGATTATAGTTATTCGAGACCAAAACGAACTAGGTACGTGACTTGTTCAGAGTAAATAATGATCCAATAATACAGGATGTCTCATTCCAGATTTTAAACTTTAAAAAATAATTAAAAAACAGTGGTTGTACTTATAGTAATTTTAATAGTACTAAAAGAAAGTGTATAAATTGGGATTTTATTTATGGTAAATAACATCGTGAAGATGCTTTCCTTCTCGTCGGACACACTCTTCGAGTCAGGCGCGTGTATTCCCTATCACTCGCTGCAATAAATCACTTGGGATAGAGTTGACTTCTTCAGTTATCTTTGCCTACTAGTCTTCAAGATTGGCAATTGGGTCGGTAAAAACGTTGCTTTTAAGATATCCCCATAAAAAGAAATCGCATGGGGTAAGATCGGGCGATCTTGGAGGCCAGGGTATGTTTGCAAATCTGAAGATGATTTTTTCAGAAAAAAATCTTCTAACTGTATGCATTGAGGTATTATGATTCATCTTCAGGCTTGATTTTTTGAATTATTTGGATCTTGAATGGATGTAGCTTTAGGTCTAGTGCCAATATGCGTTGAAGATTAGAGCGGTGAATATTTAATGACACTGCATGTTTTCTTATCGAGCGTCGTGGCTTGGCTTCGACGGCAGCGGCGACGCGGTTAATGTTTTCCGCGGACCGTACAGGTCTGTTTCGACAGCGAATTGTTTTGTTTATTACTGAGCCCGTTAGCCAAAATCTTTCCACCTACGTCTATATTAACTGGACACTTGGTGCATCACGCAAATACCGTATTTTGTAATGACTGCAAAATATGCGCCGTGCTCGTGTGTACGAAAGTCCGTTGCTGAAATAGTCATCCACTACGTACGCACAGTGGGCTCCCGACCACGACATGGCATCGACTAAAAATTCCCAAACGGTCAGCTTTCGAACGCCACACCTCGCCCCCCGCTAGCCCCGCTGCTCGCAAATTTATTAATGATTCAAATGTTAAAAGTTAGCTGAGTCACCCTGTACTTCACCGATCAAGTTAATAGTTTTATGGTAATTACAAAGCTTTGGCCTTAATATCTATTTCTTGGCTGATCAAATAATCCTTAAACTTAGTAGTTGTTCAGAGTCACTAGACAAGTACTTTCTTACTTTGTCCCTGATTTTCTGCGGCACCATAGTGTCTGATTTTATGCATGATACAATATGATTATTGTTTTAGATTAAAATTAGACAAAAAATACTTTTACTTGAAATCTAAACCTAATATTATGTGCCTTAAAAAATATGCTAAGTTTTCATTGAAAAACCCTATTGCAAAATCTGAATCATTTATCTAAATAAACTGCAAAAGTACAATTAAAATGAATTCCTTCTACAAGTAATAGTTATAAAATTACAAGTCTGCGGAATAAATTCATTTGCTTTGAAATATTAACCTAAATTACTAGAGGCCTAGAGGCTATTAAGTACGTCGCAAATCCGTTCTTCCTCGTTTTGGGAAAATTATTTTTGTTGTTGTTGGCTTTCCTTACGGCAAATTTTAATGAGTCCATAAATTTAACAAACTGCATCGCACAAAATTGTTTCCCGCAGGACTAAAATTAAAATGAAATCTTTGCTGAAACCGCTGGCACCGCCCGCCCGTACCTACTGCACAATGTGTTGCTGCAATTCGCCAAGATAATTGATGGTATAAACCAACCAGTAAAATTTATAATTCCGAAAGTAGGAATATTTATTAAACGCAGAAATTAAATGTTTAAATAGATAAATTCATGATAGAGTGAAAATACAAGATGTGAAGTAAATAGCATAGTTAGCATGCACAACCGACATATAAATGTGAAAGATATTATTCCGTGTCAGTACGAAAATACATTGGCTAGTGTCAGTACAAAAAAGTATTTTCCCACTTACAAACAGCGTACACAAATATTTTTCTGTTGTCAATTTCGACGGGTAAGCATCATGATTCGCATAACCTCAGCGAAACTTAGCAACGTTAATTTCAGGCGCTTTACTTGTCAAAAAGTTTGACAATTGTGCCCGCTTCAGCAAAGCCGACTTTATGAATTAATCTTAAAGACAGCGATATTTCAAATTTAGATTTCAGGCACTGATCCCTTGAAGAAATCGTGGCACACGATCTTTATTCACTTTTGTTTTGTTCTTCCTTCACATGCAAAGTGTTCTGATTTCTTGGTTAATTTTTAACGTTGTATAATTCCTCCAACGTTCATTAATTGTCAATTTCATGTCCTGTTGCTCTGTTGCAAAAAAGATTCTGCATTTGTATATTTGTATGAGATATTATATTTAAAGTAAATTTAAGTTTAAAGAAATACGGGTACTGATAAGTTCTAATTTTCTCAGTTCTAATTAAGTTCTTTGTTGTTAAAATTTTTACACTTTCTATAGTGATTATATCTGAAATCTTTGTTTATCTAAATGCTTCGTTGTTTCAGTATTTTCTAAAATGTGTATAGTTTTCACTTTAAAAGACAGTTGTACTTAAAATATTATTCAGTTGAAATTGTATCGCCCCCTATGACACTTTTCACGTAATATCCATACATATTTCCACTTCTAAACTTGCGAAACAAAGTAAAACATAAGTATTCCCACAAGAAACGTTCGTGCACAAAATATTTTCGACAACTGCCAAATGCATGAATATAAAACGCGACAGACAGACAGAAGAAGCGAAATGTAGTGATATTTAATAGAGCACACTCTTTCTTACAACGACTTAAATAAAAAATAACTTCTAAACTTGCGTTAGTGCTTTCGCATGCAAAAATAATATCTAATATACTACCCCTAAAGTTTGATGAGAATTATATGGCCATTCTATCAGATTAGGCCATTTTATTTATTTAATACATCGGCTTTGCTTTATGAGGCAACGGGTGGGGTTCGTTGTATTTATCTGGAACCTATTTTTTTTTAAGCAATCGCAAATTCGCTTTTGTAATTTTAAATGCAGACTGGACTAAACTTTGTTATGAGGCGAGTTGAAAAACACGGAAACATTTATTAATTACATTTTTGTAGGAAAATTATTATATTTTAAGGGATAAGCTTTATTTAAAAAAAATATAATTATTTATGTCAAGTAGATATTAAATCTTTAATTGCCTATTCTTCTGTCGCTCACATGAGAATTGTTATTTATTTTATTATAGTTGTATATATACAGGGTTACAGGAAAAGTCGTGCTAGATCCGTTAAGGGCGTGGAGTACCCATCATTTCTGACTTATTTCACTATGAAACACCCTACCCTAAACTTAACCCTTTTCGAGATATTCGACTTTTAATTTTTTATTGAATAATGCCGATTTTTAGGCTACGAAATTTATTTTTGTTTATTTTGTGTATCTTATTATTATTATTATTGCATTTTTACATGTGTAATAAGATGCTTTAGGACATCAATCATTAAAATAGTGCATAAGTTAATTGAATAGACCGTAGTAGACAAGTGAAAGTAAAAAAATAAAAAATATATTAGCAAGCTTATTTTTCTCTAAGGGATATCTAAAAAAAATATTATGACACTTGTTCGGCAGATATTTTTTAAAATATCTACGTTTCATCAGCTATCTAACGAGGTATAATAATCTAGGGTTTTATTCAAATGCATTGGAAAAAAATTAGTTTCATAGGCGACAGTGGAGAAGAAAATTTATACTTAGCCCTAAAAAGTAAAATAAAACATTAGGTATGCATGAAATGTCATTTATTAAAGGTTTTCACACAACTTTTTCTTATTCTACAGTTCATGTTCAACATGGCCGCCTCTATTTCTGAAACATTGTCGCATCCTTCTACGGAGACCAGTCTTCACTACTCCAGTGGTCAACGTGGTCCTCATTTTATTTGCTGCATCCACAATCCTTTCTCTTAAGTCTTCCACAGACAAAACTGGATTCGGCTCGCTGTACACAAGACTTTTCATGCACCCCCATACATGAAAATCCATGGGAGTTAGGTCCGGACTTCTTGCTGGCCATGGCAACGGCCCACCTCGTCCTATCCATTTGTTTGGATAATTTGTGTCCAGCCAGTCTCTGACACTTCTCCTGAAATGGGCAGGGCAGCCATCGTGTTGGAACCACATGTCCCTGATCAGGTTGAGTGGCAGATCATCCAGCAAATCACTCAAGTCTGCTCTCAGGAAATTTTCGTAGCTTTCCCCATTTAGATTATCCGGGAGAAAGTAAGGTCCAATCAAATGATTAGAGATAATGCCCATCCACACATTCACGCTGAATCTTCGTTGGGACCCTTTCACTCTTTTCTTATTGGGATTCCTTAGTTCTTTTGGGGCCCAGTAATGGACGTTGTGATAGTTGGTTATGCCATCTTTATCAAATTTGGACTCATCCGTCCACAAGATATTTCTTAGAAAATCTGGGTCTTTCTCTACTTTTTTCCACGAAATGTAATACAAACCCTAGATTGTTAGACCTCGTTAGATAGCTGATGAAACGTAGATATTTTAAAAAATATCTGCCGAACAAGTGTCATAATATTTTTTTTAGATATCCCTTAGAGAAAAATAAGCTTGCTAATATATTTTTTATTTTTTTACTTTCACTTGTCTACTACGGTCTATTCAATTAACTTATGCACTATTTTAATGATTGATGTCCTAAAGCATCTTATTACACATGTAAAAATGCAATAATAATAATAATAAGATACACAAAATAAACAAAAATAAATTTCGTAGCCTAAAAATCGGCATTATACAATAAAAAATTAAAAGTCGAATATCTCGAAAAGGGTTAAGTTTAGGGTAGGGTGTTTCATAGTGAAATAAGTCAGAAATGATGGGTACTCCACGCCCTTAACGGATCTAGCACGACTTTTCCTGTAACCCTGTATATAGTAGTAGGATTATAGTAATAAATTATTGGGGAATAATAGGTTCTTTTATATTACTATAAGTCTTCTCTAAATGATTCATACAAATCAAGTGCCCAGAATCAGACAAGTTCTTACGTGGGCTCAGTCTGTTGTTGCTTTAAAGTCAATAGCTCGTACTTGTCTCTGTCTTTGAAAAATGTAACGAATTTATAACGAAAAAGTGTCATATGCAGGTGTTTCATTTATACAACGTAATAATTGTTAGTGGATTAGCCACAAGAGTAACTCATGAGCACACAACTTTGTAGCCGAGCAATTTGCTGAAACTGAAACATGTTACTAACTATGAAAAGTTGGAGCGCCTACATTACGCGATGTTTGCAACATGTTATGACTTTCAGTGAGAGCATTTGACGATAAAAAGTGTTTGTTGTTCTGTACAGTTTGTAGTGTATATATAATCTTAAATTAGATGTAACATTAAAAATCTTCTATTATTTACAAAAGGTTATTTTACGTATCATGAGGCCATTTATAGTGTAATAGAATATATTTTTTTAAATAATAATTAATAAAAAATTTAATAAAATTTAAAAATAATTATTTATTATTAATTTTTTTTATATTCAAATTATTTCAATAATATTCAAATTATACTCAAGTAAACTCTTCAATACACAGGCTTTCAGTCATGCACTGAGCGAGTATAGTAAGTAACACTTACTACAAAAGTCACCCGACCTGAAAACTTACCCATAATGATGGGTTTAATGAAACCACTACGCCACTTACAAGTAAATGAACTTTTCTCATAATATGAGAAAAGTTCATTTACTTGTAAGTGGCGTACAATATGAAAAATAATATATTATAATATATATTAATAATATATTATATTCGCGTCATACATTTTCTGTACTTCAACGGACGTGTTTCGAAAACACTCTTTATAAATGTTCTGCTGAACTTATGTTATTACTGAATAAATCGACGCCGTTTACCATTAAAACGACGGGAAAGGATTTTTCATATTAGGAAGCTGACCGATAGACTATGAGAGACTATTTTTAGCTTATTGGGGCTAGATGGCGCTGTATGAAATGTCAACCCATAATATAATCTATACAAATAAATAAAATTGGAGTGTCTGTTTGTAATATCAAAATAACCGCTTTTTACTAAGTGCATATGGATGTATACACGGTACATATACATAACAACATTTTTTTGAATTTATGTCCGTCTGTCTGTCTGTCTGTCTGTTTGTTCCGGCTAGTCTCTGAAATGAGCGGACCAATTTTGACGAGACTTTCATTGGCAGATAGCTGGTGTCACAAGGAGTAACTTGGGCAACTTTTCCGAGGGGTAAAATAGGGGTGCGTGATAAAACCGAATTCCACGCGGACGAAGTCGCAGGCTACAGCTAGTATAATATATAATATTAAGGGTGGCGCGAGAATGTCCACGCCGTTGATTTATTTTTATGACCATTATCCACCGTGTTGCCATTTTACCCCGAGCTATATTATGATTTGTTCCATCTGTAGGAACTTTCAGGATGAACCCATCCAAAATATACGATTAAGTTTCGGGAGGACATGTGCCAGTATAATAGACTTGCGGACAGACAGGTATGAAAGGTACTTTTTATGACAAATTGATATTGCCATTTTTGCAACCCAAAAATTGCTTTTAATCGTAGCTTCACCTGGTTATTTTGAAATGTAATTCACAAAGCAAATTTTGGTGAAATTGCAGGCGCATGAGACTTAATATGATGTATGATGGGGGTGATGGACGCAACGCAGCGACTTGAATTAGCTTGTACTTTGGTGGAGAGGACTTGAGTCGCATTGCTATTGTCTATGCGCGGCGCTTACCACTTATCATCAGGTGGGCTGTCAGCTCGTTACGTCACCTTATAACATAAAAAATATATATTTTTCATACTTGTTATACCTGATTGTCAAATTAATTTAAAAGGAAAATTCAAACGAATCTGTTTCTCAGTTTTGTCGTGAAGGGTTGACAAAGAGGGGATCGCTTTTCTATAATAACTTTGACAAATCATTTCCATCTCGTGAGAACTGGTTCATGGAATAAAAAGTGGGATATATTTTTTCCTGTACTGTTACTATAGATACAAAGTTACCCAGATATATGAAACCTTTCTCACACGCCTATATTTATAACCTGCTCATGCCATACAAACCTTATAATACAAGATATTAAAAAAAGTGTATAAAAAATTGCCATTGCCGGCATTTGTGGGTATAGTGTCAGTTTTTCCCATGAAAAACACTACTTATTCTAATTCTACCGCTATAGAAGCTCATCATATCGCATATCAACTTAGATTTAACCACAAGGCAATCATCTTTAATGGAATAATAAGCAAGCAATAAAACAAAACGAGCCTTAATATAAATTAAATTACACCCGACGATTTGCGAACGCAAGACCATAATCTCACAAATGTATGAAACTTGAATACATAGGAATACATTTGAATGCATGAAGCGATACTGAATTTATACCGACAGAAATCGGTTCGGAAAACAGATGGCGAATTTGTATCTATTTACTTTAAATTGCTGGATTTATGTGCTTACAGCGCTACACCGCTGGGTAAGTTGGAAAACCTCAGTGGTGCAGTAAATTAGGCAACATGGCCCATCAGCTGTAAGGGTCGTGAATCCTGTTCATTTTTGTAAAATAGACATTCTGACTATGTGTTCAGGATGCTATTGGGGTTACCACGCGCTGTCATCAGTCATGTTTGCTGATGTTTGAGAGCCTCCTTCGATACAATCCACGATGAAATTAATGTTTTTTTTTATAATAATGGTGGACAATTTACACTGCACTATCTAGCCCCAAATTAAGCTTAACTTGTACTATGGGAACCGGACAACTGATGGAATACATATATACTTTTTGTAAATACATACATATAATACATATTAACACTCATACACAGAACAAACGTTTATATTCGGCACACAAATGTTTGTTCTGGGTGGAAATCGAACCCACGACCTACAGCGCAGAAAGCAGAGTATTTACCAACTGGGCTGTGAGGCCTGTCAATGACCTAGTTCTAGTGCCTTTAAAAATATTTTTCATATTTATATATTTCTTGTTTTAGTGAAAAATTAAACAATACGTGAATTACTAAACGTGAAACCTTGTCAATAAATATAGCTTTCTTCGAATAATTGTAGTAAATAATGATTGGCAAGTCAAAGAAAACACGCTATATGTTTCCTGATATTCATCCATATAGAATACGTAAGTTGTTAGAGCCTTGTAGTTGCCTGAACAAATATTATAATTTCTGTTACAGTAATTTGAGTCTGTTTGTTTGGGAAACTTCGTAAGGCTTTTTTCTTAGCACAACATCCTGAGTAAAAGAAAATTATAATTAAACAAACATGAGAATTAATGCTTATTAAATGAACACCAGAATAAACGTAATAATTATATATTTTTTTTCCATTTCAGGTTAAACGTAAAATTCAAGTAAATAAATCTAGAAAATTTTCATTCTTTACACATAATCACACCTTGTTGCCTGAAGGATCGGCATAGCCTCAATATACCACTTTTCATCTACTGGGTTACACAATCTTGGGAAAATAGACGAGACAAGTTGGAAGCTATTGCCCCTAGAATAATCAGCTAACATTGGCTTAGGGTAATTCATTCCTTAATAATTATATACCCTAGTAATTACCATTAAGTCCTGGTGGCTAATCCTAAAATGATATTCATTAGATACCTGGTTAATACCTTGCAGTAATAACGATTATCATGGGTTGCCGTAATACTTCAGAGCTTTGTTCTTGAGCGACACTAGTTATCCAAACGTATATAATATACTTTGAGTACATTATACTCGTAGATGTTTATGGCAGAGGACGCCATCTGTGATTCGGTTCGAACGTAATGAGAGCCGCCGGTAATTATGTGTAATTTACTCACTTAATTACAGCTTGGACGTTTTGTTGCTGACTTTATTTGTTATGATTATTATTAAAAAGATTATTTTTTATATAGTTTAGTCGAACAAAATAAATTTAAATATATTTTAAAACAGGATATTCGACAGAGAGGCAAAATACAGCTGACAACTGTTGGTCTTAGAAACATGAAATTATGAGAATTTGTGATATTTATAGGGCTAAGGCACGCACTAAGAAAGAAGTCTCGGAAATTCGCCTCAAAGCGGTCCAATGTAGAGATTTAGTTTAAAAAAAAAGAAATGGAAAAAACCTTTAGGAGTCATCCGTCATATTTTACACTTAATTTAATCCTGTAATTAAATAGTTAGTAAACATGTGTATTTTTTTTATCCAATTTTAATACTTGTCCTTTACATACGCGAGTTACGACACGGAGTTTCAATGGATAATTCACTAATAGCCTCGCTGAAAACGTACTCAGAAATCACCAGTATGATAAGAATCCAAAGAGAGCTCTCATGTTATCTATCGAATAAAAGAAATTGTCTTAATAAGTTTTAAATCCATTCAATAACAAACGGCTTGCTTTATATCAGAACTGAATATCCCCATAATTTCCTATGTGGTATTAAAGCACATACTGAACTAACGAACCAAAGCCTTATACGGCGTTTAAAGTGCCTTGTTTTATGAAAATGGTTATTATGTAACTGAAGAAGAATACGTTCTCGTATTCCCGGAAGACACAAATTGCGCAATGAAAGCATTCTTGACACTAAAATATGTTTAACATAAGCTCGATGCAAATGTTACATTCACAATTATATAAAAATTTCAGCACCATAACTAGATTACTGTCTTTTTGCGTTTTCATTTTCTGTGTTTAAGAAATGAGTTTTTTATGAGTAAGCTAAATAAAGATGTTCTAAGAGAGCTCAAAGCTTATTTCGAAAATCTTATATTCTGCAAGTTGCAGCGCAAATTTAGTAGGTACAGCAATAAATCCTCTTATTTCTCATTCAGTCTAAACAAGTTCTCAAATCAAATTCACAGAATAAAGAAATGTATCAGTCATATATTTATATTGAATAGTTTATATTCAATTGGCTACCATTTTCTCGGCAATAGATTCCACAAATAAGAACATCGTGACAGATTTTGGTTTCAACTTTATGCGAGGTTATCGAACTCATGTTTGTATGAATACGTTCCGCTTGTCGGTCACAGACCAATTACCATTACAAGTCTCTAGAGACCAATTCTCGTCTGTTACCTAATGGGTCTACGAATTTGGTTTATTTAGTACCTACCTTACGGTGACAGGTCACTGAACGTACTAAATTGTGCAGCGTAAGATACTATACTGAAAGCAGATTGCGCGGCATCTTGTTATTTTATCTTTAAGTGTAAGCCCATTCCAATCTTAAAGTTGCTGATTTGATGCAGAAGCATATTGTTGTAGAACTGGGCTATTTTGCATATTAATATACCCGTATGTGCTGCATATTCTACTGTATTAGACTTCCACGGTAGATCAAACCCTTTTCAATATATTTTTTTTGAAATGAAAGCTGCACCTGACTGGACCCACAGCTCAGTTGGTAGTTATTCTTGGAGCGTTGATGCTTGCGACACAGTTATATACTCCTGCAAGCATCATCGTGTCTGTATTTAAAGTGTGTATTGTTATTATTCCAAATAAATAAAGTTTATTATTATAAGTTTATTATTCTGCCTTCTGAGCTGTAAGGTCGTGGTTTCGATTCCCACCCGGGCAAACATTTGTTTCATGAAGATTCATGTAAGGATATGTGTGCGTTTATGAAATATATATGTTCTATCAGTTAACTGGTTCCTTTCGAAAACGCTATGCTTAGTTTGGGGCTAGATGGCGCTGTGAAATGTCCATTAATAATATTTTTTTATTTGTTTAACTCAGTCATAAATAAGCAACAAACAAGCGAATTTATAATGTGTACTTTAAGCAATTAATTGATTTCCCACCGATTCAGAAGTTTAAAGCAAAGTTGATTCGCTATATCATTCGACCCCGTTTGCGTTCTGTAAATGTGGTGCATGAAAAATGTGAGTCCGACGTATAATAGGACGTTAATTGAGTTCCTGCTAGACATGTAGTTAGTATATTCCAGTGAATTTTCCATTGGTAACAAGACGGTCACGTATTGAGGTGCTAATACTAAATACCGTCATATTGTGCCATGCCGAAGATATTGACTTTGGCATGACATTTACCGTTTTCATACGGAACCCGTACACATGTGTCTCATACAGATCCGTAACAAAGTTACCTGAACTTATGTTCCTTGAAATTGAAATCAAACTTTATAAGTTGAGCAAAACCTCTGGAACATCGAAATAGTATATTTTCAATACCATTTTAGGAAAAATATTAATAATTTGAAGAAATAATGATAAAACCTTTGAAAATGTTTAGAAGGTACCAGTACATCAAAGTTGAAACAGACATTACACCTTGTATGTTCATATACAGAGTGTAATAAGATCAGTCATCAACACTAAAGGCGCAGGTATAATGTTCCCAGACTAAAACGAAACCGCTAAATAATGCCATTTAATTTGCTTTTAGTTTTGTTTGCCACTAGATACACTATAATCGACACAAACGCTAAACGTTACATAAAAGTAACAATCGTCCAAATAAACAATGTCCGAACTGAAAAAATATCATCAATACTACCTAACCTATGAAATATCAGTATATTTTTTAATTGTCGATAAATTTGTTGATAAGTGCTGTTTTCTTTGAAAGTTTTTTTTTTTTTTTTTTTTCATGTAAAACATTTACGGAACGAGCCGACGGCCCACCTGGTCTTAAGTGGTAACCTCGGCCCATAACAGCCGATTCGACTTGGGTCCTCCCATACTAGGTATGACAAGACCCAAGTCGCATCGTATGCGCCCGTAAATGTGAGACGTGAAGGTGGAATGTCTCATGTGCCTGTAATTTCACCGGCAACCACACCTTTCAAACCGGAACACAGTAACGCGAATGCGTTACTGCTTGGCGGCAGAAAAGGGCATGGTGGCAGTACTTCCCCGGACGAACTTGGCGAGAGTTCTACTGCTCTTAAAAAGTGTTTAAGTATTGCAAAGTGCTGCAACCATTTATGTTAATTTTTGAAGTATCTGTTAATACGATGTTTTCTTCTACTTTTAATTTATATATAAGTAACTGAATTTTTATTATTAGGCACCTTTATAAAAGCTGTCAGTATTCCTTAAATAAATAAAAAACACCCATAGACTAGCACGGTACGATGATTTCGGTTGTTTTGTGAAGTGTTATTACACCCTGTATATTTAGTATTACATAAACCCCACTGACGTGACGTGTGAGAGACGGAACTGAAATTTTCATAGATGCGAGGATTTAGAAGCTTCCTCTTGTGTTGGATTCTACTGTATTTATTCGTTCTCGTATGGACAAATATGCCAGACGCAATGTACAGACACTCCAGTTGCTTACATCGTGTTAAAGTGTATAAATATTGAAATATTCAAATTTAGTCTAATATAGGAATGTTTATGCGACAATTTGCAGCGCGATTCGAGAGATACATGTATTGTTTGTGTTAGCTTAAAACTTCTAGTTGCATATTTGTTATGTATACTCTGTTTTGTATGAAGGAAAATATACAATATACTAGACATGCACAGTCGTGAATTGACGACGCTAAGATTATAACAAAAATCGTGGTGGTCCAGTGGTACGTACCCTAACTTTCGATCCGGAGGTCGCTAGTTCAAATAATGAGTTATATTTTTGCTTTTACGGTTGAAAAATGTATGAACCACTTTCTTGGTAAAGAAATGTGAGGACACTGATACGATATAGAACCAAAAAATTCAAAGATGTTTGTTAGTTGCAATAAAAGAATCTCTTTGAGGCGCACTTCAATCCTTTCTCCACATTGGAGGGAACTGCTGATACGAGTAGTAGAATAACATAATTATTGTTAAGACTTACTAAGATTCTTTTGATCTTCACCGTTCTTTGCGATAGTTAGTTTAGCAGGCGTTTAGTTAAATTATTTTTGTAAAATTAATAATTATTGATTTGGATTTTATGAATTGATGAAATATTGAATTGAATTAAATATTGATTACTAAAACCAAAAAAAATTGCGGCATGCGCCATTATTACTAAACTCAATTTAGAATTAGTTAGCAATTAAACTTGAATAATTGACTTGAACAAAAAAGTTAGTGGTTAATATTCCCTAGAAACCGTATAGCTCGGTAATTAATGAGAAGCAATGCGTTCTGAAAATAAAACGTACGTAACGGTACTTAAGGCGCCACGCCGTCTGCTTTGTGATTGTAATACTGAGGATGTCATGAAAATCAGAAGCGTTTTATATTACACTAATATTTAATACTGTTTCGTCAGGTTACTATTTATTTCCCGGTACTTTGGAGAAATAACAATATTAAAGCTTTATTTCAGACAATATAATAATAAATCTATTTTTATTTACATAAATCGTAATTCGATCGATCGAGCACTTAAATAGGTAACACAATAGTTCAATACTTAACTGAATCATGACTGAATAACAGTGCAAGAATGTGCACTAGCCCCCACACTAGAATTCCCTGTGTTGTGGATGACTAGTTCCCTCCAGAAGTAACAGATGTATAGTTTTTTTGTGATTTTGGTTGCGGAACAAGCTGACGGCTCACCTGATGTTAAGTGGTAACCGCCGCCCATAGACAGCAACAATAAGACTCAAGTCCTCTTCACCAAAGTATGAGATGACCTAAGTCGCATTGCGTTACGTCTATCACCCCGAGACGGGGATGTTACGTCTCATGCGCCTGCAATTTCACCGGCACCCACTCCCTTCACACAGCAACACAAGTGTATCACTGCTTGGCGGCAGATTACCAGGTGTAGTGGCAGTAATTACTTCTCCGGGCGAACTTGGCACAAGTTCTACTGCTACTTTGGGTTGCTCCTTTCGCATAGATATAGTAGATTATATAAGAAATATATAAATTACACATTTAATTACCATGTAAGAAGGATATTAATCTGTGTGAATTCACACTCTTCTTTCAGGGAACTTTGTGTGGTGTAAATTATCAACTATATCCGCTATCGCTCTTTGCTTCACCCTCGGCCTGTACATCAGCATTAAAGTGGGTTGGGGTGGAGCCTTAAAAGCCTCGCCGTCAACAATAGCGCACGTTTTCACTACATTGCGTTTGCACGGATCTTATTTCCAACGAATCGTCGTTGAAATCAATGGTTTCGTTGCATCCTTCACTGGGCAAAATGCATTTAACATTTTGTTAATATATAGATACATATATTTATCAACTTAAAGCCGAAACGGTATTGGTAAAGGCCCAAGTAAATCACTTTTCACCGAAAATATTTATATTCTTTTATATGATTTCACATCGGTTAATACATTAAGGGAAGAAAGACGAGAGGTTTTGAGCTCATAACCGCTACTGTTTTCCCACAAATAACTCACCTAACACTCACCTTCAGTAATTCAATACTAATATCATCCGTCTGCTATGACAAATTCCGAATTAAAATTAATATGACAAAGTACTGCCGCCATGCCCATTTCTGCCGCCAGCAGTCGCGTTACTGAGTTCCGGTTTGAAAGGTGTGGTTGCCGGTGAAATTACAGGCACATGAGACATTCCACCTACACGTCTCAGAGTTACTGGCGCATATGATCGGTCTTGGGTCTTGTCGTACCTAGTAGGAGAGGACCCAAGTCACATCGGTTGTTATGTGCCGAGGCACTTAAAACCAGGTGGGCCGTCGGCTCGTTTCGTAACTTAATAGTATAATAAAAAGTAAAAAAAAAGTAATAAAGATAAAAAAATAAAAAAACCCTTTGGAATGAATTTATTCATGTGTTGATATTTTGTACATTAATCTATTATTATAAATCCGAAAGTACGTCTGTTTGTACATATACTGTCACTTTAATAAAACTGAATTGGTTGAAATTTCACCAATGCAGCTATTTACAATAGTCATTATAGTATTTATTATTACTACTTGGACAGAAGCTGCCTAAATATTATCTTAATCAACACACAAGCTCTCAAGATAAGTGAAGGATCACCTAAATCTCTTACCTCCTATAACTCACGGAACTGCAATACCGCTAACTCTTAACTAGTCAGATAAAGCCTGTTAGTTAGGAAGGAAGCAAACAAACCGTCGAGTTAACAGACTTCTCAACTGCGATAAAAGTTAGTAAGGATTCCCAATCGCTTCCAACACGTGCCTACTTACTTCAGAACTCTTACAGGAATTGTTGTTATATTTTTCACAACTGGGTCTCGTTCACCCTTGCTAGATAGGACTGAGTTATCTGGTTCATCGGAAAATATTTCTTTTAAAGTCAATTGAGTTTTGATACGAGTAAAATTACCTTCTTATATTTATAAGGCCATTCAATTTTTGACCATTCAGGTCAAAAAATTTATGGACTTATAAATTTCGACTCGCCCTGTCTGTTATACAAAAACATATTAGATACATACTTTTTCTAAAGAAATATAGTAAATTACTTTGGCTTTAACAACTATAATTATTGTAGATCAGAAAAATTATGTATATAAATATAAATAAATAAATATTGGTGGACATTTCACACAGCGCCATCTAGCCCCAAAGTAAGCTAAATATAGCTTGTGTCATGGGAACCAGACAACTGATATAATAGTTAAATACTTTTTTGTAAATACATATCAACACCTAGACACAGAACAAAATCTATGTTCGTCACATAAAACTTTGTCCTGGATGGGAAACGAAAGCAAGATCTACAGCGCAGAAGGCAGGGTTACTACCAACTGAGCTGTGAGGCCAGTCAATTATTATTACAGTGTATTATGCTTTATGTATTAAACCATTCTAAATATATGATTTGAATTTTTGACCCTACAATTACGTCTTGCCAGCCGCGTTCTATGTGTGAAATTGAGAAGAATAAAAGCCTTTCTCAAAAAAAAAACTACATCCATTATTTATTACAATAGCGTGTACCTCCGATGTAAATTCCGAATCTTCAAGGCAATTGAAACTTGCTCCGAGAAATTCCGCAAAAGCTCTTGCAATTTTCCGATTCAACGAAACAACGTAAATACGGTATCCAAACACGTCACCCCCGCCCCCGCCCCCGCCCCCGCCCGCAGGTAAAGTGTAAAGTGCTAAATTCACGATCGACACCTGCAACAGTTTCAATACGTGGCAGAATCCATTTCTCGTGCAATTTTTACTGGAACGTTGCGTTCCACAATAAAAGATGGTCGAGTTATATGCTTTCCGAGGTATCTCCATGGGTTGCGACGTACAGTCAGCGACAAAAGTCGATGGACAAAAATAAAGCTTCATACAACTCGTTAAAGATTGTAAGAACAATAAATATTGAGGGAAATTTCACAGAACACCATATAGCCCAGGTACGAGTATACCTTGTACAATACTATGGGAAACAGACAACTGATATAACTTTTACACTTTGTGGTTAATACATATATATTAACACCGAAAAAATATCTATTCGACACATAAATAATTGTCCTAGGAAACGAACCCCACGACCACCAACGCAGACGGTAGAGTTACTACCAACTGACCTGCGAGGCCAGTCGCTGATCAGGCCTGGTGACGTTAAAGATTTGGGCCGATATTTGTCTGTTATAGAAAATTTTGTTCATCGTCTTTTGTTGTTGACTGTACTTATTGTATTGATGTGCACCGTCTTCCTAAAGTGATAGGAGTGTTGTACTGCAGATGATTTATTCAAGTTTCCGGGAACTCAGAAATAGAAATAGGTTTCTATAACATTTGCTCACATAGAACGTTGACAATTAGGAACTATATCAGCGACGCTTCGAGCTCATGACACTTCATGCTTACATACCAAAAACCATTTGAATTTATCAGCGGCAAAAACTTAAACTACTTTGTAATTGTACACATTAACGTAAAAAATAGTTTCTGTCACTGTAACTGATTGCAAGGTTTGTATCGTAAACTTTCTGTAACCATCCGGTTTAAATCCACGATCCAGGGGATAAAGAAAGTCATTATTCCCCAAGCTGTTTTATTCCCGCCTCCCAAAATGCTGCATTTAGCTAATTTGAACCGAGAAAGCGGATGTTTCGGGAAATAGCGCGGTCTCACAAACAAAGTCGGTGAATATTTGGAGTAAATTCCTTCCCCTGAAGCTAAGACACCTCATTAAGGAATACGTAAGCATTTCAACTCGCGAGATATGGGCCGGAAAATATATGCATCAGATGTACCTACTACATTTTGCTTGATATCGGATTTTTTTAAGTGCTATTTGAATCCGCTGATCATTTTTGACTGGCCTTACAGCTCAGTTGGTAGTAACTCTGCCTTTTGAGGTGTAGGTCGTGGGTTCGATTCCCACTCAGGACAAAAAATTCTGAGGAACATAGACGTTTCTGGGTGTTAATATGTATTATGTACTTCCAAAAAATGAAAATTAAGTATTATATAGTTGTCTCGTTCCCATGATACAAGATATGCATAGCTTTGGAGCTAGATGGTGCTGTGTGAAATGTCCAACAATAATTATTTATTATTTTTAAATTGCTGAACGGCTGAATACTTTACTCCTTAATAGCTTTACCTTATTCCTTTTAGGGTTTCTTTGAATTCAGTAGCGCATACTCTTAATGGTATACTAAGGTTAGAACTCCATTCAGAAATGACTTTGAGTCAGCACGCTAAATCTTAAAAGCGAGATGTGATTTTTGCTTTGTAAGGAGTTTTCTTACGTGTGGAAGCGCCTAAGCACCCTCAAGTTAAGGATCTGTAGGCAAACACCTGACGGTGTATCCCGCCAACTTGAGAGCCAGTCAAGGCTTTGCCTAACGGTACTATCAGCCACACGGTCGCGAAACATCTGTCAATGACATTTAGATAGTCAAACGTCATTAAAGACAAGATAAGATAAGAGAGAAAATGACATCTCATGTCATTAAAAGTCAAAGTCAAAGTCAAATACTTTATTTCCATAGAATTCATTAAGAAATGGCTTTTGGAAACGTCAATGTGAAAACATAAGGTCACGCGTACTTAAATATCGCTTAGTTTGATAATAATTTAATATTGATTTTAAAATCCTTGTCACGTGACTAGTGAGTGGTTGTATTTAGAGTTTGATGGTGATGGTTACACTTCGGAAAATGGAAAAAACTAAATTACGAGTACAGTAAAATGGCAAGTTGTAATGAAATGAAATATTCTATTTGCTAGGAACATTTCGGTCTGTAGATTTCGTGTAAACAAATTGCGTGCAAAAATTTAAAGCATACTAGCTTTAATTTATTTTAAATTATATAGCATTATACCGTAAGCCGTTTGAGAATGGCCATAAGCTCACATGACTCTTCGCTTACATTTACGTATATTATATAGAATTCTCTCGTTTTTGCTTATATAAGTCACTTTACGGAATCGTTTCAAAAGCTTTTCAACAAGTTTTCTCTTCCAAAGTTTATTCTGTTGGCAACTTATTGAAAACATACTGAAAAACTTCAGAGCGACACGCTTTTGTTGTAACGAAACGCATTTACCTGAGCTCCTATTTTACGCGGGTCTATTCAGAAGTTTGGAGTGCTGAGGGCGAATATTTACAGTTATGGAGGGTTGTCCGGGTGGTTGCCATGGTAACGGGACGCCGGATACAAGTATAACGATGTTGTATTGTCTGCGGCGGTCAGGGCACAATACACCGCCACAGCGTGATTATTGGATGGTTAAATATACTCATGCAGTAAACTAGAAATGAAAATGCTACGGAAGTTTCTGCTGAATAAACGTATCATGTATCATACATACATAAAATCACGCCTGTTTCCCGGTGGGGTAGGCTGAGATCATGGTTTTCCACCTTCTACGATCCTGACATACCTCCTTAGCTGCATCTCATCTCATCACATTCTTCATGCATGCTCGTCGATCTAGAATACTCTTGGTCTGACCTGGTCTTTTGCCAAAACGTCACCGATTTGGTCTAAGTTTGTATGTACGCCGAGGTCTACCCCTTCCACCGATTCCATTCCCACTCGCCTTATGCACTTGTTTCGTCATTCTTCTTTCATTCATCCTCTCTGCGTGTCCAAACCATCTGAGCATACCCATCTCAATCCTCATCACTACGTCTTCAGTCACATAACATCACGTATCATCTAATGTTAAGTCACTATGTAGCCGATGGTGGCGCAACGCAGTCTGGATTTTGAACTGGCTATAGCAGGCTTATAGCTGTAGGTCCGTACTGGCACGGTGATAGCTAGTATCCAGCGAGGCATTTGCCGTACCTATCACCATGTGATGGTTTCCCCGTCATCCCCTATTAGTTATGACAAGACCCAAGTCCCATCGTAAGCGCCCGACTAGACCCAAGTTGCATCGTATGCGCCCGTAACTCTGAGACGTGTGGGTGGAATGTCTCATGTGCCTGTATTTTCACCGGCAACCACACCTTTCAGACCGGAACACAGTAGCGCGAATGCGTCACTGCTTGGCGGCAGAAATGGGCATCGTGGCAGTACTTCCCCGGGCGAACTTGGTGTGGGTTTTACTGCTATTAAAATGCAGGCAAATGACCCTATACTTTTTTTCTTTTAGTGTTCATCTTCATAGAAGAAGTTGCAAGACTATAGGAAAAAAACAAAGTGGAACATTAAAAGCGTCTACTGTAAAAAAGATCAGGAGGAGTTAGATAGTTTTATTGGATGTATAATTAGTACTCTCCTTATGTGTTTTCCCGGATTGAAGTCTATGTACACTTGTATTTTCTCCTTATTATGATTGATCTATATAATATAAAACGCGAAAGTGTGTTTTTGGTTAGTATTTTTACCGCACAACAATGTGGTCTACATTTTTCATAAATAGATATATATCATAACCATATGGTTTTTATCCCGGAAAATGCAAAGTTTCTGCAATGTATTTATGTGTGTGTACTTTTAAGATAATTGACGACTCATTTTAGAACACCAAACAATTTCCAAAATGTAATGTAAAATAGCAATACTTTTTCAAATAAACTATTGCTATACGAATTTTTATGCACAGATGGTATACTATGCCTTTTTTCATGAAAGGGTAAGCAGAGCCACAGTAAGCTCTGTGAACCATACAATCGTGGGAATATACACGAGACAAGTAAGATTAGCAACGCTATTATTTACCCAGGAATAATTCTGCTAGCATTAGAAGCTATAAATAAACACAAAAGTTTAGCAAGATAAGAGCAATTCCGTAAATTAGTACACACAATATGTGGGATTGTATTTTACTATTCTGAGGTCCACGCCTTTGCCCGATAATTAAGATTCAAGAGTTTTCTAGTGTAGCCTACAGCTAAATATAATTGAAAGCCAATCCTTGTCAAAGTATTCCTTTCACTAAAGAGTCGAGAGTCTCCAACAATGTTTTGCTAATATCCAGTTGCGGCATATTTTGAGCATATAATACGTACATAATACATTAAGAACTTGTTATGTAAATACAGATATATTTTAAATGTTAGTTCATAACTATACATCATCTTCTCGTGTAATATAAAATGTACCCGCAATATAATTGTAAATCCAAATATCTCTCGTATCATTTAACCTCATAAATGTTACGGGCCATTTCATATTCCATTTAGCCTCTACTACTGCCAGCCTCAAAGAAAATATTCATTACGCTCAGGCTTAGGGCTCCCCGGCTAAGGTGCCCCGGGCGAAACGAGCCCCCATTTGTGAAGTCATGCGGGAAACGGGGTGAAATGCAACCCGGCTATGCGGTCAAATGTTAGTTGGCTCTTCCCGGCTATAAACTGACCAGAAGTATAGATGGTGGAATAATATTTAATAGATATAGAATGTTCGCTTGGATTTGTTGGAGTTATTTTATAGGTAGATACGAGATTTCTCTGCCATCTAAATATTCCCGCTATATGAATTTAAAGTGATATATTTCAAAAGTTGTGGTCAATTATCGTGTATTCTTGTTAGGTAACCCTTTGAGATTTGACAGGATAAAAATAGCAACCATTGAAGCACACATTATTCCAACTAAACGGTTGAATAGAAATAATAAGGTATATTATGGTGACTTTATTTAATTTTGAGTTGCGTACTTACTTGTCTTAAAATAAAGTGTTAAATGAAAAGATATCAAAGTGGTTGCGTTAAAATAAATTTGGTTTAGGCGATTGGTGAGATTTTCAGACAACTATATTCCGCAATACAGAGATAACAAAATATATGCCTTTACTCATGCATTTAACTCAGTCCATTACCAATCATAATGGATGAAATTTTTTGTGGATGGGAAGTCGATGGAGACAAAATGTAAGCTGATATTGAAACTTTGCCAAAATATATCAATAAGTTAAATGGACAACGTTTGTGTTATTAGAAAACAAATAGAACGGAAATAGTTTTGATCCATGCATTCATGTTTACAAATTTCCACTTAAAAAGATCGAATTTTCTATTTTTATTAATTAATCCTTTTTATTCTTTATCCAATTTTACCTAATTTATTTATTTTTCGATTGATTCGACATTTTATAAACATACTAATTATATATTCGCGCTGTTTTTCGCGTTCGCGTTTGTTCTTTCGTTTTTGTGGTTGTGTAATCTTAAGTTAACAACGAATTCAAATACCAGATATATATCTAGTGTGGGTATCAACGGAAACTGGAACGTGATTCTCGCCAGCAATGTATCACATTTAAGTAGTATATAAATCTAAGTATGTACATCATAAGTAAATTTAGATTTGTTACTTACTATACTTAAACCAAACTGTGTCTTTCTTTTTAGCTGTAAATAAATAATTTTCATTTAAAAAAAAAAAAAAAATCGGCTCAACAATTCTAGAATAATTTTCATTCATCATTCTAGCCTGTCAAGATCTTAATTCTGAGTAATACCTCTATTAATCTTAATAAAGAAGTAAAAATTAACAATAAATTATGATATCTGATGCCTGATTAAACTAATATAAGTGGTTTCTCCTGTACTGAGATAAATATTAAACTAGGGACAATGTACCAAAGTACAATGAATAACCCTCTGCTCTGTAAAACACAATGTTACACAATTTATAATACAATAATGCCCATCAATTAATTGACTGGTGAATACTGTTAATTTAAAGAAAATTAACTAATTCATAAAGTCAAACTTGGCGCATGCTTTCTTATTATTTATTCAAGAGCAATCAACTCGGTTTTTTTATTTTATGATGAGTTTAATCTACACTTGGCTAGAAGGGAAAACTTCCGTTGGAGCAAGGCAGTCGCTGAATGGATGCCAGGGGATATGCGTCGGCCCCAGGGCAGACCACCAGCCCGACCAGACGATATAGTGAAGGCAGCACGAAAGTGGATGAAACTTGTCCAAGACCGCGGCAACAGTGGCGTGCCAGAGAAGAGGCCTATACTCAGCAGTGGTTTTACTGGCTGAATAGATAAATAGATAGAGATTAATATAAACATAATACGTAAATGAAATAAGAAATGTTGAATTATAATCTAAAACTATTTAATTTAATTAATAATAATAATAATTTATATAAACGATCAATTTCAGATTCGCATCAGAAATCTTATCCTAACGAGCCTTAAATTACACGTTTGAGTACCTTTTCCCCCGTTGACCTACTTGTAAATATCCGCTGTTTATTGTCCGTGGTGATCCTCATTCAGGTCGTTTCTTCTCATAAATGTCAGCATCGTCACGCCTATGGTTTCTTGTCCAGTCGCAACGGCCTCATTTGTTCCACTTAAAGTGTGATGTACGATGCAGTGATACCATTCAATTTAGAGGGATATGCAACGTTGTGTCTACGTGCGAACAAAGCTTGCTGTTCACAACTCAAATGTCATATCCTATTAGAAATTCATAATTGCTGTAGATAATATATCGAAGAACATAATGATACTACGAGAATACAAAATTGTTAATCAATTTGTTGGTTATATGGCATAAAACATAGATGTGGAGGGAAATATAGAGGTAATAAAATGATGATACAGTCGCTGATTTTGTTTTGCTTAATTTTTTATGGAGAGACGATCACAGTTGTTAAATTATTCCATCTTGTTTTGCTTTGCATAATTTCAATGAAAGGTCCTCATTTGAATCATAAATCTATCATATCGTTATTTTTCAGCCAAAAAATGAAAGCGTTGTGGCTCAGTGGCCTAGACCCAGAGTTACAATCTGGAGATCGTGAATTCGCTTACTTGAACCGATGAGTTTTTTCACTTGATTAAATTTATGTGCGAAATACCTCAAATGGTGAAGATAAACATCGCAAGGAAACCAGCGTGTACTGAAATCAAAAAATTCAAAGATATGTGTCAAGTTTATGAAAAGAGCCTCTGAGGTGCACTGTAATCATTTCACCACACTGCCTCGAGAGAACCAGCGTCACGATAGTAGTGGGTAGTAGCCAAACAATTATTAACCTGAAAATTATTTGTTCTCAGATATTCGACAACCACTACCACTTCCAACACAGCTCCGTATCGAAGAGATCCATTACACCGGCTCGCGAGCATCACGGAAGACTGGAGAGAGATAGCAGGGTACGATGGGCGAAGCAACAGAGGGCGCTGTCGAGGCGAAAACGGGATTTTCTACCTATAGAAGTATCTTCCACAGGTATTTAGAACTTTATTGAAACATATCAACAATTGTTCGTGATTTTGTAGTCTTTATTGGGCTGACTGAACTTGCAAAGCCGTATCTTTAAGAAATCAATGAAGAATACTTTATCACACAGATGGCCCACCTGGTGTTAAGCGGTAACTCTCAACTATTGTCGTATCAGTCTAAATGTATACTTACGAGTAGTACGAGTAGTATAACTTTCCATAACCACATATGGCATAAACAAATGCTCGTGATGTAGAAGTTTTCAGTCTATCTATTCGAGTCACTGGTTCTCTCGAACCGGTGTGGTGAAAGGATCTTAAGTGCGCCTCAAAGAGGCTCCTTTCATACACTTGACACATGTCTTTGAATTTTCATTTGTAGGATATGTCGGTTTCCTCACGATGTTTTCCTTCACCGGTTTGAGAACGTGGTATTGCGCACATAAATCTTTCAATTGAAAAACTCATAGGTGCACGTCGTGATTTGAACCGGCGACCTCCAGTTTGAAACTTGAGGTCAGTACCACTAGACCACCACACTCTCAATTTAGCTCTCAAAGTTTTCAATGAAAAACGTGAACCAATCTGCAATACCATGAATTTATAAGCACGCTTTAAGGGAACTCAATCTCGGACTCAATTAATATCTGAACGTGAAAGTTTATTTTCTACCAAACAACCTTATATCAAACATACTTTTTAAACGGCCGCCAAGCTCAGGCGGCAACTTCAGTATTTAATTTACTTCACGACAGTTTTGCAACTTTTACAATATTTCCTTTTCGACAGTTGAAACAAGAGCATCAGACTCGCAGTCGCCCTCCTCGGCGACTAAACGCGATACGGGAAAGCGCGACTACCAGTCACAACGGATGAAGGGCCGGCCGCGCTCCGCAGATGCCAAGTTTCAGCTGAACGACCCCAAGTGGCCTCACATGTGGTATCTGGTGAGTATCCTAATAAAAACAGAGTATATATATATATATATATATATATATATATAGAGTAGTACTTTTATTTTGCTTATTGCACTATAAGTTGGTCACTGTATGTGTAAAGGTCCACATACAGCGAACGACTTATCGTTTCGATTTTGGCAACACTTAATTATCTACTTTTACTAGTCGAGTCACTGGTTCTCTCGAACTGGTATGGTAGGAGAGACAAAGAAACTAGTTTGGAAAGGAACCTCTTTGAGCCGCACTTAAATCGCACTTAAATATATTAAATGGCGTAAATATACGTAAATGGCACGAAAGGAGCCTGTCATGCCATTTACGCCTATTTTAAAATTATTGCAGCCTCTTTTACTCCGTATATTAAACGACTAGCTGTGCCCGCGACTTCGTTCGCGTGGAATAGTGACTTTTCGGGCAGCATATTTTGAATAACTGAATCCTTATGGCAGCGCAGCGGCGCGGCTCTCAGCGCGCTTTATATAGCCACGGACGCTCAGGCGCGAGGCGTGTAGTACGTACTCTGTACGTTAAAAATGTTCGCCGTGATTCTTTAAATTGACATAACTTTTTTATTTATGAACCGATTGACATGAAATAAACACTAAATGTTAAGTGAAGCTTACTACAATATATTAGTGAAAACCGTATCTAAATCGAATAAGCCGTTTCTGATATTATCGTGCACAAACACACAGACAAACAGACAAACAGACAAACAGACAAAAAAAATATTAATTACAATTTCGGGTTCGGCATCGATATAATAACAACCCCTGCTACTTTTTTTTATATATTTCCATTGTACAGACACCACTTTTCTACAATTTTATTATATGTATAGATATAGATGCTATTTTGTTGAGTTATGGTTGGGTCACCAAGAGAATTGGCACAAAGGTCTCAATTTTTTTGCCTGCAGTCAATACACCTAAGAAAATTGTACGTTGCAATCTCTGTAACAAGTAGTCTCAATTTTTCATAGTTTTACTTTATAAGAATAAATAATTACGTTTTTCTAGAGTATCAAAAGCATTAATGCGAACAAGTCTCGAATTCTATCCAACTTCATTATTCATTTCCAATGTCGGCTCGGCATCGCGCCCTTCGCGCGTCACCATTAATATTTAAAACGAAAATTGCTGAAAAGCTGTAAAGTTACAATGTTAGCACTCATTTTATCTCGTTTAAGCAATTTTTACGAAACCTAAGATAAGTTTAATTTTCCTCCCGACCTATTGACGTGGAAGCCAAAAATTCTACTTTTATTAAGACATCACGAATTTCCCGCATGGTCATTTTTCATACTTTTCAGTCCCCTGTAATGAGACCGCGATGTTTGGGTCTTCGGAACTACCTACTTCGGGGAAATGTTCCAAATTAAGTTTATGTAAAGGTCATTGAAAATGATTTCCGGTCGCCGTGGTTACTAGTTATGGTCCAGTTTGTCGTATTCATTTTGTTGTGCTTGAAACGGACATGTAATTTATACTAAAAAGCAATTTGAAATGATAACGTTTATACTATAAACGATCCGTCAATGCAGATTTTTCTGCTCCGATGTTGTGGCTGATATTTCATTTCGTTTTGCGATTGAAAATGTTTTAGCGAGATTATTGTTTTTTTTGGATTGAAATAACTTATCATGTCGTGTGTGATGATTACTTTAATGCATTAAAATACTGGTTTCAGTTTTCAGTTCATTGAGAGAGAAATATTATTTGGACTTTGATATTAAACTTTATCAATTTAATTAAGGTTTACTACTAGTATTGAACTAGAATTGAAATTCAAAGTTATTACAATAAAACATGAAAGTGAAAATGACACCACAAATAAAAGACTTGTTAAATAAAAAGTTAACTAAACATTTTACTTTATAATTTCGTCTTGTTGGTTTAGTTCAAAACTTCTTGCATAGTTCAATTAATCCATTTTTACGTAGTTAATGTCATTAATTAAATGAAATAACCAAACTACACTAATGCTATTATTATCATACCCCTCCACGGGGAATGGTTTTCAACGGAACCAGGGGGGTATTTATTGTTAATTACGGCACAGAGACATTCCGTTTCTAAGTGAGGGGCGTTATGCTACATAACATTCCACATACTCAAGTAACGTACTGCTCTGGGTCATATTGTTGTTGGTGCAGATAATATCTGCCGTTGCTACCATTTGCAATAGATACAGACACTTAACCGTCTACTGATTCCATCACTTATAATCGTGTCACTAGTCTCAGTCAGTCTGTCAACCAAAGGATTTACTCCTTTCACCGTCAAAGAAACCCATTTCTTGCACCTGACACATGTCTTCGAATTTTTGGCTCAATGACATGTCGGTTTCTTCACATCTTTTCCTGTGACATTATGAGGACGAAGAAGAATAATTCAGTTAACGTGTGTCAAATATTTGAATCACTAAATTAGAATACCCTGATACACGAAACGACTGGTAGAATTGATTTTCAATTCGAATTTTTCAATATTTCATGTTCATAGGTGCTTGTGGTTAAGACAAATACGATGTAATGTGTGATGAAGGCTTTTTGGATATGAAAATATTATTCATAACAGCGAGGGAGATTATTATAAATTAAATAATATGAAGCAAATAAATCCAGTATAAGAGACTCATATTAATGAAATAGCTCATGGCAGCCATTGCTTCCCAAATAACGTATGCTACGAAAAATCTATATACTCTTATTTATAAAATTGAAAATCTTAAAGCTTGTAAATATAGGTATTTTAACTTGCTACGATGACTGGAGTAACAAAAATAACCTTAATAAATAAGGCAAGGCGTATTAAGTATGATTAATTTCTCTACCAATGAAATATAACCGACTAACATACGCCCGCGGTTTTGTATCGAGTTTAATCTATCTTTTATTCGGGTTATCTACCCATGTTCAAAATGCAGTCAGTTGAGTATGATAGATTTAGCGTGAAGGAATAACACACAAACAAACTTTGATGATTACAAAATGTGATAAGTCCAGGTAAAGAGAAGTGTTTATTTTGTTTTAGAATCGTGGCGGAGGACTAGACATGAATGTGATACCGGCATGGCGGGAAGGCATCACGGGCAGAGGAGTAGTCGTCACAATCCTGGACGATGGACTCGAGACGGATCACCCAGATTTACAGGCTAATTATGTAAGTACCGTTCAAGTCGTTAAGAGCGGGGAAGTACTGCCACCATGCTCATTTCTACCGCCAAGCAGGAACGTATTCGCGTTACTTTGTTACGGTGTGGTTGCCGCTGAAATAACAGGCACATCAGACACTCCACCTACACGTCTCAGAGTTACGGGCGCATACGATGCGACTTGTGTCTTGTCACCCAAGTCGCATCGGTTGTTATGGGCAGAGGTTACCCCTTAACACCAGGTGGGCTGTCAGCTTGTTCCTGTATGTCGTAACTGTATTACATAAAAAGACGCCCTACATGTCGGATAAGTAAATCTATATATAATCTAGCCCCATGGCTAGAGGGTGAAATGTCAACCAATATTGATTTATTAGGATATTATATTAGAATTCAACACAGAATTGCGGAATTGGGGCCATTGTTTAGCCTCGTGATTATATTCTACACAGATGTTTGTTCGGTAGTCCGTATGTAAAACATATATATATCATTTTTATATAATATTTTCAATCGTGAAAAACTTCTTATTGTGAGGCGATTAGTATAGTTAAACATTACAATATTACCAAGAATTAAGAATTGCCTGAATTTAAAACCAAAGTAACTACGACCACAGCATTTTTGTGAAAAGTGTTTAAAGTGATGACTTTGGTCCGCCCTTAGATTATCCAGAGCGTACCTTAATAACTCTCCAAGAACTCCTAATAAAGTATTGGAGAAACGTAAGTTCCTTGATTCGATCAAGATTTTTTAAATTGTAATATTTAAATGGGAGATGAAACCGCAAATATACAAAGTCGAAAGTGGGTGGCTTAAATTATTTATTCAAGAAAAAAAACCGACTTACTGATTGACACTGATGAAATAATAATATTGGTGGAAATTTCACGCAGCGCCATCTAGCCCCAAAGTTAGCTAAGTATAGCTTGTATCATGGGAACCAGACAACTGATATACATACTTGTATACTTTTTTGTAAATTCATACATATAATACATATTAAGCACCCAGACACAGAACAAACATCTGTGTTTGTCACACAAATGTTTGTCCTGGGCGGGGATCGAATCCACGACCTACAGCGCAGAAGGCAGGGTTACTACCAACTGAGCTGTGAGGCCTGTCTAGCTTGGAATTATACCTGAAATTACAAGGTCTGTGAGTATCATCATGATTTATGAAGGTTACTTTCAGGACCTAGACACCTGTTAAGACTTATTGGTGTCAAAATTATGTAAAAGTTCGAATTTTACGATCGTAATACATTCCACCTTGACTAAGTCGCGTGTGGCTCGTAAAAAATAATCAGTCATTGATTTACGAGCAAATGTTGGAAGCAGATGCCAAAAACGCATACAAACAATCGCATCCGAGCCAAAAGCGAATAATAACTAGCCAAAACTACGAGAGACGCCACAAATCGGAGGAGCGACCCAATTACCAGTTTTTCTGTATGCCAACAGTGACATTAAAGCAGCGAGATGAATCGTGTAATTTCAAACCGTGCTTTTGTTCGCACAGATGTCATTGCGGCCCTTTTACTCGATGTGATTGTGGATCCTTTTTTATTATGTTTTTTTCTGATTACATCGGTCTTATTTTCTATACAAAGGCGCGTTCATATTAGTGACATGTTACCGCCTGATAGTAGCGTGGCAACATATACAGCTCTATAATTTATCTTTAATACTACTATATTATATATACTATTATAAAACTGTACTTGTCTGTTTATTTGTTTGAGCATCAGGCAAAACAACTGTAACAATTGTGGTCAATCTACATTTAAGCTTAAAAGGAATATATTTTCTCTCACTATGACGGGAACCGAAGATATAACAATAATACAAAAGAAATCGCGGGCTGTAGCTAGTTCCATGTAGGTTCTAGCATACGTTGAAGTTCCTGAAATCGTTATTAGCATAACACAGTTCACTAAGACACCAGCTTTTGTACTAGTTTCAATGTATTATCTTGTTTCCTATGTGTAATTTGGGTTGAAATAAATGTTTTATTTATCTATCTATTTATTTAATACTTTATTGCACACAGAAAAACAATGTACAAAAGAAGGGCTTAATGGTAATAAATTTTCTACCAGTCAACCATTCAGGTGGAAAACAATTTTTGCCCATATAAATAATACAAACTAATAATAACACAAAAAAAAAATGATTCTAACTAAGGTTAAGATAAGTTAAGACTAACAATTTAATTCATAATTTTCAAAAAATGTTCGTTAACAAGCCGTTAGAATGAAAAATCTTTTAATTTCCTACTTCAATTAGCTTTCGATCGAATTTAATTCTGTATTTCGCGAAGTATAACAAAATACAGGATTCAGTTTTAAACAGCAATGTCGGCGTTGTAAAATATCACGTTCATAAAAAAGCTGTACACGAAAACGAAATTAGAGTTGAAGTGATCTGTTTCTTTTATGGAATAACCTCCACAGATTCTTTTATTTGCACACCAAATGCTGCGGCTTTTATCTCATTCCCGGATTAAGCGGGACTCTGGCTACATTGAGACTTTTAAAATATTCCCCTGTCACACCTTGAGTGTTGGGATCAATAATTTAGTCTCGTGGAAAGAGAATATTGAAAATCAAGCTGTTTGAGGGATTTCAGAGGTCTTTGCGTTTATATATTTTCTCTCTTTTCGCCTTAATGTGAATAATCAGTAGTCATTGCTGGCTCAAAATATATTTTGTATATTATTAACAGGGGGGGGGGGGGGGGGTGTTGTTTTACTGGCATAGACACACAACACAAACATCCAAGACTCGAGAACAAAATTTACGTTTATCACACAACATTTGTTCAGGCCAGGTTTCCATTCCATGACAATTTGCAAGCATAATTAATACCAACTTAGCAAGGGAGGCGTTACGTTGTGTACTTGATTTCAGACTAAAACGTTAGAAATTCATTATTTATTTTTCGATTTTTCGAACATTTTTATGTACATAAAAGATAGAATATTACATCGTCTCTTTATCCGGTACTAATATCCGTAAGCTTTATCGCAAGGCCAGATTACACACAGCGCGTTTGTTATTAAACATCGATGAATATAATGTAAATGGTAAAATGGTAATGTAAATTCACCGAAACAATAATAATAATAATAATAAGCCTTTTAGTTCCCATAAAACTAATAATACGTAATCATTTCTAAATAATACTAAATGTTATTAACGTAATTATATGTACCTTGATAAATATATTCTTAATGATTTTTTATTGTAAACTAATATTTTGGGTTGTCCATTTTTGGGCAAATGCAACGAAAATTACTGAATAATGTAATTGCATTATAATTATTTAGCAGGAACAGTATATTATAAAAAAGTTTGTAATAATTCCACTAGTTGTATTATAAACGCGATTATATATCTGCGTGTTACTCTTTCACGCTGAAATTACTGAACCAATTTGGCAAATTAACACATAGGCTTTATTCCAATACCATGCAGTCGAAGCCCCAGGCAGAAGCAAGCAGCGATGTAATTTGTTATTATGGATGATTGTATGGACAATAAAAGCAGTCCATCGATCACGAATATAAGCTGATAAATGATACTATTTTAAATAAAATTATGTAAAGTTTTTACATAAATGAAAACGACGGCGACGCGACGGTTTCTTGGTAAGATGGTGAGATGTCTTAGGTTCGATCTCTAGCCGGAGCAACTGTGTGGTGATAATGTTAGTCCTTTGTCTTGGATGTTTGTGTTCTGTATATCATCTGTGTAACCTTGTGATATTGGGAATCCTAGTGCAAGAGTATGCATTTTTAAAACAACTTAAAAGGTGTGCTTATTGTAAAGTTCATACATTAGAAAGCGTGATGACCAAGTGCAAGAATGTTGCTGATATAAATCCAGACCAAGCACCGAAGACTTAATAATATAGCTTAAATCAAATTATACAAGTTACATCACTTTTTCAAAACGGTTAAGGATGATAATTATGAAGAAACTAACATATTATTGAACTAATCATTGCACATCATTGTATCTGATCGAAAATTGGAAGACATGTGTTGCAAGAAAGGAGTCTCTTTTAAGTCTTTCAGCATACTGGTTTCGAGAGAGTCGAGTAGTTCATACAGTGTGTGCTCTTGCTCGACATCCCTCTAAGGGATGTGCCGATACTCTATTAAGAGGCTCTAAACGCCCTGAGCTTATGAGATCAAGAGATTGCAGATAATGAGCGTGTGAGTACGCGAGGAGATCACTACTTATATCTTAATTGATCATGAAAAAGCTGTTGCGATAAAGTTTAACGAGACACCACTTAAGCGAGAAAATTTCCAGTTCATATTTCAGAGTAGAAAATTTGTTACTTGATTGAAAATTGATTTTTCTTGTCATAACATAATCCAAAGAAAAAAATTATATCTTGAATGTTTTCAATACACATATTGTGTGTTGACCTGTAATGTGGATTAAAATTGCGCTCCGATGCATCAACATACATCCACTTATAATAATAACTCCCTGATGCACCACATATAATCTTGATCCCGAACTACGGTTTTCTGAGGAGAGGTTGTACAAAACATGACGAAATTTGCAGACCACAGTTGTTTCATGTAAAAATCAAATCCTATCGCACATTGAGCACACTAAATAATAAAATCCATTCAGTGTTTCCTAAATTACAGTGAACATGACTTAGAGTGAACATGTCGCACGTAACTGGAATGGTAGCGAAACAATATACATTTATATACTAACTTTTTTTTTTTTTGTATTTTTTTTTTATGTAGTACATTTACGGAACAAGCCGACGGCCCACCTGGTGTTAAGTGGTAACCTCGGCCCATAACAGCCGATGCGACTTGGGTCCTCCCATACTAGTTATGACCAGACCCAAGTCGCATCGTATGCGCCCGTAAATGTGAGACGTGAAGGTGGAATGTCTCATGTGCCTGTAATTTCACCGGCAACCATACATTTCAAACCGGAACACAGTAACGCGAATGCGTTACTGCTTGGCGGCAGAAAAGGGCATGGTGGCAGTACTTCCCCGGACGAACTTGGCGAGAGTTCTACTGCTCTTAACTCCAAATACTACAAATAATTTTGTTTACGAAACTACTCGTGACTGAAAACCCGATAGCAGCAGTATTTCCCCAGCGGGGCAGCTTTCGTGCAAATTCATAACACGATTCTCTTTCAACAGGATCCGATGGCATCGTACGACGTGAATTCCCACGACTCGGACCCTCAGCCGCGCTACGACCTGATCGATTCCAATCGTCACGGGACGCGGTGTGCGGGGGAGGTTGCGGCAACCAGCAACAACTCACTCTGTGCTGTCGGAGTCGCCTTTGGCGCTAGCGTTGGAGGTAAAACCTGAGTTGTGACACAATGGTCCGCTGACCCACACTGATATAGTCGCTTCTTAATCGAGACCCCGCGACTCTTTCTGGCACTGATATAGTGTCGATCTGTTCTTCAGGGGACGAGTGATACATTGGTTTATTGGCACTGAGTGTTATGTATGTTGTACATAGGCCATGGGGATGAGTAAAGTATTTTGTTATCGAAACAGGACCGTCTATTGAATGCTTCCGCTGCGACATAAAGAGTCAGTTTATAACTCACTGTGTGTAATTCTACGCCAGCTACATAAATATCTAGTTTTCTTCAGCACATTTCGGAATACGTGCTCTCGCCTAAGCCAATAAGTAGCAGTAGAACTAATGCCAAGTTTGTCCTGGTAAGTACTGATACCATACCCATTTCTGCCGCCAATCACATAGCATTCGCGTTACTGTGTTCCGATTTGAAAGGTATGGTTGCCGGTGAAATTACAGGGGCATGACACATTCCACCTTCACATCTCAGAGTTACGGGCGCATACCATGCGACTTGGCGTCTTGCCTAAGTAGGGAGGACCCAAGTCGTATTGCTTGTTATGGGCAGAGGTTAGAAATGAGTATGGTGGCACTATTTCTCGAGACGAACTTGGTATAAATTATATTGCTACTGCTTAATATGTAATCATGTATGTTTAATTTTCACTACCTAGACTTTATGTCTGGCATAGTAACCATACTAAAAAAGGGTTTGAAAACAATTTGTTTGTTATTCATAATCTATAACAGGAAACTCATCGCACTGAGTACACGAGTGTGTTTGCCAAACAAAAAACATTTGAAGTTTATTGTGTCTATACGAGCAATTTTATGTCTCATCGTGAGTTTTTACATCTTCATTTTTATTCAAATGCCCCTCTAATTTTATTTTATGAAGACAATTCAGTAAATAAATTAGCATATACGTTTTTTTTATTATTTTATCGTCTTTACGAGCGAAAAGAGACTTAGATACGCTGTAATTATGTGATACTGAAAATTTATGATATATTCGAAATGATTCAATTACCGGAGAAGCCTTTTATAGTTGCAAATAAAGTTTTGTTTAAAGATAAATATCGGTTTTAAGTTTTGTAGTCTGCACATATGTCGTAAGTATGACGGTTTTTCATGGGATGTTTAGAAAGAAACCAAATGTCGTAAAATTAAAATGGCTATAGAATGGTTTACCACTTGCCACCAATAAAAGGTCCTGATGAACCGATATAGGCGTACTGCGGTCTTAATTTTTAGAAGGGCTATGTAAAAAGTCGTATAACTTTTCGTATTTGATTTCTTGAATAGTCTATTTTCTGAGAGATGAAAAACATATAACTAGTTAAAGTAATTCATTATTTAAATAGTTTAATGTTTCTCTACCATGAAGTCTTTATCAGTATGTCTAGTCAAAGTAAAACTTTATTTCCATAGAATTCATAAAGAACTGACTTAAAAACGTCAATAATATTCATAACCATGCATCGACCCCCATGGAAAGAAACCCCTAAGAAGGGATTTCAGTCGAGGTCAGTTTTACATATAATCCTTGTTGGATAAAACTGACCAAACTACGAGTAGGTTCTACGGAATCTCGCAGAAAGTTATTTTCTTCCATTCATTATCTCATGGAAACTCCTTGAATTACTCGATATGAACTCAGCATCTGGTGAAACTATCACCGTTTCTAGATATCTGTATAGCGTGTGAGGTTTCGTCTGGGAACTTGCCTAATATCAAGCAACGTTTAAAGTTTCGGCGCCGTGTGGTGCAAGCTTCTCTTCCGTGCAATTAGGCTCGTGCAGTCTAAGAGCAAATTTAGAAGTTTAGTTCTCAACGCTGTTGTGAGTGTATACAACAATGTTAACATGACGAAGAAGTACATGCCGCTTCCTTGCATTGCCAGACTGCGATAGTATGGAAAAACGATTAACAAAGCGTTTACTTAGCGCATAGCTAAGTAAACGCTAAAGTAAAGCGCTAGCCTGAAATAAACAAATTATTATTATTATTATATTATTATAGCCTGAGAGCGTGGTGGTCTAGTGGAGCTGATCGAGTTTCAATCCGGAGGTCGCCGGATCAAATTCCGAAATGCACCTACGAGTTTTTCGCTTGAAAAATTTATGTGCTCAATACCACGTTCTCAAAACGGTGAAAGAAAACGTCGTGAGGAAACCGACATGTACTAGAACTAAACATCCGAAGACATGTGTCAAGTGAACCGAAGGAGCTTCTTTTAGTCGCCATTAAAATCTTTTCATACACTGGTTCGAGACAACCAGTGACTCGAATTGAATAGAATAGCGCATAGTCTGGAAAGTTAAACTGAAAAATAATTCTTGCACTTGCCCTTTTAAACAATTTATTGTTGAACAAATTGAGCATATTTTTTTAAATGTGACAAATAGATCAGTTTACCATACGCCTATGTTTTTTCTATATATTTTTAAATGTGTGGCTGCCAGTTTGTATGTGTATGACAGGACACTGTATGGGGCGCGGTGTGTTGGGCTTCCTACCGGGGCGGTCTCAGTCTAATATACCGCGCCGCCCCGTACCGCCCCAAACCAGTATGATTAGTGTCCTTAGCCGTAAGGTATTCTGACTTGGATTTCCATAATAAGTCGGGTGTGGAATGCTTATTTCACTTGGCTGAGCACTTTTGTTGGGATAATGGATTGTCTTGGTTCTGAGGATTTACCACGGATTTCATTCTTATTCCGAAAATCCGTCAACAATTAATGTAACTTTTGCAATGTGTGTTGTTTTAAAGGTTCAGATCAGTTTTTATAGGTATAATTATTGAACCTAACTCTACAGGTCTTTACTATATTGTACAGAAAATACAAAGTTGCTTGTCCATAGTCACTTTCAATCAACATTAGTACTGGCCTCACAGCTCAGTTGGTAGTAACCCTGCCTTCTGCGCAGTAGGTCACGGGTTCGATTCCCACCCAGGACAAACATTTGTGTGACGTACATAGATGTTTGTTTTGTGTCTAGGGGCTGATATGTGTTATTATTAATGTATTTACAAAAAAGTATATATGTAATATATCAGTTGCTTGGTTCCCATGATACAAGCTATGCTTAGCTTACTTTGAAGCCTGATGGCGCGTGAAATGACAACCAATTATTTATATTATTATTAGATTCTTTGCTATTTAATTAATCTCTATAGTCACTTGCGGCTACGGGACATTCAGTAAACTAGGGTAATAATATCAGATAGAAAATAGTACATAATATTTTAATAATCCATTACAATCACACATAAAGCTTAAACGTTGCACTTGTAACCCATTCTAGTGATTAGCTTGTGTGAAACAATCTTCTTGTATCGCATTTCTGAGAACGAGCTATAAAAATTCGCAGGAGCACATCTTGAATTGTTTTATCGCAGCGTATCTAATAGCCCTGTACCATTTACATATAGAATGTTTTTGTAAACAAAATATCCCTCGATGGTCGTTATGCGACTCACCTGAGCCGTAGTCGTTCACTAGGCTTAGCGTATTCGAGTTTTGGCTAAAATCATCACACATCACCCTCGAACTAATGTGATGAAAGGATTAAACTGCGCCTCTCACAGGCTCCTTTTATCTTCTAATTATTTAACGAATGTCGGTTTCCCCAGAATGTTCCTTTATTAGCCAGTGGCCCACAAGATCAAGTGACAAAACTCATTGATGCACGACAGGATTTAAACCAGTGACCTCTGGATTGAAACTCGTAGTCTGTATCACTGGTCCAATAAGCTCTTGATAATTAATGTTTGGCGTATTCGCAAATATCACCGTAGTATTGAGTCATTTTTGCTATTCACGTTATTTGTTTTCTAATAAAGGTGAAATAGTTCTGACATTCACGTTTCAGGTTGCCTATGACAGCCTTCAGTCCAAAGAAGCTTTGTATCAGTGAAATACATGAGTGTAGCTGCACACATGGCCGTTAATAGACAAATACACGAATACGTCGTTTGAAGTGATGCCACTAGGTATCTGTCAGTTATCTTCGTAGCAACTGTCGCGTAGCGTCAGCTCAACGTCCGGTGTCCGTACAATGTTTCGCCGGCCGTTATCCGAATCGATAAAACTTGATGTTCCACGTTCAGTATCGAATGATGGGGTAATTCACAGCTCACTGGCGATTTAGCGGAATATTTTCATGTGATAATACAATTTAATGTAGGGACATAAGGTCATTTTCTTGCTTGCTTCTTTCTATCGGGTTGGTTATTTGGCATGTAAGACCATATAAAATTAGGCTGCGGAGGTCTCCCTAACCATTTTTGTAATAAAATAATATAATATTACGCTGTAAGTAAAACTTCTTAGTGATTTTATTGGTACTGGCTTCATAGCTCATTCGGTAGTAATTCTGCCTTTTACGCTGTAGGTCGTGGGTTCAATTCCATCAAACAACCATTAATGTGACAGACGTATAATGTTTATGTTTCTGTTAACATATGTATTTGCAAAATATATATATATGAGAATTTTATCCGTTACCTAGTTCCAATACAAGCTATACTTCGTTTGGGGCTAGATGGCGCTGTGATAAATGTCCTACTGTTCTCCCTACTGTTTATGTAATTATTTACTATTAGGTACATTACATAAGCAATATTTCCTGATGAAAACTTGTTAATTTTTCCAAACCATTTTGAATTTTTGAAACCCCATATTTCGGATCAACCAAACCTCAGTGACTATTATCCTTGCATTTATGATCAATAATATTTCCCATAAAATGGTACTGATGCAGCGGTATTTACAGGTGTAAGAATGCTGGATGGTGACGTCACAGATGCAGTTGAAGCCAGATCATTGAGCCTCAATCCACAACACGTTGACATATACAGTGCGTCGTGGGGCCCCGATGATGATGGAAAGACGGTGGACGGACCTGGAGAGCTAGCAACAAGAGCCTTTATTGAAGGCGTAACTAAGGTATCTCTTTGAACAAAATAGATTGAAGATTCATCTTTGGGGAAAAAACAGATTGTTGAATTTGTATGTTTTCTTTTAATAAATGCTTATAAACAAAGCTTCTTTATAATAATGAGGCTCAAGACAAAGAAAGATTTTCATATAAGTAAAAAAAGGGCCGAGCTCACTTTAATGTGAAGTGGTATCCTCTGTCCATAACAACATCAGTACGATTAAAATCTTCCCTTTGTTAAGATTTCTTTAGTCTGTTTAACAATGTAGGTCAAACTGGATGCGAAGGAAAAGTGATCAACTATTTATTAGTTTTATTACTTTTCTTATTCATGTAGTTTGTTGGGTTTATCTCAGGGCTTTAATACCGGGACTTAGGTATTTACTGAGTAATGAAGGCAAAACCAAATTAATTGTAAAGAGGCATTTTTGCTAAAAGTCTGCCTGAAGCAACATGTTTAAAACTTGCACAAAGTTCAACAACCTTACTTGCAACAAATTGCACAAAATCCAAAGCCCCCGATAATCGATCATCAAAATCAGAAGAGCAAATTGTTCATCTAGAAAAGTTCGTATCCCAGATAGAACCTGATATAAATTACAAGCGCATGAGACGTATCATCTCCGTCACAGGGTGATGGACGCAACGCAATGCGACTTAAGTCATCTCATACTCTGGTGGTGAGGGCTTGAGTCGTATTGTTGTTGTCCATGGGCGGCGGTTACCACTAAATATCAGGTGGGCCGCCAGCTCACTGACACCTAAATCACATAACAAAATACCATAGAAAGAAAGGTAAACAATATATATTTTACCATTAAATGGGTGAGAAATGGATCTTATGAGAAATTATTCCCATGTAATGATATAAAATTCTATGCTATCGATAAACTAAGTTGGCGTGTCCTTATAAAGAGACTTTATATAAAGCAGCTGGCACAAATTGGTCGCGTATTCACGATCAGTTGCAAAAGACAAAACAATTATTGAGTATTTAAGAATAAGTACAGACTTTAAGGAAAACGAGCCATAACAAATGTTGGATATCGCTATCCTTTTGCATAGTTTAGGAAGTGGGTCGCCCAAAAATAGAAAGGGAAAATGGTGGATGGGAAAGCGTCTATGCCAAAATGTCCTAAGGCTGTTAATATGTTTTAGAAATCCACGTAGTTGCGGATTAACCAATCGAATGTGATGGCATTCATTAGTTTTAATGTATGAGACGTACATCAATTTGCACGTACAAAACACGGGCTGATAAGTTTCTACGTATAAATGGTGAATAGAAGGTACTTCATGTATTGATGATGTCACAATATCTTAACATTATGATGAAAAATAACGGATTTAAAAGCCTGAGTTCTTCAATAGGTGAATAAAAATTTTCATTTATTTATCTGAGAAATAAAGTTTTACGAAATCACAAAACAAATACATTTTACATTTATATTGTAAATCTTCCTGTAAAGGTAAGTTTTTTTAATGTGAAATTGTTGTGGATCTAGCTGATGGCCTACGTGGTGTAGTAAGCTCTGCCTATAGCAAAGCTAATACGACTTGCATAACAAGATCCAAATTTGCATTGTAGCGCTCGTGACTATAAGTGGAATGTGTCAGGCCTGTTATGTCACCGGAAACCACACCTTTGAAACCGGAACGCAATGCGTATGTGTTAGAACTCGGTGGTAAAAATAGGTGTGGTAATTTCTCCCGTCGAATAACATTGCAGCCCTCAGCTCTGAACGTCTCAGGCCACTGATTTATTTATTTTAACCGGAACACAGCAATGCTTTTGCGCTACCGCCTTACGGTAAAACCAGTTATAATTGTAATACTACAGTACTCTTTTCCATGCAGTATGTAGAAATTGTCCGATGGAGTACTGCCGCTGTGTTTCCGCTGCCAGGCAGTAGGAAAACGCATTACCTGTGAAATTACAGGCTCGTGTGATATTCCACCTTCACGTTTCAAAGTTACGGATGCAATAAAGTGTGACGTGGTCTTCCCATACTTAGGGGAGGGGTCCTCCCTTACTTAGAGTACTACAAGACATATTTTTATTGTGGGTGGAGGTTAGCGCTTTGCATCAGGCTCATTCCTTAACTAATTCAATAAAAAAAAAAAAACTTTCCTGCTGAACTCAGAACAGTCTGGTTCTGTTCAGTTCTACATACATAAATACATAAAATCACGCCTGTTTCCCGGGGGGGTAGGCAGAGATCATGGTTTTCCACCTGCTACGATCCTGACATACCTCCTTAGCTTCATCCACTCTCATCACATTCTTCATGCTCCCGGCGGTTTAGGTTACTCTTGACCTGGCCTTTTTCCAAAACGTCACCGATTTAGTCTACGTATGTTTAATTATACTGCTTCAAAAAGAAGAGCATTAAATTAAACTCGTGTCATTATTTCCATAAATAGCTATAAACGTTCCTCAACTGCATTACACTCTCAACTCTTTCCATTAAAAACTAATTGTTTTCAAAGCATCAAAATGTGTTTATCGCGCGACTCGGGAATTCATAAAATTTTCACTCGGCCCGACACGCCGTGTAGGTTTTAATGAAAAGTCACACAACAACTGTACTACATCCACAATTTTAATTTGACAATGTGATATTGAAACTTGTGGAAATGCAATAAGGTTCCGTTTTGTACCCCAGGAAACTAGGCGAGTGTGTAACTAAGTTAGCGAAGGGTGAGACTAGCTTTGGCAACAATTTCTGTAATGATGCAATTGCTCTCTTTATTTCCTACACTATATGGTCAAGTATTCTCCGGGCGGAAAATCTACATAAAGTTCGTTCCCTTTTTAACTCGGGCCAGCCTCCGAGGACTCTTGTTTATGCGTGAGAGCCTTTTTAACAGCTCCCACGCTGTCAACTTAGGTGCCTTTTGCTATCTTTTTCAACGGCTGTAACGGGATTACGCTCGCGGTAAAAAATGTTTTCATGTTTTATTTACAAGATCATTACGCAAACAACGTCTCCATATTGTTTTTCTTGGTAATATTTTCGTTTCTTTGATCGTCACAAGAAAGTAAAATTGTCTTTAAGATATTTTCAGTAATCTCTTCAGCGGGACACTTATAGAATTGGTAAAACTTCGAAGTTACATTTTTCTACGACTAATATATTAACATTACTGTGTTCCAGTTTGAAGGGTAATTTTGGTGTACTGGTTTTGGTTTTAGGGTGACAGGTGCAGATCATTCATCATATTATGAGTAAAGTCCCAACACGTTATATCACACGTCGCTTTATCTAAATAAAAATGACTTCAGTGCCAGAATTAGAGTTTGTTGCTAAATTTTCATCGCTTATATTGTTTTACGAGAAATAGATCAGATTCAAACAATTTTGGAACTTCAAGAAATTAATACTCTACATTTCTTCGAAATAAAAAGGCAGCGTGCATAACTAGCGGTATTTCATAACGAAAACTAGGCAGTGAATCTCATAATATTTTGACCCACATAATAAGAGTCTCGTTAGCCTGGCACTTCATTAACGTAAAGGCCCTTACGGTACAGTAGGACTAAGTAATTAATTAGCGCGTCGTGTCGATTGCTCGCTACACAACCATTGACGTCCACTCCTTGTGCGGTTGACTGTACCTTATTAATACAGATTACGGTATATCATGTACAAACATAATTATGGTTATGACATAATTCAATTCGGAATTAATGTTTATTTGTAATTGGATAACTCATTGTTAAATTATAGTTATTATTGCAAGGAATTCTGGCATTGTAAGAAATTGAGCATTTGTAAAGTGTTTTTATATTTCGTTTCAGACATAATTTGGCACTTCTTCATTTTAGTCTAAAGCCAATTAAGAGTCAATTGGTAAAGTGAAGCTATATCAATACATTCTTCAAAATTCATTGTTATTTAATGTTATAAGATAAAACTAGGTTAAAGGTTTAAGAAAAAAAAACCTCAAAATGTATCGTTTTTACAAATATTTTGTTAAGCATCTTTCTATCAACGTTGTTTTCTCAAAGATTTTTAGAATATGGGTTCAAAAATAATAATAATAATCATCTTTATTGTTTACCATTAATGTACAATCAATTGCTTTGAAGCTTTTGGCTCCCGAACTAGTTAAAAACTGTATTTCGAAAGCCATCGTCTTCTCCCAAAAATGGGTATCACAACATGGAAATCATTATTTGTTACTCCTCAATCATAATTACCGTTTTTTTTCTACTCAGGGTCGCAACGGAAAAGGGTCTATATTCGTGTGGGCATCGGGCAACGGAGGCAGGGAGCAAGACAACTGCAACTGCGACGGGTACACCAACTCAATATGGACGCTTTCCATATCGTCGGCCACGGAGCGAGGAGAGGTGCCGTGGTACTCTGAAATGTGCAGTTCTACTCTAGCAGCCACGTATAGTAGCGGCGCCATTAATGAAAAACAGGTGAGATTTAAATTTGAGAGAGGACCCCGCTTCGAATATTTGTATTTTTGATCAACCGAATTAAGATAATTGTTGACTATATTCATTAATTATGGGCTCATTATATAAAAAAATACTCTAAATCTTTTTGTCATAAACGCTAAGTGTATAACTTTTATTCATTCATTCTTTTATCTGTGTCATATCATATATTTAAACTATATTCATAACATATTACTTATCTCATTTTTCATTATGTACTGACAATAATAAAGATCTAATTGGTGACAAAGATAGGGCATTTGACAATAAGCTTTGAACAGAACATTTCTGATAAAATAACTTTTAGAAATGTGATCAGAGAAATGATTACTTTTGCCTACGAATAGAAGAAAAATCGCTTACTCCGCAAATAGACCCAAAGCTACATCCTAAAACAAGACTCCATTTAAATTTATCGAGGTCCCTTTGTTACTACTTCAAAAGAGTCAATATAGTTCGTGTGGACTTTTGTGTACTCGTTATTCGCTTTACAAAGGGGTAGATGGGGGCACTCAATCAAAGTTACACAACTTTTGGGTCGGACAAAATGTTTGCGATGGCTGAAACTATTCGATACAAAAAGCTGGGTTGAGTGGAACTTTCGCATGTCACAATAAGGCAATTAACCGAACTGTATGCTCGATTGTTGTAGTACACTAAGTTATCTTTCAACTGAAATCAACTCAATTCAGCATATTCAAAGTTTCAATATAGATAGAGGTGAACCATTTTAATAAATAAATAAATATTGGTGGACATTTCACACAGCGCCATCTAGCCCCAAAGGAAGCTAAGCATAACTTGTATCATGGGAACCAAACAACTGATATATTATACATATCAACACCCAGATAAAGAACAAACACCTATTTTCGTCACACAAATGTTTGTCCTGGGTGGGAATCAAACCCACGACCTACAGCGCACAAGGCAGGGTTACTACCAACTGAGCTATGAGGCCTGTCAAATTTATATATTATATTATTAAATTCTTCGCACTTCGAGGTGGTATAGAGTACGTAACGTAATTGCAAAGGTGCATTAAAAATAATTCAGTTTAAGCTGTTGTTTTGTTGACGGCAAATTATGTCCCTTTATTTGCAAACGAGTTGCAAATCCGAATCTAATTAAATAATTCATTTCAGTTCAATAGTCGCTAAAGTTTCATATTGTTTTGATTTACAACGTTACAGATCCAATTTTCGTTATACTGAAAGCTGAATCCCGAGTAATCAAGTTATTTATGCCATTGAAACTTACTACCACGCCAAATTATCTGGTTATATCATTAAGGGCAAATTTGGAATTTCACCGCTGTTGTACCACAGTTTGTTTCATGAAATTAATAATAATAAATCAAATTTATTTTCTCTCATAAGAACAAGTATACAAAGAAAGTACATCTAAAATGTAAATAATTAACCTGTTTTGTGAAAATTGATTCTCTTTAAAATGATGAAAATAAAAGAGATTTAAATTAAAACTAAATTTAGAGGCACTGTGCTGGCAATTCATCAAGTGTGACAGGCGTATAGACGCCTGTAGGTAGCCACTTAACTGACATCCCATGTAAGTACCATCAAGGTGAACTGTCAGCTTGTGTCTCAGCATTCAAATTAAAAACAAACATATACATTTATTTGTGTTTTATCTATTTCGACGGAATTCAAACAACGCGTTGACAAAAAATGTCACTATGTAAATTATTTATTCACTAATATACGTTTTCAAATATGGTTCTTAGCAACTGATGTAAGGCCAGATTTCTATGAAAATGTTAAGCATGCGCTTAACCCCTGTGATCTGTATATGCCCTTAGATAAATGGCTTGGCCAATGTCCAATGTCTTTGCCTTTTTACTCTTTACTCTTACTTTTTATTCTTTTATTCAGACAAGCATTTTTTTTTTCTGTTACGTAATTAAATCGTCGTTTTCCGAGTATGTGAGTAATTTAATATGCGAATTTTGAGACTGAAACAGTATTTTTCTAGGACCTTTACCTATTTAAGTGAGTTTAAAGGGGAAAGAAAAGAACACAGATATTTATAATACTAGATTTATAGATACCTAACGGTACGTAGTGTAGCACCGCTACGAGTTGTTCGTAGCACGCAATCGTAGCTCTTTTGGGGAGCGCTTTAAATTTAAACATCATTAAGACTACTACTTATTTTCTAACTAAATATTATTCGTATCTTTGGTTTTCTCAACTTTTTACTAAAACACTTTACACAAACATACAGATTAACTCAAAATGATTACAAACTTATTGATTTAATTAACCTTTGATAGCTAGGTACCTAAAAACCCCCGATTTAAAATTCAAAGGCCGCTATATATGGGTTGTTTCACTTTGAGCACCTGGGTGAATTCACCTGAGCGCACAAAGCAGAATATTTAATCTGATTAGTTAGGCTCAGCATCAAATGATCTGGGTGATACGGCCAAGATGATATGGAACCAAAGGTTTTAGTTGGTTGGGAAAATAATTCACGAAAACAGGCTGAAGGGACGGTGAATATGAGACATTTCCCTGCAGAGGGTAAATTAACCGGTAGACCAATCGATCGAAGGTTGATGGTAGAATGGATTCAGATAAAGCTGATTTACACATTGTACCACACTATAATCAATTGAATGATCTTATTGTTCCATCGATCGATTTGTGTGGTTAACGCGAGAGCACGAGAGCGTGGTGGTGTAGCGGTACTGACCCCGAGTTTCAATCCGGAGTTCGCCGGTTCAAATCCCGGTGTGCACCTATGAGTTTCTCGCTTGAAAGATTTATGGGCGTAACACCACGTTCTTAAAACGGTGAAGGAAAATATCGTGAGGAAAACGTCATGTCTTAGAATTAAAAATTTAAAGACATGTGTCAAGTGCATGAAAGGAGCCTCTTTGAGGCGCACTTTCTAGATCCTTTCACCACACTGGTTGGAGAGAACCAGTGACTCGAATAGAAGAATGTGGTTAACACTAACTAACGTAATGCGTTGGCGAAAAGGCATACACCATTTCATGATTTTGGGTAAATAGACATTCCAAAAGCTAAAGTACAAGCAGTGAATTTATTTTTGCCCACAGGTAGTAACGACAGATCTTCATCACACCTGCACAATGGGTCACACGGGGACGTCTGCGTCAGCACCGTTAGCAGCAGGGATCTGCGCGTTAGCTCTACAAGCAAACAGAGATCTCACTTGGAGAGATATGCAGCATATTGGTATCATCATTCATTTAAATACATAATTAGTATTGCGGAGCGAATGTTTGCGGAATGATGCGGAGCTGAATTTCTTCAGCTTACATATCTAATTCTGTCTGGAATATGTTCTTTCATTATGATCCGGAACGACCAGATAGCCCTCCTGGTGTTAAGTGGTAACCTATTCCGTAACATTTTAATCCATACTTGGCTTTCTATTTAGAATTAATTTAAAAATCGATATATAATTTACGTACCTTGTGCATTTTTCACCAAAAAAATGGTACACAATTGGTTGAAATAACATTCTGTTTTACTTTTTTCAGTTGTGTTGTTCTCGAATTCTCGACAATGTTATTAGTATTAAATAATATAGCTAAAAGAAAAAATAGTTTAAAATCGAGTGTAAAATTTGTACCAAACGGAAAAACTGATAAGAAAGCGAGTTTATAAAAACGTGGTTATTATTGTATTCAAAAGTATACCCTTATTTCTTCTGCTAATCTAGACTAGAAGAATTAATGTTTCTTACAGTGATAAATATATATATAATATTAGTAACGATATTTTCATGGCCAGGTTTTTTTTATAATAATGTTTCTTTGTGCCTTGCAATTTAACCATCTATATATAAATTATTGATACTTAATTCTTTCTTCATTATTTTGCTTCAACTGTATAATCTGGCAACAAGGAAAACAAGCAAGGAAAAAAGGGCCCATTATGTCATTTAAAAAAATTCAATTCGACTTTTAAAAATTCATACATCTGTTAGTCAATGCCAGTATTAATTGAAATAGAAAATAAAAAAGAAAAGAAAAATTATTTATTTTGACACAGACAATATTATTATTAACAATGGACACGTAAGAAATAAATTGCGTGTAATATTATCACAGAAGCAAGATCTTTTTCTTCAAAATATCGTATGGCTATAAATATATTACAATGAGCCCCGTAAACGGTTTCAGTAAGGCGACTAAAAAGCGACGAAGGAGGTACTTAGATGCCTTTCAAATATCTAGACTGAGAAGTATTCTCGGAATTTTCTCATTGCGGGTAAATGAAAAGGAGCCCCTTTAAATATTACTCTGTAGATTTCTAGATGATTTCATTTATGTTGGGACGGTAAAACCCGCTCGATATTAATATAAAGATCTTATAAAGATCGAAAGAGAGAAAAATAATCCGCGTTATTTTGTAAGTTACGCGTTAAAGAGTTTATCCAAGAAAAGATTACCCTTAAGAGTTAGCCCTTGGTTCATTGAATCGTTGGTCTGCCCTGGTTGTTACTAGAACAGAATAATTTAGCTGAGTTATAATGGTAACAATAAGTTCAACACGTCTAATCAATAGGTATTGTAACAGTATGAAAGTGGCCTGTAAAAGATTTGCCCACCGCACCCGGGAAAAGTTTCATATAGAAAGAAAAGAAAGAAAGAAAGAAAGAGTATTTATTTTAACAACACAACACAATACAAATGTATATACTAAAAACACATATTAAAAACTAAAAACAGAATATTATATGTCACAATTGACTAGTAAAAGGAATGTGTTGAGTGGGCAAAAAGAATCCCTGTCTCAGCATAGTGCTCATATATTATCTCAAATAATTGTCCTTTCCAACTAGTGGTCCGAACGGCGCGTCCCGAACGCCTGAGCATGGGCGGCGAGTGGCGCGTCAACGGCGTTGGGCGGAACGTGTCGCATTCGTTCGGCTACGGGTTGTTGGACGCGGCGGGTATGGTGAAGCTCGCTCGCTCGTGGCGGACGGTGCCGCCGCAGCGGCGCTGTGAGCTCGCCGCGCCGCGACCGCAGAGGGCGGTGCCGCCCCGATCAACCGTTACTATGCAGGTAACACGACACAACTGTATCACTATAAATAAATAAATAAAATAAATATTGTTGGACATTTCACACAGCGCCATCTAGCCCCAAAGTAAGCTAAGCATAGCTTGTATCATGGGAACCAGACAACTGATATAATACTTATATACTTATCTTTTGTAAATACATACATATTATACATATTAACACCCAGACACAGAACAAATATCAATGTTACAAATGTCACATATATGTTTGTCCTGAGTGGGGATCGAACCCGCGATCTACAGCGCAGAATGTAGGGTTACTAACCAACTGAGCTATGAGGCCAGTCAGTATATGTATAGGAACCTAGAGTGAAACAACCGTCTTGTACCGATACTGGTTTATTACTGCCGTCCTTAACTTAGAAACATGTCAGTGACGCACTGTCACTTTGTTCGAACGTTAAGATGATGTAGTTATTTTTTGTGATGCTGGTTGCGGAAAGAGCTGGCGGCCCACCTGATTTTAAGTGGTTACCGCCGTCCATTGACAATAACAAAACGACTCAAGTACACTCCACCAAAGTACGAGATGAACGTGTCATGCACCTGTAATTTCACCGGAAACCACACCTTTCAAACGGAAACACGGTAACGTGAATGCGTTACTACTTGACGCCAGAAATGGCATGGTGGCAGTTCTCCGGAGGAACTTGGCGTGAGTTCTACTGCCCTTAACATTAATATTTTCTTACAGTTGGATGTAAACGCATGTCCTGGTGTTAACTACATAGAGCACGTACAGGCGCGTGTGTCGCTATCGGCGGCGCGCCGCGGCGACTTGCGAATCGCGCTCGTCTCACCGGCTGGCACTCGCGTTACTCTACTGGCGCCCAGGTGTGTACACCCCCTTGAAAACTTCTACACTTAAGTACAATTCTGTTCTTATTATATTAACTAGAAAACCTGCTAGTGACTACGTTTTGTCGTAAATACAAAGCATTCCATTTCCAAAATAAAAGTACACAATTTTTTCGGTTCGACATTCAAATTCTACTTCTCAGCTACCACAAACCTAAGATTATTCCATAGAAGTCATGCAATAGTCACGGAAGATGTTTTAATCAATAAGGTGAATCATAATATAACGTAGCTTTAGGATAATTTCCGTAGTTGCAGAGGACTTCAGCCGTGTAACCAACTTTAGGAACACAACGTTGAGCTTACAATGTCAGACACAAGACTAAGCGTAAAAAAAACAATACATTAAAATAAAAAGTCACTTTAAAAAAATATCTACTAATTTCTGCACGTCGCTTTATTCGCGTGTTGCCGGAATAAAAGTAGCCTAAGTCATTGCTGGTCATCATCTACCCTTTTTCAAAATTCCAACCAAATGAGTTCAGTAGTGTTGACGTGATGGAGTATTACAAACATTTATCCGAGCATTCTTTGTAATTTATAACTGGGATGTTTATAAATAAATATAGGTGGATATTTCACGCAGCTCCATCTAGCCCCAAAGTATGCTAAGCATAGCTTGTATCATGGGAACCAGACAGCTGATATAATACTTATATACTTATTGTAATTTTATATATACAGTATATACTCGTATTAACACCCAGACAGAAAAAACATCTATGTACGTCACACAAATGTTTGTCCTGGGTGGGAATCGAACCAACGAACTACAGCGCAGGGGGTAGGATTACTACCAACTGAGCTGCGAAGCCAGTCAAATATTTAATAAATAAGGAAGATGGGCAATAATAATGGGCTGAAATTAGAACCGCTTAAGATCCGTCTGCTCGTTCTGTAAATTATTCGCATAAAAAGAGATAAAGAAATGATACTCCATTTTATGTTACTTAATTTAAGCCTTATGACTCTGAAAACAAGATTTTGGTGTACTTATTTTATGAAATGTTTGTAACTTACTGAGGCAAAAAATATAAGAACAAGGTGAGACGTCTCAGTTACTTTCATTTTCGCTGATATCGTAGCAGCACTTACGACTTCGTAGCAAAGCCTACGTAGACGGTTTCACGGGACATACTGTATTTTCATAACAAACATCATAAAATTATTAAATTGAATTTATTTTAAGGTCAAAGTAATTAACTTTTTAATAACAATATAAAGTTGATTAATAATGCAATATACAGTGTGAAAGACTTTGGAATTACCAGTTTATATATTTGACTACTCTAAATTTCAATCTTGTGATGTGGACGCGAAGAATGGATGGATTGGATATATATATATATATATATATATATATATATAAAGATAATTCTGATTGTTATCAATAATAAAATATTTACAGTAATATTTTAAACAGGGTGTGGATGTGAAGATATGTATGTGTGAGGGTGTTTTTGATGTTGTGTGGGTATGATATTGCGTTTAGATCAAGCTGACCAAATTATCGTATGCGGTGTGAAATTGGTGTGTTTCTATTGTTATGTGTTGAGTGAATATTTTGTGCGTATAAATAACGAGTTAATTAGTTGACTTTTTGTGTGATACAGTTACGGAACGAGCCGACGGCCCACCTGGTGTTAAGTGGTAATTTCTGCCCATAACAACTGATATTGTATAACAAATAAGACATCTGAAAATCCTGGAAACATAAATGTGTTACAATTTGTTCATGCAAGAAGATAACCGTTATCTGTAGTTGCTTTTCATCTTTGTGCTGTCTTGTTTTCGTAGGTATATTCATTGTTTGTCCAGTGGTATGGAGAATATTCATGCTTATCTACTCCATCGTTCGGAAATAGATATTTTAAGAGTTGTAAGTTCGTTGGTCAGCATTACAAACTGGTTAATCGATTGAGTTGAAAGACTACGTAGTTTTTATTGAATTTCCGGGCTTGTTAATCGTTCTTCTTTTGAATTAGTTGCTTGAAAAGTTTGTGAAACCTTCGACCAGGTTTCCCTGGAAGCCTGCGAACATCTTGTATCTCACAAGATTGATAGATTAGCTTTTGTGTAAAAATATAATTCACGACATTCAACAGATTTTCAGCCTTTGAGCCTTCAGTGGCATGTTTCCGAGTTCAAGCTTAGATAAATTAGTAAGCTAGTTTGTTATCAGTTTTATTTTCAAGGTGTATTAATTGACAGTAATAGCTGCTTAATCGTCGGTGGGATAGTTTTATTATATAATTGTTTAATTTTATGTTTTATCTGTGTGTCAAGTTACTTATACGCAACATGTGTTTTGTGATAGTGGTTTTTTTCATCGTGTTTCGTATATTTATATTCGCCATAAAAGAATGTATTACTAAACTGCCATTATACTGAAGGATACAGAAAAATCTATTCCTTCGCATTCATATTTGGTATTCACTTTACGCCCACTTGAATACTTCGGCCTAGCCAAGTTCAATCTACGCTTATAAAAATGTATTATTTGTTTGTATGCAAGGAATAATCTCTGGAACTATTGAAAATGTTTTTAGAAAGCTAAATTATTCCTTGGTAAAGTCCTTGGCTATATTTTATTTTGACGATGTTTATAACTCGGTCTCCGTTAGCGAAACCGCGCGGGTAAAAGAAGTTTAAATTTATAGCCCAACAAACATGTTTTAGAATAAATTACTGTACAGAACACCTTTCCTCAAGTAAAGCGCGAAATTAATTCAACACACGAGTGTTTCCCGACAAATTATGTAAATAAATCACTATTACAGAAGTCAACGTTGAATTTATTCCTCTGTATAATTGCCGGAGTTGCTGCATCGCCGACAGACTTATTTATAGGGGCCTCCTAACTTTATTAGGAACACAGGAGAAACTAACTACGCTCTTGGGAACATAGCAAATTAACTACGGGACATACTGTTTCGTCTTGTTTGAAGAAGCCACAAGGCCTTCCTAATACCCCTCCCCATAATGCCTACTCATAATAACACAGAATATAAAAAGTATATGAAACTCAAAAATATACTGTCTGTATTTTTACCCCAGAGGACTTTTAAAATGATTGACTGAGTCTTTGCACATACCTCTGGGGCGGATCAGTCCAATAAAACATGGTTCCCTTGTCGTGAGATTGGAAAGCAATATCACTTTTGTTGCTTTTGTCAACCGATACATCAGGGGAATAGTTGGCATCGTGTAAGTGGCACTTGCGGACTTACAGGCTTCAACGTTCATATAGAAACATCGAGAGAGGTAGAAAGATATATATAGACATAGACGCAAATTTTTTTATGGTTTCTTTGTGTAGGGCGGCCGCTACAGCTCACAGCTAAACATATAATTTAAATATTTTTTTACTATTTAATTTCATGCTGAGACTTAACTATCGAACTAATATCATAGTTACTGCATTTTGATTACAATGCTCGCGAGCTTTGTTGATATTACACATTGCCTGTAAACTGGGAGCAATGCGGTTCTCCATAAACATTTTTGTCTCGATCGTAATGTTTCTTTTCGTATTAGACGTTTGAGTTTAGTATTTATAAGAGAATCATAGTGGAGTGATGAGTAAGAATATGATGTCTAATCTTATATTAATGTTAGTTTGCCACGCAGTTAATGAGCCAAAATAAAACTCCCTCTAAAATATTCTGTTTGACAGCTCGGTCCGTATTTAACGATACGGTTTCTAGACTCGTAACTCAATTGTTATAGTTTAGAGAGCAGTGTAATTAGGCAGTTAATTTTCCGTCAGGGCGCACGATTCCTCCCGGGCTGGCTTCAACTCCTGGCCTTTTATGTCAGTGCACATGTGGGGAGAATCCCCACTCGGCGTCTGGCAATTAGAGGTCTCCAACGAAGGAAGATATATGGGTGAGCGAACACAACGTCTTAATAGAATGTAACGGTGCTGGGACTGTTAATAACAAGCTTCAACTTAACAACGTTTGGGGCGCTATTTTATCGTATTTATGAGATTATATATGTAAACTTAACCAGTGTTGTAAATCATTTCCGTACATAGGCCGAGCGACATTGCAAGACTGGTCTCTAACATTATACGGGACGAGTACACCGGCGGCTAAAAACGATCCGATACCGTTCCGGAATCCAATACGGAACCGAGGCAACGCGACGCGACCCGTCGTACTGCAGGTCGGACGGAAAAACAACAGGGGGAAAGCCGTCGCCATCGTTCCGACTCACACCGTCGGACTAGTGAAAAGGAAAAAGAATAAGAATTCGAAGAATCCGAACAGAAACTCGCTTAAATCAAAGCAGAGCAGGCCGGCGACGCGATCGCCGCTCGACACCACGACGCCGACGGGTCGCGCGACGACGCCGTCGACGGATTTGAGCCTCAATTTGCGCGGAGATTTAGCTGATCCGCTGGCGACGGACGCCCGAGGCAGGAAAATGTCCAATCTATTCGAGCAGTACCCGAAAATCCAGCGAATATACCCCGCGCCGCTCCAAGCCCACGGTACCACGGCTGTGCATGTTGTGTCGTCCGTCAGACCGTTTTATTTGGCCGCCTTGTTAGAGCCCGCACGTCGATTACCTTTGTTCCGGATCCCGCCGCTACGTGCATGTCGTGTTTGCATTTTTTTCAATTTTATTTCATACAAAAGTTTGTCCTTTAGTTTTAGATTTATCTATCTGTAAGCTAACATTCGTGTAAATTCTCCGAGTTGATGTGTTCTTTTTTTTAAGCTTTGCAATTGTTTTGCATATTTGTAACGATACAGATTAATGTCGTGTAGAATTTTAGGACGACTGCACTGCGTTGTAGATTTTACGCTTAACTTTTTATTTGCTGCGTTGGTTTACAAAAGGTCTGACTGGGATTAAAATGTGTGTAATATATCACTTTATTTGTGCAGCTGGGCCGTTATCGCAGTGGCAGTTGATATTCTACGGGACAGAGACGCCAGCACAGGAGTACGACGCCTCGCCGGAAAGTAACTCACTAGGAGTTAACGCGGGCTCGGGAGTGACGGCGTGGAAGCCGGCTGCTGAAACGGAATCCATAGAAGAAGTCCGACAAAACGCCATTGATGATGATCTAGCACTCGTGTGGCATGACTCTCACGCGGTTAGTTAAAACTTCTGTTTTTTATCTACTCTATGATTCTACGTCGGCAAACGATTTACACATAAATTTCGCCTATATTTTTCATTGTATTTCACACCTGCTGTATATTTGCTCACATAATCTGTCGTACTGTATTAATAATATGAAAACTAATTGCCTCATACAAACATGACTTCAATAGCTTTGTTGTTTAATCAATGGTTCCCTGAACGCGATTATTTTACAGAACAATTTCATTAGTTAGGTTTAGGAGTTTAAGGCTAGTTTGGTCTATTCAGTCAAACGTGAAATCGTATCATCTTCAAAGCAAATTGAACTGAGATAGATTTATGATCAAATTACGTGAGCCTATGAAACTAACTTGATTATATCTTACGATGAAAGCACAATACAATTAACTTATATTAAAACTGTTACTAGAATGAATTAGCTATATCAAGGTTTTTTTTTTATAATTTTACCTTAAATCCAAGTCAACTTTAAACAAAGTCAAGTTTAAACAAATTTTTCATTACTATGTATTTATGTATATTAAGTAACAAAAATAATGATCGTCAATGGATGAAATTTGTAGATATAGAAATGTCAACCTATAAAAATATAAAGTAACTGATTTCAATATGTGCTCAGCTAAAATTATACTCAGCTGCATTATCTATTATAAAATGATAATGTAATAATTGATTGTATAATATTTTAAATATGGATATTGAAGACATAAAATCGATAAAATCAAAACCGTTGACCGTGCATCATAAAAATTTGAAATCGAAAGAAATTGATTTAAAACCATCGTTATATAATTGACATACTAAACCCATCACTGGCTTGAAACATCAGTAGATGCTATGAAGACAACACTATAGAAAACTGACAGATTTACATTAAATAATGCTTGCATTATAAAGCAAAGCACTAAATCCGCATAAAGCTGCGCCAATACAGATGAATAATGCTTTAGATTACCGCTTGTGACAGTCTCATATTGCGGTGTACGTGATATAAGCGAGTAATGATGCCGGCACGTGTGTCGTTTTACATGAAGGTACGAAGATCATTTGCAACCCGTTCGTAGCTAACGTGTTTAATTTTAAAGTGATAGTTTAAGATAGGTGTGTTAGTAGTGCTACGTAGTCTTATAGTCTGTTCAGACTGTCGGGCGACTGAGCACAGGATGTCAACGCACAGACTCCGACTTACGCCCGATTAGATGATACCAGTGTATAGTTTCTTCTGAATCTCTAGGCGCACTAGTCACCCTATTGGCAAACTGCAACCATTCGCACGACTATCTGAAACTACTCTTACTTATAGAAAGAGAGAGATAAGAAACAAGATATTTAAAACCTTTTAGCTTTGATCTTTGATATAAAAACATAACGTTACATAACATCAATAAAATAGCTAGTGAATATTCCTTCCTTTTTTCCTCCTTATAATGACTGTACTCAAAATAAAAATTATTTATTTTTAACGAGTGATTTTCATTACTTATATCAACGATCAGTTCTAAATTAGCAAATATAAGGGATGAAAGAGAAAATTAAACATAAATAAGGTATCTAGATACCGCCTCCAATTACTTTGTCTCATTCGCGACGCCCACCCACCCTCGTCACAGTACTAGCACATCAATCCATGTTACTGTTTTTCTCGTAAGGCCTAGTCTGTGAAACACCAGTAATTATGTGTTCTTTTGTTGTAACCTAGTATAAAATCTAGAATCTATATGAGAACGAGATGTGCCCAATAATCTAGTTCGAATTATAATTACTGATTACATATAATTACATACATATACATTACATATAATTACTGACTACACTACAGTAGATAATGCATAAAATACTGGACACACTGGCGTCCAGTATTTTATGCATTATCTACTGTAGTGTAGTCTTTCTTTTAAATCGAAGGAAAAATCTCCTAGCGGGAGAAGTAAATAAATAATAAATATTGGTGGACGTTTCACACATCAGTCTAGCCCCAAACTAAGCATAGCTTGTACTATGGGAACCAGGTGATTGGTAGATTACATATATACTTATTTTTTTGTAAATACATTAAATAATAACACATTTAAATACATATTAACACACCCAGACACAGAAGAAACATCAATGCTCGTCACACAAATGTTTGTCCTGGGTGGGAATTTAATCCACGACCTACAGCTCAGAAGGCAGAGATAGGTACCTACTTACCAACTTAGCTGTGAGGCCAGTCAAGTAAGTATGTTGGAGTAACCGGCAAAGAATTGAGACCTTACCCGATTTTTTTTTGACTCAAAACGTTCAAACGGTCCGACTTCTCAAATTAACGGGTTTATAGACTGAGTTGTTGGCAGTTTCGTTATGGGCGAAGAGCCGGCTCGCTATTCAGCTTCTGAATTTAGTCCCATTATTAGATAGAAAATTCTTTATTGTAAAAGAAAAAATATATATGATATGGTTTCATGATGGTGTTATTGTATTAATCGTATCTTATAGTTATGTTTCATTGCATAGGTATTTCAACTTTGCTGCTCATCGCGAAAATAGTCTCCACGCGGTATGAAACAAGCATTTTTGTGTCACTAAACTCCAACATTTAGATAGGTTTCGTTGTATTTAATTATTTTATATATATAATGAATAAATGTATTATATTGAACTATCCCCTAAATATAACCAAAGTAATGGTAGCTAGTTGTTTGTGAATAAGTCATTGAATCCGTAATGTTAACTATTCTTGCATAGTTTGAATATATCCGACACACATATAATACAAGCTAATAATATAAATGATTGTAACATGGTTATTATATTTTTGTTTTACATCATTTTTTTGTCATAAAGACAAGTACGGAACACTTACAAAATTAATGATATAATCTCGTGAACTGACGAAAATTATTCAGATTATTTCTGGATTTAAAAGATTTACTACAATTTGAGATAGTGATGTATACATATGCATATGTTACAGGCAACTTTCAGGCAATACGTGAAATATTGTTGTTTTCATACTTTATCTAAGCATTCTATATAACTAAGAGCAACAGAACTCACGCCAAGTTCGTCCGGGCCTGTCAAAGTGCTGTCATCCAGTTTTAGTATGCTTTCAAGTACACGTATCTACCCGTATATAGATTGTGTATGCTTTTACCTGTGCTTTCTCTATATCTAAGCTAATTCTAGTATATTATTTAGTTTTGATCAATATGGTTAGAAGGGTTGTTCCTTAAATAAATAAATAAAAATATCCTAAAGGCATTCTTCATATTTCCAAGGAATCTTATATTGGAAGTAAGTAATAAGTAAACGATGAATAAAATATTTCAAACATTGCCCAGACGAACTCGACATTGTATAAAACGCGGAGTTATTCTATAAGTATATTATTCTACAGTCAAGAGGTTCCTACAGGGTAGGCAGCGCATTGGTATCCCCGCGGATGCAAATGTCAGTAGGCGACGGTAACCACTTAACATCAGGTGGGCCGTCTGCTTGTTTGCCTAACAATTACATAAAAAAGGTATATGCCCGAATTCTGCCGTCTACTAGAAAGCTGTTAAACCTCAAAAGGTCAATTTTGACTTTTTAATAGGAAGCGATACAGTTCATAATTCTCTATCTTTCTGTCTAAGAAATTTTTGTAAATTAAATCAGTTCCGGAGATGTAAAAAAAAAATTAGGCCGTTAAGTGAAGGAATTAAAACGAATTAAAAAGAGTATTCTGAACATATCTCAAAAACAACAAGTTGGCCTTAATGGCCTTTTAGTTATAGGACGGTAGAATTATATATCTTGCAAATGCTTGTTTCTAAAACACTTTTCCATTCTCAATTACTGTTCTAGATCCGCGATGAGAGTCCCCCGGACGTGGACCCCGGGAACGCGGGCCAGTACACCAGCTCTACAGGGTGTGCCACGTTTGCCTCTCCACTCGTCTGCCTAGGTTTGTGCCTATTACTAATGTTACTAACGGCCGAAGCTTTCCCCCAAAGCAGACCGCCCCCTAGATTAAGTACGTGTGCACTAACTGCTGCAAGCCTACCGAGGCCCGCCAGAGCACCATGCTTAAGGCATATTGTATACTGACCAATATTTAAGTGTGATGTAACAGTTCAATCCATTCTCCTTATAAATTGTACAAAAAATCACAGTTATCTTTAGTCATTTTTATTTATTTTTTGAATCACTTATTTCGTTTTTTTTTATAAGTTATATATAGCTATCACATATCAGTGATAACTCCTCAGGAGCATTATGAATATGGTCGAATGCCATTTGGGATAATAAAAGCTAAAGCAGAATTTTAATAGGAAATTTTGGGAATGTTACATTACATGCAATTGGTCAGTACCCGCTAATGACTAATATAAACATTAACGCGCGCCGGTACACTAGTGCCCGCCGCGACGGCATGTGATTTTAGTTAATTATATAAGTACAAGTTATGTTTATTTTAAGCTGTCTACGTTTGCGACTTAGTATTATATTATGTAAATTAAATCCTGGTAATTTTGTCAAAGTGCCAATTCTATTGATGAAAGACTAAACAAAAGGTAAACTAAATGGCAATCATTTATTTCGGAATGTTGATAAATATATAATATAATTATTTTGAATTTATCGAAACCGATTTTAGTTTAGTTTTATGCCAACAGAATCGGTACCAATATTACAATAAAATGAGAAAAAAGAACTTAAAAGTTCTACAAAAGGGTACAGTATACAGTTATACCTACTATCGTTCTGATCAGTAAAAAATAAAACAAGATCTACGCAGCTTTCGATTTTATTTCTGTTTAGATTTAAATGAAAAAGTATGTGACTTCATATATAATTTTCTTTTCAATTTTAGCTTTTTTTTTATTCAATACCACATGGTGAATTAATTTGATTAAGAAGCTATAGGTAGTCATTTGGCTATGTATGAATACATAATTCAAACATCACTTCAATAATCAAGCATAGATATTTATTCGCAACTTTCCGCAAATTTTTCAGTTGTTACAGCATAAAAAAGTTACTCACTCACCCATTTTTGTACTTTAACATTTTCAAAAATATAAATTGGAATTTTAAAGACAAGTGCAATTACAAACTAAAGTCAGTATAATAACTAATTTAGATAAAGACGTCCATTTTGCATGAGTGATTGTGACGTAAACGTGCGTGGGTGTGATTATTCGAGAAAAATAAGTGTAAAGACAAATCTATTCGTTTAAGGATTAATGACGTCATTTACACAATTTTATGGCAGCTTTAAAATAAATCATTATATCCTTGAGTTACAACATTAGGCAGTACCCCATGGAGCTTTTATATTTCTATTATAATCACAGACAATTTTTATCTTCAGTAATTTATGTATTAGTGTCGTAATCAAGACTTACGTTACTGTGAAATTGATAATTTAAAAAATTAGGTAAAATATCCTCTGAAAATATACCAAATGTGAAGCATTTAGAATAATTATACAATATTAATTTACGAGCAATGTTCGATTATTATTACTTTCTTGTAAAATACTGACTACCTGTTTTTCTAGACGAGATGTTATCTGATGGTCACTCATAAAAATATAATAAAAAAAAACATAATATTTATTAATAATAGGCCTAATTTTATCTATACAGTTTTATTTAGTTAAGTAATCAAATATTGATTCAAGCCGAATACTTTTTCATTCGGTGGTAGCGTTGAGAATTTACTTAATCATCCTGTTATTAATTTACTTAACCATCAATATTACGTTGTTATTCTATTTATGTTGGTGCTGATAAATGTTTTGTTTCACGGTACTATACGGTCTCATTGGCAAATTAACGCCAATCGATCCAAAACTGTCGTGCTTGGCTGTTATAAATTAGTATAATTAATTAGTAGTAGTCTCACGAAAAATCATTCACGTGGAAAAGTAAAATATTTTTCGATAATCATTCGTTTTTTTGTTGATGAGACAGCACTGTGCAACTAACTAACCGTTTATACTTATTATTTTTCTCATAGTCATAATATGTCGTATTTAATTATAATAAAAATCATACATATCTGTTACACTAAGTTTATTGTTTATGAGTAAATGTCGTTACCTTTATACTTAATTTGTGTATTTTGGCTGCCAATATAAGCTCACCTTTTTAAGCTAACCAAGTTACTTGAAATAATTATTTATAGGACCGCGGATTGATCGAATCGTATAAGGAACTGATTTCGTGTATCCATCCTGAATACTGAGGCCAAAATATACAATTAATACTTACATGTTATATGTAGATAAGTAATGTACGCATAATTAATTCATATTTGTGGTTGTGATCATAGAGGAGATTGCCAATCCATAATTAGTGTTAACTTCTACGATTATAAAAAATATAAAATGTAAATAATGATTTATCGATAAATGTATTTGTACAAATTGCTCACAAAATGTAAATTGAAAACGACTGATCGATCATTTTTCATCGACTGGTAGGTAAATATCCTAATGTAACTACTTAGCTAATTTCTATGAGTTTCTTTGTTCATGAGGAATGGGTAAATTTTTGGGAATATGTTACCAGTTTGTTCATACCGTCCATTCTTCACTGAAGTACCTTCTTCGACGGAAATACCATGTCTTGAAGAGAGATGCTAAGTCGAAGCCTTTTGCCTGTGGTCGCCGTCCTCTTTCACCGGGGGGCGAATCGTTCTTGCATTCATCAACTCGCCCCGACAGAAAGGCCCTTTTTGGACCTCTATCCCTTGCATAGAGGTCCAAAAAGGGCCTTTCTTTGGTGGCCGTCCTATGTCATCATGGGGCGGATGGGATCGTTCTTGCATTCACCAAGTAGCCCCGACAGAAAGACCCTTTTCGGTCCTCTATGCAAGGGTATCTGGAACAATTGCCCTCCGATGTGCGTAATGAAAGCCTAGGTGAAATAAACGGTAGCTATATGCAGTGCTTGAATCAGTTTTCAAATATCACAGTAAATAATATGAAAATGTTGACCATTGATCTATTATTGTCAGAAATATACCTGTTTCTCTTTTATCGTAACAGTCACTTGTTATTTACGGTAAGCGGTCGAAACAAATTTTACGTATTAGTAATTTTATTTTTCATCAACTTCACCCAAGGTAGAGGCTCTGCCCTCTCCGCATAATATAATGATGTAAATGTTGCATAATTTGTATATATTGAATTTAGTGTGAACGGTAATTACAATAAAACGATCTTTTATTACAAAAGTCATAAATGATTTCATTTAAGTCGTTCACGAGTCTTGTCTCTGATTTTATAATTTAAATAGCATTTAGTAGTATAAAGATAAGAAACAAACTGTTTTATGTGTCTTAACTTATTTTCATTACGTTTATTTGCATGTTTGCTTCGCTTAATATGTGCTTGCTTCATTATTTAACCTTTGTCTACCACGCTATAATTACGTCACTGTAATAAGGTACAACATACACAGCATAAATCTTTTCTTTCTTTCATTCTGTTTGTATACAAACACTTTCGTTATTTCAGTAGTTTTTTGTGTCTGTCTGATTTCATATAATTTTGTGCACGTTATTTGCATGTTTTTGTGTCAGTCTGTTTTCTTCTAGTCGCTGTGCAAGCGTTTACACTCACTGACGGCACCACTGGACACTTGAAGAGACAATGTAGTAATTGGAATACATTCAATTAACATCATGTGAAAAAAAAAATTGGTTGACAGTCGCTACATCAACTTCCGCCGTGTCCGGAGTCGGCGTCATAGTGTCTATGTCTGCGTGGTGTCTCATTTTGATGAATGTATTTGAACAAAATTATTTGAGATCAGTGACAAGATTCTATCCTTACCCTTGACTTTCCAACTTCCCTTTCCTATAAATCAACATCGTGGATGCAGCTCGACATATCGCCTGCAAGAGACGCGGCTGCATGGACGCTGGACGGTGCTGGTGGTGAAGGCTCAACCCCTTTACAATGTAATCAAACATCTGTGTTCTCTCTCCCGATAGAATGCGCGAAGGGATTGCATTTGTACAACGGTCGGTGCTACGATCACTGTCCCGACGGTTCGTATGCCAGCGAAATTGCGGAGAGGAGCTCGAGGAGACGCAATCTCACTTACTTACCCGAAACCTCGGTTTCAAAGAGGCAGGACGGCAAACCCACTGCGACGGAGGCGCTAGCAATGGAGCCTGCGGCCGCATCAGTCAAACTCCCGCTCAGTTGCATCCCGTGCCATTACACGTGCGCCACTTGCACGGGTCCTCTCAACAGCCAATGTCTCACTTGCCTCGACGACGCGCAACTTTTCAACTTAACAGATGTCGAACGGAAATTCTACTGCTACCCAAATACTGTGCTATCACAAATTAGCGACGCTAATTGGCACTATAGACTCAACGTCGTTCTTTCTGTCGTGTTATTCGCAATAAGTTTTATCGTCTTGTACTTCTTATTACCCTGCATTTTCAAAAAATATTGCTGTGGAGTTCAATATTCTTCCGACATCAAAGGGACATACAACAAACTGGCAGTAGACGATAAGCAGCAAATCGCTTTGGAGGTTGAAGAGGAAATATGTAAAGCGTTGAAGGATTATAGTGAGAGTGAATCTGAGGATGATTTGAATTTATAGCAACTTTTGACATTCCAACCCAAGTATTATGAGCTTATCGAACAATATGACGTTAGTGATTAGGATGTCTTCAAAAATGTATGCAGGGCTTGAATGTGATATAACATGAACTGTCACAAATTTGTGTATAAGATATGACATAACGTTTGAATAAACTTCGGTAGTTTATAACAAAAATTTGAAATTAATTTATATAGGTAATTTTTTTCTCATTTGACTCCAAAGAACTGATGTCTTTCTTTAGACTTTCTAATTAATTAACCTTTCCTATTTTGATCATCACACTAACAAACAAGAAACTAAGTAGCTTGCAAGTCGATAATACTTAATAGTTGATGGACTCAGGCGTGACTTTGCGGAAGTACACCCTAAGTTGTTCTGGAAATGGAAGTAAAATGTTGTTCACCTCTACCAAAACTTCTACTTATGAGTTTTCTGAAATCCAATGCTGAATCCCGTCTAAAAACGGCAAAATACTAAATAATAGAATCTGCCACGTGTTTCTCCACTCCACGGGGCATCGCCCGGAATCATATCGACTCGAGATTTTGCCTTCCCAAGACTGCATCGTAAGGCGCCTTCCATTTTCACGACATAAGACTTTGGTTGTGTTTAAGTGTAATAAGTGTAAAATATTAAGCATTCCAAATTATCATAAAATTATGTTTCAAAATTTTGATATAGGTATTAGGAAACGAAATCGAAGATGTTCGAGGCTATTGCTTTAAGTTTTTTGGATGACCAAGAATATTTCCATCTCGATTAAGGCCTTGAAATAATTAAAATTATGCTTGAACTATAATTTTTTGACACTTGTTATGAAGCATTGTAAAATTTGTATCAAATAAGATTTCCGTTCAAATACGAGGGCACAAAATTCACTAGTCGAGAGCTGATATCTATAATAATAATTTAGTCGTCGAAATTAGACACATAACAAAAAAAAATTGGTAATTGCTTTGAGTGTACCAATTCCCAGTACGTTTCAATAAAATTATTTTTATGATAGGTTTTATTCATGGCCTACATTCGGACAGAGAAGATTCACAAATAACGGTCCGTTAAAACAAAATGTTTGATACCTTTATTCTCCATGTATGGGACGACAATAATTATGAATCTTGTATGACGATAATGGCGCATTATCTGTTAGAATTTTATTCAGCATATTCTGTGCCCTCAGTTTAAAGCTAAGAGTTAGAATAAAGCTGCTATGTTGCATTCCTTAAATGTAAGCTTTCTAATATAATTGAGCTTTTTATTTATCTCTACGTTAGGATGTAAGGCTAAACAAACAAGCATTGTGACTTTTCTCTATGGTTTTTTCACGAGTCAGTCTAGGAATCAAACGAACATAGATCCAGTGTTTTATTAATTAATGTTACCTCTTGAGTTGATATTTACTGGTACTACTCTAGTATGCTTACTTTCAAAACTTGAGTAAGAAACGATCCATAATAAATTAGCATAATATTAGATAATTAAGGTTTACATTTGCTCAAGTTGCCATTTCGTTAGTATATACTGAGCACGATTAAACATAAATACATGGAAATGTAAATAAACGAGTTCCTATTTTTATTTGCTGTTTTATTGCCTTATGCTTTTCTTCGCAAAATATCTTTGCCATTTGCGCATGTTAATTATAAGGTTGGTACTTAGTCGAGGCTAGGTATAATATAATAATAAATAATAATAACATAGCGCTGTGTGGACAATTCAACAGCGCCATCTAGCCTCAAACTAAGCGTAGCTTGTACTATGCAAACCCACTATAACACCCAGACACAGAACAAACATCAACGTTCATCACACAAATGTTTGTCTTGGATGGGATTCGAACCCACGACCTACAGCGTAGAAGGCACAGTACTTACTGATTGTGAGGCATGTCAGCAATGAGTGCCTGTATACCGTGATAGGACAACATGACGACGGCATTTGACAGCTTCGGACTTCTTAGTGTGATTAGTAATAGGTTATGTACGAACTGGTTCTCCCCATACTTTAGTACGGGAGGACCCAAGTTATATATTATCTATATATTAATAGTCGGGTGCGGAGACGGTGTGTCATACCTCAATTAGTTAAGAGTCGTGTGGCCTCAGTTGAGTTCATGGTATAACCTAACTAAATATAGTAATGAAAACATCATAGTACTTTAACTTCTTATAGAATACATTTCAGGTGATGGGAAATTAGTTTTATATTATTTTAATAAGTAACTTAAAATTAGTACAACAACCTACTACACATCTACACTACATGAATGATCATATTTACATAACAAGTCTATTTCTTCAGTTCTAATATTTATTCTTAAGCTCTTTCTTCACTGCGCTACCCAATTGTTGTATCCGATTGTTATGGGCAGAGGTTACCACTTAACATCATGTGGGCCGACGGCTCGTTCCGTAACTGTATCACATAAAAAAACTACCATTACAGAGGCGTGGGAATTTTAGAAATATCTGACATCATCTGAAATATATTACCATAGATAATTCATTTTGTGACTTATAACAAGGGTCAATAGCCTTTTTCATACGTCTGCCCTTCGGTAGATAATGGGCATCTAGCAAGAAATCGATTCGTTCAAGGTTCACGAGATTGGAAACCCCATTAAGAGGGCACCTAATGTGGCCGGTGTGTGTAATTTCATTACGGTCCATCAATTTGTGGTTTCCTCAGAATCGTCTTTATGTCTTTGAGTTTCTACTACATACAATTAAATACCTACTAATACCACTGCGCATACAAACCTGCAACAAATAACGAAGAAAAACACTCCCCAAAACCCCAAGCCGGCTGGTCTCCGTGGGGGAAAATGATGTAAACCCTCCAGTATAACTAACTCAACTCAAAAACAACTACACGTAGAAAATTTAATGTAAGGTCTGAAGCACACAGGAAGAAACACAAAACTCATGTATTGAGTACAAAAAAAAATTATAGAAAGAAAGAGACTAAAACCTGGATCAAACTGGAGGAGGCCTATACCCAGTAGGGGTTCCTATCCATGCAAGTAGGTACATAATGTAAACGAAACAAACATAAACAAAGAAAAACATTATTTATAATGTAGTTTAACTTCAAAGTGAAATTTCATAATATTAATGCATAAATGTAATACTTAAGTGATGGGAAATAAAAAAGGCTTTATTATTATACCACTGCGCACACGCAACTACGAGTACATATTATACTACTCTCGAATACAGGGACTAAACGGACTGCAGTTGCATATAAGACTTCCACTAGCGGTTTTGATACATTATTTGCATTTTTATTGATTTATAGATATATTTTATTAATGCATTTTTCGAGTGTAAAAGTCAAGTAGATGTGCCAGTTCAGATTTTACTTAGTTTCAATTTCATTATATTTAATTTATCTATCATAACTTCCTCTATTCCGAGATTGACTTATTCAATCCAGGATTATGCAACATTGTCTTAAAAATTGGCCTTTTTTAATCCTAGTATACTAAACGTGATACTGCGAAAGTATTTAAATGTTCTCAATATACTCTCCGAATATGAACAAGCTACTTCGAATTGTACGCCCGGACTCTGTACCAAGCAGCTTTACTATTATTCTCTTTTTAATATTCCATTCAAAATAAAAAAAAACATAGTTTCTCACTATTATTATTATTTTATGTTCGTATTAAATATTTTACATTGAAATAAACGCTTTCAAATTGTGCTTAGGTCTGTATCTAAGCACAACTTGAAAGCGTTTATTGATCCATCTGTATGCATCAATACTTTTGCCCAAAACTTACGAGTTACGGGAGTAGAATGCTATTATAGAAGAGGTCCCCGAAATAAACGCGTTCGCCTCAAACGATCAATAAAGCTAATGTATTGGGTAATAGAACGCCGAACCGCGGCCAAAGTGAACTGGAAAGGCCCTTAATGTCCCTTATCGAATGGATTCGTTAAATAAATTCAGTTTTCATTTCGAATTTCTCCTTGTTATATACTGGTTCTTGGTATTTTTGGGCCTTTTTTCATATTCTTCTTTTTATATATGGTATACTATCTACTAACCACGCAGTTTCGATTAAATCCGTCCGTGCAGAATTTTTTGGCTCAAATAATTTAAAACCCTGTCTTTCTGAACAGTTACCTCTATTCTCAGTCGTATCAATCGTTAAAGTGAAGTTAAATTTATGACAACAATAATTAATCATGAAAAATTTGAAATAAATTTCTATAGTTTTACTGTTTCGATTTAATATTCGTTAACTGGGAAAAGAGCTCTAAACCATTTATGTGGCAAGTCATGAAACATCTAAGTATTTATTCGCTTTTTTTTTCAGTATAAAATCGTCTTGATACTTCAGATAAATATGTAAGTTGTGAGGGTTTTTTTGTATCAGGATACTTCATCCAGATACAAAAAAAAAAAAAAAAAATTGTGGTAATTATTCCTTTATTGTTGATTATGGACTATAATATATAATATTCCATAGATAACACCATTCCTCACTCCTCACCATTCCTCACATTCCTCACTGCCAAAACTCTTACGTATAGCCTCGCGTAACCCCACAAATCTTTCTCAGTAGCGTGTCGTATTTACTTTCTTTCGCTTATATTTTATCTTATCTTATTTCCTTGTTCGTTAGAAATATTGTGCGTAAAAAACTTTCGATAAGAAAACCGAAGACGGATAATCCATATTTTCCTGATACAAATAAATTCCGTTGAGAAGTACCTTTTGAAGTCCTTGCCCGTCAAATGACAATTACTATAATAGGTTCAGAAGTAACTCGATGTTTGGATAAAATTGGACATATAATTGTCAGTTCGCTGTCACTTTTAGTTCAAGAATTTATTTTTATTATTATTATTTCTAAAAAAGGCTTCGTATCCAACGCCACAAAAGAGGGAAGTATCTTTGAATCTTATCAATTGGATATCTGTAGTTTAGAGTAGATAGGTATCTTCTAGGCAAGCATGCTACATCGTTGACCGCATCGTCACATCAGGTGAGATAGCGGTCAAATGATAGAATATTGCAAATAAAAAAAAAAAGAGTTCGCACTAATGTTTTTTAGATTTAAACCAGCAACAGGGCATGAAATTCCTACCGTCTTTATACCTGTTTTAACAATTTTACATTACTCTTATATTTTCTGTAATGCAATACTCGCAATACTTTTGCTCGCCTTCGCCAATGACGGCAATAATGCAGGTGCAGAGGGTTGGGGTGAAAAAAGAAATATGTATTTTCTTCCCCTAAATAATGGCGTTTTAGGGAATAATCTCCAATTTGCGCAGCACAATTGTGGGGGTGCAACATGCGAGATCAAATATTATATATATTAGTGTCACCTGGTTAGACGGGGCGAAGTAATAATATAATAATAATAATATTGGTGAACATTTCACACCCAGTTCACGGGAAATACAGACGCAGCAACTCACGGGAGTTTTATAATTTTCCCATGAAAAATTAAAGTCCACTACTTGAAACATTCACTGACTGAAAGAGGAAATATAAGTATTGCTTATATATACGATAACTATTATGATTTGAAATTGACGCTAAATTAGGAATATATTGTTATGGGATATTATTATTTATTCCTAAAGTTCCTATGAAAGGGAGCCTAAAATCCGGCCAATGTGTCGTGACAGAGACATCATCATTGTTACTGATAATTATCACTGTACTTGAAACTAACTCGAGTTTTGTGCTGCTTACGATCTGAGAACAAAGCACCCTTATTATAATAGATATTGTACTAAAGTCTCAAACTTTCCGCACGTTCAAGCGAAATTCAACGTAATCTCACCAACCACGTAAGCTTTAAGGTTTTATTCGAAACTACACGAGTCCAACAATTTAAAAGGGTAAGAGGCAAAATCATTTAACGAATAAATGCTACGGAAAGAAACAGTTTATAACCATTCCATTGACATCGAAGCGCCACAGAAGACATGCGTTTATTTGATGTCAGACAATTTTAATATTTCTAATGTCATTTTAGTATCTCTGATTTTAACAGAACAGCTTTTTAACTGTTCGGTGATGATTTCTGCTTCATCAAACTACCTAGGATTGTTCGTTTGTCATTTGAAAAATTACCTCAAGTATGTTTCACTATATGACTCGTTTTCTTGTAATTTTAATTTTAATTGCAAATTATAGGTGATATATTGAATATTATTTAATTCATATTCAATAGTATAAATATTGAATACTATTGAATATTACAACAGAAATATTTTGATGCGACCTCTTGAGACTCATAATGTCAACCGAATTGAATTTATTTCTGGACATAGCATAATTCCCCGTAGTTCGAGCAACCCGTTTTTTTTTTAATGATAAGCGGTATCCCGAGCTCATAACAACAGCATTACAATATGGCTCTCGCAAAAATATGAAAAGACCCTAGTCACATTGTATTCCTTACCATCTTGTGTCTGCAATTTCACTTGCTTGAAATATGAATTAAATGGCCATAGGAGGTCGATAAGTACAAAACACAGATCTAAAATTACACTAAGTAGCAAACTTGGTAACAATTATTTAACACTAGCTGCGCCCCGCGGTATTCCCCGCGGTAAGTCAACCCACGGGAACACTGCACTTTTCCGGGATCAAAGTAGCCTATGTCTTAAGCCAGGATATAAGCTATCTTGATACCAAATATCATCCAAATCTATTCAGCCGTTTGAGCGTGAAAGAGTAACAAATATCCATACATACAAACTTTTCGTTTATAATATTAGTAGGATGATTTTTAATATAATACGATTTGACGTTTCTGAGCTTTGGATTGGATGCAATGGATTTTTGAAGCATATTTTTGAACAGCTCCCTCTTCGTTCAAGAAAATAATCGGGATCACCCTTATAATAACATCGGTAATTACACACGTAAGGTTTCCCACTCTGATCTGGCTCATTAGGCGCGAATAATGGACTATAGATTGGTTCCACATATCGAGCTCGGTGTATGTGACCCATTTCGGGAACAAAACGGCTTTCAGGGCCAGCCATCCTTATCTTAAGCTAATGTCTATATATATTTTATTTATGTATGTCTATGTACATGTACAGGTAATGTATTATAGTGAATTTATATGGAATAATGATATATTGAAACCAGCTTTATTTCTAATATTCATTTAGATTTTATTACAGGACTCGCTCAAAACACGCCGGGCTAAGAAAATGTTTACACCCAATAATTAAACAATCAGCATCGAGTCGACATGGTCACGCTTAGTATGCCGACAATAAATCGATTAGGACTTCAATCATAAATATACATAACGATTACTAACCCTCATTAGGATTCAAACACCCGAGGAAAACTTTATGGGAACCTATTTTTTGTCTTCCTTATATGGGAAGCAATTTGGGCGGTCTGAATAAATTGTTAGCAGTGCTGCCTACTAGGCTAAACCAAAATGTATGCTACGAATGTACTAGCGCTCATTTATTCGATTCCATACTGTATAAATAGCTATGGAGCAGAAGCAAGACCTACTTTCATTTTTTTAATGTGATACAGTTAAGGAACGAGCCGACAGCCCACTGATAAGTGGTAACCTCTGCTCTTAACAACCGATCTGACTTGGGTCTTCCCCTACTAGGTACGACAAGACCCAAGACGCGTAGTATGCGCCCGTTAACTCTGAGACGCGTAGGTGGAATGTCTCACGTAACTGTAACTTCAGCGGCAACCCAACTTTAAAACCGGAACAGAATGGGCATGGTGCAGTACTTCCCGGGACAAACTTGACGTGAGTGCTACTGCTCCTAAATAAATGCTCTTATTATAGTGAAATTATCATGGAAATATTTTTAGCTCTTTGTTTACCCATTTTCGTTGAATTCAGGTAAGTGTGCAGGCGTACAGGCACGGAAGAAGCATAAATATCAAAGTTAATTGTAAACCCTTTGTTGTTGGGTACCATAAACCGTATACTTACCTGAGGGTCCGCATACGAAATTTAAACTTCATGATCGTAACATGCCACAGCTTACAGGCAAACTAGAGAAATCGATGTAGCGACACAGTTTCCTTCTATGTATATTATTATAAAGATGTTGTCTGACTGTTTGTCCAAGGATCACTTAAAAACAACTAAAGTTTAGTTTTTTGATTTTAAGCATTTTGTTTCGGTTCGGTGGTTATGTACCTAATAATTGTGTACAAAGATAGCGTTCAGCAATATAGCAAAATGTATCTTACTATATTTCGAATAAACGGCAAAAAATATGTATGACAGATTTCTTGTATTTCTTGTTATGTATTTGCATTTTGTATAAGAAAAAGTATTTCCACTAGAAATCAATTAAGAACTACATCAAAACCTATATGGAATAATAAAGTGAAAGCACTTCTGCTAACATAAATTGCTGGCTGACAGACAATGTCAGACAGAATATATATAATAGTCCTTTTTGCTTGCTTTCCCAATTCCCAAATTAGAATACAGTATTTTGTCTGCTCGCGGGCAGAAAAAAGTATGGTAGCAGAACTTCTCCTGTTAAACTTGAAATGTTACACTTCTGCTGAATAAAGTGAATCATTCCTTTCATGCCCTTCTATAAAATATTGTAATAAACCATAACTCAACATTCGTGGGTTCGATTCCCACCCAGACAAACATTTGCGTGACGAACATAGATGTTTGTTCTGTGTATGGGTGTTAATATGTATTATATGTTTACAAAAAAAAACTATATGTATTCTATCAGTCATCTGGTTCACATGATACAAGCTATGCTTAGCTTACTTTGGGGCTAGATGGCGCTGTGTGAAATGTCCACCAATATTATTATTATTATTATTACTCTCACTACTCATGTCTGTAGTATACGATATGCATTGAGCCAGCTATATCGAATGCCAATGCAAAATCCAACCAATGTTTACCTCCACAGGAGCGTCTATGGCCGTGATAACAAGAAATTGGATGGTCTGCGAGCACATAAAAGACTTCGTGTCCATAAAAAAGGCTACTTTAGGCCGGCGAAGGGTTTATGTAAATGCGCTATCACACTATCGATTTGAAAAAGTTTTCCTCCTCGTGTGCGCAATTTTTGATCACGCCAAGTTTTTCCAGGGAAGTACTGCCATCATGCCCATTTCTGCCGCCAAGCATTCACATTACTGTGTTCCGGTTTGAAAGGTGATATTAAAGGTACATGAGACATTCCACCTACACGTCTCAGAGTTACGGGCGCATACGATGAGACTTGGGTCTTGCACCTAGTAGGAGAAGACCCAAATCACATCGCTTATTATGGGCAGAGGTTACCACTTAACACCAAGTGGGCCGTCGGCTCGTTCCGTAACTGTATGACATCAAAAAGTTTTTGCCACGGATGCGCAACGTTTTCGCACTTTTTAATCACCGTTTTAAAAAGTCAGCAGCATTTATTGGTACTGTATAGCTTGTGACATGGGAACCAGACAACTGATATACTTCCTATATACTTTTTGATAGACATACATATAATATATATTAATATCCAGTCACAGAACAAACATTTATGTTCGTCACACAAATGTTTGTCCTGGGTGGGAATCGAACCCACGACCTACAGCATAGAAGGCAGGGTTACTACGGAGCTGTTAGGTAAGTCAATATATCTATCATACATATGCGACTGAACATCATGGCGTCCAAGTCACGATGTCATGGCTAATTAACGTTCGTTAAAAAACGAGCATGGTGAAGCAGGTTCTCTTATCACATCGTTTTAAAACGTTCGCAAATCGCCGGTGTGATAAGGCCCTAAAGATCGCGGACAAACTACAAAAATCAGTTACGAGCTCTTTCACCACCATTTTTTTATAATCATGAGTTGCTGTGGCGTTATTGAAACATTTTATGTAGCTATCAGAATGACCGGAACTGCAGGCACTTAAGATGTTCAATCTTCAAGTGTCTGAGTGCTATTGTTATATGATGCACCTCGGGTTTTCCCTTACGTTAGAATGGGAGTACCCAAGTTATAGTTGTTGTTAAGGGCAGGAGAAACCGCTACGTTGACGGTAGAAGCTATTTAATTTATAAACGGAAACAAAACTTAAAAAATGGCAAGCATTCCCGTATCACCTTATATATAACAATTAACCCCTCGGTTTATAGCGTAGGAACTTTTAAGAGTGGAAGTTTCTACATTGAGAAACCATATATACGTCCGTACCCCAAAAACTTTGGTAATAAAACTCAATTTCAAATAGAACCTGCCAGCGATAAGAACTAATAGAACTTAAGGTTATGTAAAATAGGTAAAGTCTGAAAATTTTTGTTTTTTTGGTTTTTTATGTACCTAAAGGCGCGAGCAGAAAACAGAGTTACAATTTGTGTCCCCCACGAGTAAGTAAAGCAAAAAGTTGCATCGCATTGCATCAGCTTTCACACTATTTAGTAGCAGTAGAACTTACGCTAAGGTACGTCCGAGGAAGTACTGCCACCACACCTACTTCTGCCACCAAGCATCGATGTTTTATGAGATTATTTGTGACTTAAAAGCGGGTAAGCCGAACTGTGTGTTCAAAAAATCTCAACTCTTTCAGGGAAAATAACCAACAGTTTCCTGCTACTGCAAAGAGTTCATCGAAACAAGTCATAACTATATCCAACAGTTCATATCTAACATTATTAAACATTCACAACTGACGTCAATAATGAATTCGACTACTAGACTGCATTACAAATTCTAACTACTCACATTTAAAAATATTTAAATATTTTCGATTAAAAAAAAAAATGACTAACTGTGCTTTTATATTTAAGATTTTAGTAATCAAAAATGACTTAATATTAACACTATATAAAAAAAAATATATTAAAAATATACCTACTATATAAACAAAGCGCTATTAGACCCCCTTACAAAATAAACTCGGTTTGCCGTTAACTCATTTCTTATCAGTTTTTGCTCCGTTAGGCTCTCGCCAGGTAAAATATTAAGGTACTTTCACTGTAGGCGTCAGAAGTGCTTGCTTTACTTTTTAAACTTTATCTATAACCATAAAGCCCGTTGAACGCAGTTAATAATGAAACTAAATTAAGCTACATTCTGTTATTAAAACTTGTTTCGCAACAAAAGTTAACTCATTAAATACCCGTTTTATAGCAGTTACGATATGTTAAGTAGAATTGAAACTTAACCGATAAACTGTGTGGCCCAGATGGTAGCGCGACCGCTCGCGATTTGCCTATCGCGCGACTATATTCGTTGTGCTACAAACGCGCACAGTTAACGATTTTTTAAGCATTAGTTTATTATTAATTATCATAAATAATAATTTATTATATACCTCAATAATTAGGAGTAATACACAGTATGGGAGTAGTACAGTAGTATGGGAGAGTCATTAAAGAAAAATAAGTCAAAGAGAGTCAATGCAAATGACCGTGAGACATTATTATACGTTTTATTAATATTTCGCTTGTCACTTTTATTACCTCAGTTTTCAATACTTTTTTACTAAAGTTAAAGTTCAAAGCTGATATTAATTTGCTTAAATTTAATTATTATAATTTGAGAAAATAAAGATTAACAGTTCCCGAAAAATTCAGTAACTAATGAAAGTAGTTATAAAATATCATTTGAATACATTTTATGTACAAGTAGTTAACATTGTCCTTAGCGGGAATAACGATTACAAAGTAACGTGTAGAATGTTTTTGCAAATAACTTCTCTCAAATTTAATAATGAATGTAAAATACCTAATGAAAATAGTTTCGTTTCTATGAGTTTAACGTCCACTCTAATTACAATAAACAGCGGCAATAAACTGTTAGAACTTTTTGAGCTTCTACAGACCATTAGTGGTGCGATGCTAGTTATGCTAGTGGTGTGGTGCTAGTGGATGTTACTCGTATATATATACCAGTATCATCAAAATGGTGCTTGAATTGTTCACTGTTTTTTTACGTTGGGAAAATACTTTGCGCATCCCTCTGCTCGGGGAGAACAGAGGGATATGTCGGACTCTTCGGTAAAAGTAGTTTTAAGGAGTTGTAACCAGCATACCGATGAAAAACCCATCAAAATTCCTTAATTATTTTTTTGTACAGTTACGAAACGAGCCGACGTCCCACCTGTTAAGTGGTAACCTCGGCTCATAACCGATAGCAGAACTATACTCAGAACCGATGCGGCTTGAATCCTCCCCTACTAGGTGCAACAAGACCCAAGTCGCATCGTATGCGCCCGTGACTGAGATACGTGTAGGTGGAATGTCTCATGTGCCTGTTATTTCACTGGCAACCACACCTTTCAAACGAGAATGGTAACGCATACATACTGGCATACCGACGAAAAACCCATCGACATTCCTTCTCGTTCCCTCAGAGCTAAAGCATCATCGAACCACACATTTTCTGACGAGTAGATCGGCGCTGCATTAACAATGGATAGAGTCACAGGTCTCTCTCGAATTCAACCGCGAAGACGTGTTGTTCACTTACATCAAGTATTCTGAAGCAGTTAAGCTAATCTCAGATGGTCGCACCAAGACGCACGATCCGTCAGTCACGTGACTTACTGACCATATACATATATTCAATAGTCATTTTTTCTTTAATCAGGATTTAGAAGGAGGTGACTTAACTGTGTAATAAATTATAAGTTATTTTATTCATTATTCCTGGAATAATAATGTGCATAACATAAACTATTAACTGACCCCAAATATTATTATATATATTTTATATTCAATTTGGCCATCACATTTTGGTCTAATGGGTCCTCTGAGGGAATACAGGTAGGTACTGAAATTGCCTGAACATTAGATGAAACAATTTCATGCATGTCATTTAGCTGTTTGCTCCTCCTCTAAAATTTAATTTTGTGTAGTAAATTGTATTATCACCAGCTGTAAAATATCATAGCATAGGTTTTCATACTTTCTAATCGCTTTAAAATCCTTCATCACCCTACTCACCTAGCCATTTGAATGAACGTTTTGAGTATATGTATAAATAGCACTCTCGCTTCCTCAGATCTACTGAATCTATGATACTCCAGACACCAGTTCATAGAATCAGTTTTTACGACAGCTTATCCACGGTTCAAGCTGCTCGACTATGGAACGCGCATTCAGAATTTTCTTAAGAGAAATCCTTTTGAAATTCCCCTTTATATCTTCAAAACTCGACTGTATAACTTATTTGTCTGAAAACTTTGCATTATGTGACACCGTATGTTTCTTTTTTAAATATTGGTGGTCATTTCGCATAGCGCCATCTAGCATCAAACTAAGCATAGCTTTGCGCTATGGGTAACTGTTGGAATATTTATATGCTTTTTAGTAAATACTTACATATAAATGCATATTAGCACCCAGACCTAGAACAAAGATCTATGTTTGTCACACACGTTTGTCCTAGGAATTGAACCCACGACTTGCAGCGCAGAATATGGGTGGGTGGTGACAGTTACTAATACCACATGAGATAATGAGGCCACTTAAAATGTTGATACTAATATAAATTTTGTAGCTAGTAGCTGTAGGTAGGTGCTGTAGCTTAATATGTGTACATTTTAATGTAAGTTTATTATATTATGAATTGTTTAATACTTCATTCCTTTGGCCTCGTTATGTTATTGATACAGGCCTGGCCTAGTTTAAGCATTACAGATTTGTAATAATATATAACCAAATTTTAAGTACATACCTTACAAGTGATAAAAAAAAATTTGAATATTTAGAGGGAATTTCGAAAAATTCGAAAAATACTAGGGTAAAATTATTATACACTAGTTTTACCTTCAACATAATGGTTTTCATCGAACATAAATCACATGAGATGTTGTAGAAAACTTTTGTTACCCATTTGTAAAATCATTCAAGATAAGTATGATATAATAATAATAGTTTGAATGCGACATTATTCATGACTACACCACTACACTACACACATGTATCGTGCGTGCTTTCTATTTATCTAGGCAAAATAAGATATGAATATATACTAAATAAACATTTTCTGTAGCCCCTCACGTAACACCAATGACAGCGAAATGTTATTTTTCTCAAAAATGATGAGCTTAACTCACAAGGCATTTTATGGGGCTCTTAAAATAATCCCCTTACGAGTCCTCACGACCTAAAGTATGTCCCGGAACAAATATGTGATGTCAACCATTTTTGAAGATTAGTCTCCGTAATTTATTATTTTTCTTTTGAAACATAGTAAATACTTTTTGTGCACAACAGTATGAATCATCAATTTGAATGATGGTATTTGGTAAGACACATATTGTAGACCAATCAGACAATTCAGTCCCTTCTGCGGTAAGTAAGGAACAGGTTGAGATCACGCACGGTTGCGTGGCTTAGTACTACGTGTCTGCCACTGTCATAACGTAATGACAAATAACGACTCAGGTATAAACCCATTTATCGACTGGCCTCACATGGCCTATGAGGTGCCGGTGAAATTGCAGGCGCATGAGAAGTAACATCCTCGTCTCGGAGTGACGGATGCAACGGAATGCGACTTGAGTTATCTCAAACTTTGGTGGGGAGGACTCGAGTCGTATTGCTGTCGTCCATGGGCGGCGGTTACCACTTAACATCAGGTGGGCCGTCAGCTCGTTCTATCACCTAAATGAAATAAAAAAAAGGTAAAGCCAAGAAGAGCGGCCCCTCCCAGGCTTCCTCTTAACTTAAGGTGTACTTAAGCTGAACAAGCCCACGGTTACTAGAGCCCCCCGTCACAAATAAGCGGGAACTGTCGAGTGGAAGCCACTTAATCTAAAGTAAACTACCTCCAGAGATATTGTTTAGTCGCAATACCGAAATTGTTTACATTAATTACCAGAAATCGAGTGGATTTTCAAGTTACTATAACTTTTAAACATTATAAAAATACTTTAAAATTCTAAAAGTCGCTTAGGTAACGATTTTGTTTACACGTGACGCGTTCAACGTTCCTTCGTTTTTGCGATTAGCCTTATCTTATCTGTATCCAGTAATAATTGATCTTTTAGAAATAATAATAAAAGTGATAAATAAAAAACTACGGAATCAAAGAGAACGCATTAAACGATTTATATGATATATAAATAAATAAGCTTAACTGACGGATAACTAAAATTTTAATCACTCGAGTTTTGTTAGCAGAAAGCAATTAGGGAAGTTTTCGGGAATTCTCTACATTTTTTAAAGCATTTTCCGTTAAACAAGTGAAGCTAATTGAGTCTGAGTGGAAGCCCTGGTTATTTATTAGAAAAACCTCGCTGTACTCTGAAATTTTGCCGGTCGAGAGGTTCCGTATACAATGGAAAACTCGGCATTATGTTTCATAAACGTAGCGTGTTACTTCGTTTTTGCGCCGGAAAGGTAACACTGTTTCTTCGACTACACGACCATGATAAAAGTGTGATGAAAATGTAGTGCATAGTCATAAAGTTACGCTAAGGTGGGTGCAACGAATCCTGAATAAAATCTCTTATATCGTAAGCAGATTTTTCTTGTTTCTTTTTTTTCATTTGAACACTCATAAGGTCAGTTGTTGTCAAAGTGATCATCAATCGCAGGGATTAATAACTAGTTATTACCTAAAAAAATATAGCTCTTCCTCAAAACGGTAACATCCTGAGAAAACGAACAAGCCCTAGAACGAAAAATTCGAAGGCATTCAAGGACACATATCCTACTCAGATTGAGCTAATACGGAGCACAACCTTGCAACAACTTCTAATACGTAATGAACCCCCATAGTTAAAAATGAAGGTGAAAATACTTTTACCAAAATGTTACTCAAGTTACTTCAGGCATACTTCAGGCAAATCACTTCAAGAGCGATATATATTTTCTAAATATATACTTTATCATAGACTATTTGGTGTTACTGTGAGGTTGTAAAACTGTAGAATTCCGTGTACGGAACACTGCAACTAACTTTAATTGAGTTCGTTACCTACCGATTACTTTCTTTAAGATCGGATCGGCAATTGGTTTTGTACGTGCAACGTTGGTTAAAGAAGTGAGGGTTCTGGTGTCAACGTTAAATTGTAGTGGCTCGATGTCTTATATACTACACACACAAAGTCATTTGTGGCGTCACAGGGGAAATGAGTGGTGCGTTTGCCTCTATTTTAATTTTATACTAAAATGTAACGTAAAGTTTATAATAAATTAAATTATCTGTGTTTATTTACCCGTCACAGCCATTCACACTATTTTTGAAAGTGGTAAGCTTGATTATTATATCAACGAATTCAGAGTTACCTTAAATTACCAATGTAGGACCTCGAATAAAAAAAAATTACATAAATACAAACGAATAATTAGAAAATATAATCGATTTCTTAATTTTTGTTCAGTTTTGACTTTCGATCCTTTCAAATATTTAGGACGTGACCCACACCAGCTCTATAAGAAATCCTTACACAGCAAAGTTTTATAATATGGTAGGTTCATCATTTTTGAGATGAAAATCCACCCTCCTCTTATTGTGCGCTTACGCCTCTATAAAAAACGCAAACTCAACATTGTATGTCTCTAAGACCTGTGGTTTATTTAGGCTTTGCCTCCGTTGTCCATCAGTGAGAAAGGACTTATATTTTTTGTCACATCCATTTGGATTTGAATAGTCTTTACTAGTGTTAAAAAAAAAAAAAACTTTGTTGAAACATACATCTTCTTTCATTTCTCTCATATAAATTTAGTCTCATGTAGCATTTCTAAGGTAATTTAACACACCCTGTCTTAGCGCGCTAAACCATGCCACATAGTTAGGCCCAACTCCATTATTACTGTATCGTCAAAATGGCAACATAAATTGTGCATTATCACGTAGCCAGGTGGGTTTTACGATGATGCACTTTACACACAAAAGTATGTACTGTTATATTCAGTTAAAGCTTGTCCTAAAAGCATCCAGGCATGCCTAGATAAATAAATAAACCTGAGTAATGCCATGGGAATTGTAGGCTTAGAGAAGGGAAACTTGGATAGAAAGTCACGTAAAGCAAGCTGTAATAGTTTGAATTCAAAGTCTGCTTTAGAAGTTTATACTGCATTCCGCATCTAAACTAGTGTCCAATTTCCAAACTCTGGTAAGCTTTTCACTAACCGTTGCGAACTCGACCGATCCTAGATATTATTATATTATATATTTACCATTCTTTCTCTCTGTTCAACTCGGGCTTAACTTCGTGAACCATCGATATAGTAATCAGCTTTATTATTAGGGACTGATTCTGGATTGAGCAATATCAAACTATGAAAATTCTATTATGAATAATGAGATTTTGTTAGATGAGATGAAGCTAAGGAGATATGTCAGGATCGTAGCAGGTGGAAAACCATGATCTCTGTCTACCCCTCCGGGAAACAGGATGTTTTTTTTGTATGTATGTGTGGTGATTCTGTTACGATGACCACAGAACTGTATTACCCATTCTGAGTTTTTCATTTGTTGCACAAGCTACCTCGAGGATGTGATTACAATTTAAAGTAAAGAAATTCACTTCTAAATTTTCATTTCATTTTTACGGCCTCGGTTGCCCCAGTTTATAAAATATTCCCGCGCATACATCCAGGTTCCAAACTAGTTTGTGAACCTGTGCACTTTTATGACTATTTCAGCACCACGTCGGGATGAGATCCATTTTACTGCTTGACGACGGCACTCATCTTCAACTATGTAAATAAAGTTCCTACTTTTGAGAACCAGATGTACCTATGTTCTGAAATAATAAAATAGACCGTAAATTTAAACATCAGTGTCCACTTTTTCATCATAAATTCGAATTTTTGACAAAAAGCGCTTACATAATGAAACTCTTACCTAGGATTCTGTGCCGCAGTTGGCACGGCAACATTATGGACAGTCACACAGCATAAACATCCGCAACCTTAAACAAATATTATTCAAATCATGCAAAGTTTCCTCGCCGAGAATCAAACCTGTGGTTCGCAAACAGTAAACTTTAATAATACGTAAACAAAATTATTGTCAACTGTAACCTAGACTTCAAGTAAGTACTAGCTTCACCCACTGTTTGAACTTAGTAATTTGACCAGAGACACTTCTCAATTGAAAGTTCGTTACCAAGACCAATAAAGAGTGTCCCGTGACAATCGCACTTTAGTCGAAAGTGAACATCGTGGCTCCTGTTTCACAACTCAATTAAAAACTTTACATCACCACCCAGGTGACAGAGACAGTGTTAAGAGAATAGCTGGTATGTTAAGAGTGTAGCTGGTATGATTTAGTACTTCAGTTAAAACAAAATGTTCGCAAATTTTGGGCAAGACATCTTCCATCGTTGAAATAAAAAGAAATTCGATTTTTTTGAAAGAGTTCAAATAGTCGTACATAGCAAACGATTTGCTATACTATAATTTTCAGTTGCTAGATGACGTGTTGACAACTGAAAACTGATGATTTTAGTATATACCTTCGTATCTTATTGCTACCATTTGAATCGGCTCTTAAAGTTATAACGAGACGAAAGCAAGTTCTATTTATTTTAACACATTATTAAACCTACTAGACGCACCATAACAAAAAATGAAGTGTTGTGGGAATCGCATCGACAAAATTGAGGTTGGTCAGATCTAAGGCTTTTCTGACCACTCAAGTTTAAATTTAACCCGAATAAATAAATATGAATTTGGTAACAAACCCTTAAAAATATCCTATAAAACATGATTTTGAGAAAAAACGACAGCAATTAGGTACGTTGATCAAGCGATTTCTCATTTTAGCTGTGACTAGGACAAACTTCCATCCACCTTACTAACTAACTGCAGTGAACACAGGAGTAACGTGGACTAAATATAAATATTCAAGGTACTTCTTGAATAGAAATGAAATGGTTATGTAACTTTTATTGAAATAAAGTCTCTCACGATAAGACTGATACGATTGATCAAACTTATAAAATCCCAATAGATACATGATACATAGAATCAAGCCTTTTTCCCCAAAGGGATAAGCAGTACCTACGTAAGCTACTTTTAGCTATTGTTATTTTGCCCCAACCGCAAAGAATGCACCTCATCAGAAAATCAAAAGAGAAGAAGAAATTTTTACATGGGAATAAGACCTATATATGTATACAGGTAAAGTCCATTTGACTAGCCTCACAGCTCTGCCTCTGCAGTAACTCTGCCTTCTGCGCTGTAAGGCGTAGGTTGGATTCCCATCCAGGAGAAACGGAAGGTATGACGAAAATAGTTCGGTATATGGGTGTTAATATGTATGAACTTACAAAAAGTATATAAATATTCTATCAGTCACCTAGTTCCATAGCACAAGCCATGCTTAAGGGCTAGATAAAGCTGTGTGAAAAATAAAAACATTTATTAGGTAACGTAACCATATTCTATCAGCTTTCATATGGTTAAAAATTTTTCGCCTACAATTCTGAAATAGTAAAACCTTATTTACAATTTCTTCAATGTTTCCTACTCCGTGGCTACAGCAAATTCACTGCCTGTATACGAATTTCAGTCACGTAGAGCACAAACGCAGAGTTCGTTTAAGAAAAATACACTATTCCTCCTTGTATATTCAGACATAATCAAGGCATCCTTTTACATCGGGAATGTACAATAACTTCAATAGTAACTAAATAAAAACATCCTTAAATTTATCAGATATTTAATAAATAAGTTTGAACACAGTCGTACAAATTATGTGACAGAGTTTTATGATATACGCTCAAATATTATGTGGATTTGTGTGTTTATTGTTATGGTTGGATCACACATCGGAGCATACAGCATACCACCACAAGTATTTTAGTAGCAGTAGAAGTTACGCCACCATAGGGCCGTCGAATAGTCGAAGGCGATGGAGCGAGAAAAGGACTCTGTCGGAAAGCCAAGATCAACTTTGAATCGCTGTGCCGAAGCAGTAAGTAAATAGTAAGTAAGAACTTATGCCATGTTCGTCCGGGGAAGTATCCCATACCCATTTCTGCCGCCAAGCAGTTGCGTTACCGTGTTCCGGTTTGAGAGGCGTGGTGAGTTGAGTGAAGTTATATGCCCATGAGAGATTCCACCATGACTTCTCAGATTTACTGGCATATACGATGCGACTTGGGTCTTGTCGTACCTAAGTAGGGAACCAAGTCCTATTGCTGGTTATGGGCAGAGGTTACCACTTAACATGTGTGGGCGTTCTGCTCGTTTTGTAAATTTATTACATAAAATGTATGATTATTCCCGACGTGTATTCCAGTCATGAATCATGCTAAAGCTTCAGAAAATAAGTATTTTTTTAAGTGCGGTATTGTAAGTTAGCTAGTAGAATAATAGTTTGCACATATTTTCACTACGAAGCATGATTTACTAATTACTTCAGGCCAAAACAGCACTTACGGCTTGACCACTCAAGGTCAGATTTGGAAATGCGCCCACTATCAGGTTTTTCTGTGACATTGCGTTACAGAATAACTAATAGTCAGTACGCGTCTTTGTTACTAAAATTGGTCAAGAGAAAAGAAATATTGAGTCAAGTATGCATATAAAGGTTAAATATTTACTAACTCATAAGACAACCAAGAAAGCTACTCCCGAGACAATTTAACTTTATACTTATTCCATAAGCTAATTCTTGAGAGCGTTTCATTTTAACAAGAAATTGTTTCATAAAGATTTGCTTTGTGTAATGAAACACGTGTTTATTTAGTTTGAGATTATGTTTATATTAAAGAAATTTGCTGTAAATTAATTGCAGCAGCTTTCGAGTCTTTTTAACTTTAAAGTAAAATTATTTACTTGGATGTAATCAACAAGAATTTTATAGCCGTTTCAGATGGTCTGACAGCGAGCGATCTGATGACGCAGTCTCTGGCTCAAGCGTGGCGTCAGGCGATGAAATGTAGTGGCTATTTGAAATCTTTTGAAATGCTTGAATCACTCTGGAACCATTTGAAAAACTTTCCGAATAAAGTAGATGGTATTATTATTCTCCAAATAGTGTCGCATAGTAATTTATGTTAGAGCGTGTAAAAGCTGTATTTATTAATCGTATCTACCGAAATAATTCTTAATAAGATAGATATATAAATTTAATTTTATATTTCTATTTTGTCATGGGTATCACAAACAAGTTTTTTGTGAATGCAACATTTTTGCTCGGAAAGTATATTTTTAAATTTTAGATGAATAAAGTCCTTATTGCTCAAAAGTGGATATCGTAAGTTAGTTATCACCAAACGCTCGAGATTATATTGAAAAATGTATCGTTGGTGGAGCTTTATGCTGGCTTCTAGTAATTTAGTTTACTATTGTAGTTTCCTAAAATATTTATTATATTTAATAGAAGCACAGGATACTTCTGAAAATCAAATCTTTGAGGTAAAAACACTCGCTTTTGGTGCAATGAGCCAAACTTCAACAGACCATTGTGTGTTATTTCACGACTATGAAATACAATTACTCCAATAATAACGAAAGAGGGTTCTCAGGTTGTCCAATACTTGTATTGTACAAATATATTCCCGAGAACCAATAGTTTTGAGTTCATATTATATTCCTTCCATAAACCCTGAAACTGGGTATCAAAACAGGATACACCGTCGGAGTAATAAAATGCAAATGTAAATTTACTGTCGAACACAGCACCCACTTATCGTGACACACAATGAAAACACCGTGGGACGCCCTGGGCACGCCTAAATCGAACCCATTTCCTTGAGCGTATCATAAATTCTTAACTAGTGCAATAAAACCGAGATCGGATCGGAACAATGTATTTGCTGTTTTATTAAACTGCAAGATATACAGTTTGGATACTACGCTAGAATGGGCAATTTTCTATAACGATTGGACGCAGTAAACATTAGAGTGACGCAGTTCCATTCAACAATAGCATAGATATTTTCTGTAAATGATAATAATAGAAATATTGATGGACATTTCACACAGCACCATCTAGCCCCAAAGTAAGCTAAGTATAGCTCGTATCATGGGAACCAGACAAACGATATATTACTTATATAGTTTTTTAATACATACATATAATACATATTAACACCCTGACACGGAACAAACATGTATGTTCGTCACACAAATGTTTGTCCTGTGTGGGAATTGATCCCACGAGCTACAGGGCAGAAGGCAGCGTTGCTACCAACTGAGCTGTGAGGCCATTCTATTGACGTTGCGATAGCTGTTAGCTCTATACTCAGTATCATTTAAACTTGAGTAATGTTTTGAAAAGTTTTTTTATAACCACACAACATTACCTGCAAAACACGAAATAGTTAAACGCACCACACAATATTCATATTCCCCCGACAGGAATTGAACTCAGGACTCCCGCTCAGTTGGCAGTGTTATAAAAGTTCGGCTATTTTTATTTCAAGATCGAACGTCGGTGATAAATATTTATGGAACATGAAGGCATCTCCAAAGAAAACCTATAGTTATTGATGTGTAGATTCCGGAACAAGTTGTATTGAAAAGCTTCTAAACACTTTTCGGATTAAAGTTGGGTTCGGGCTCATAGAATCGAACAGGATGCAACCTATAAATGGAATCCGAAACGGTAGTAACTATGTTTTATCTGTAACGAGAATCTTTTATGTTTACTTAATGGAGTAATAACATTCTGGAAAGTACTCGTAAAATGTGTATTACATTTGCAAAATAAAATTTACTATATTTTCAAATTTCAAGTGCTTCCACCATATTGGTGAAAGTTAGTTTCAAAGACTGCGGGAATGTGCAGAAACCATGTATTATCCGAATTTCATGTAACTGAAAACTGACTCAATGACGTAAACTCTTTCTCAATCAAATAACCTATTATAAAAAATGCGAAAGTGAGTTTTGTTTGTTATGCTTTCACGCCTAAGCCGCTGAATCAATTATGATGAATTTTGAAATAGAGATAGATGGGACCCTGGAGACGGTTATAAGCTAATTTTTCTCTCTAAAAACTTATAGGGGTGGGGTGAGGGAACGGATAAACTTTGTATGAAACTTTTTTTGGGTTAACTTAGGTATTCACCGCGGAACACCGCGGGGCGCAGCTAGTAGAAAATAAATATTTCGAAAGATTGAAATTGACAAGTTTTGCAATGAACAAACGTGTTTCCTGGCGAGTTAGAGAATGCTTGCTAGGCAACAGTATTGTCGTGGCGAAACATGTTTTTTTTTTTAATAAATAGGTGAACCACCCTAATGAAAATTAAATCAGGTATCCGAAGGGTGTTCTTTAGTAAAAGCAACAAATATTAACATGAACTTCCATTTATTTCTTAAAAATATTAATCAAATAAAAGCCGTCGAGAAGTTACGAAGAAACCAATAGATTACAATAACTACTCATTAGCATAGCAGCTGTACCTATTAACATGTAAGTGCAATAATTTTGGTGCTCATTATTATGCAAACCCCCTTCTGACCTAGTTTAAAGGTGCTCTTACCCGAGCAATTTATATCTAGCAACACACGGCGTTTATCTGAATTTTAAATAGATGAAAGACAGTAGTATATGAAATTAACGTTGTTTTCACTAAACAACGTTAATTTCATATACTACTATATATAAAAACAAATTGTGTATTACCAGAATGAAATTACTGGTATAAGCGGTATTCACTGCCCATAACAAAACCACAACATCTTGGGTTTTCCTCTACATTCCATCAGCATAGGCACTTTTATACCGTTACAGCAGAGCGAGTGCAATACTGCTCAGCAGCAGATACAGCACAGCGAATTGTAGCCCAAATCATTATATTATGTATAAATATAAACATAAACCAGAAACTTCATATTAATATTCTCATGAGCTAAATTGATCCGGTATTTTTCCCCATTTCGATGAAGATATTAATGATAGTTACCGGTTACTGTTATTACAAATATTTGTTGTTATAAACGAAAATATACTGTTTCAGTTTTGTAAAATTAAAAGCTGTTCTGTTAAATTATTGTTCAACAAGTATAAAATATACCGTACGTCATTTTTAGATGATTAATAAATGATCAAATAATTAATAATTTGAGATAGCGTGTGTGTTATTAATTATATCTACCTACGTCGTTGAAATTAACTCTACAATATATTAGTAGTAATTTCTTAGCAATTTCACTTTAATTGGGTCAAACATTAATAAACTATTTGACGCGTTTAATAATTGATTCACGTGACGCTTTTGATCATTATCTGGAACGCGAAAATTTGATCAAACTGATATTTCAGAGGATGTACGAATGACTGAATGGCAATTAAGGGTTCGAATTCCGCTCAGGACAAACTGATTGAATGGCAAATTATTGCTGAAGCATTCGCTGAGTTTTTTTTTGTTAGCTGAGTTAGTAGTTGGTAAATAATAGGTGTCGATGTGCTCACAACTTTTCACGTCAACGTTTCTACGGCAGTGGAAACCAAACGGTGAAAATTGCCATATATAGGCCTTCCGGGGAAAAGTGTTTTTTTTTACATATAATATATTTTATGAGAACATTTCTGGTACCTACCACAATGCCTATTAGGTACTAGTTGTTGACAATTAAAATATCTAATTGAATCTTTATGAGAGACATGAATTTATTATTACAAAGGTGAGCATCGATATAGTAAGGTAGAAAATAATAGTAATAGTAAGTAGAAAATAATTATGTCTATCAAATAATTGATAAATCGGAGCGGTTTCGACGTATTAATCACATTTCAGCTCTACAAAGTTTGTTTGTATATTGCTCTACAAGCAAGTGACTAAGCTTAGTAGTTTAGTCACTTACAAAGGACGTCGGTAACATGCACCGGCCGTGGTCACGTGTCCACGTGTCACTTACAAACCACAGGAGTGGCCTGTAAAATGGAGCTTATAAGTGCGTGGACAAATAGATTGGCTTGTACATGCTAATACTATTTCAGTGTGCTGAAACAATTAAAGTACACCTTAAGCAGGCTCCTTTCGTGTAGTACTTCACACAAGTCAAAGAATTTTGGGTTTCTGTCCTCCCTTAACGATTTAAAAATGTGATATTGCGCACACATCATTTATACACAAATAACTCTATAGTGCATGTCAGGATAAGAGCTAGTAAAACCTCCTAATCGAAAGTCTGGATGTGTAACTCTAAGCCACGAGTCTCGCGCCTTTCACACGTAACTTTCAAATTTGAATTAAATTTGTTAATTGATAAAAAAGCTAAAAAATGGCATACTTTGAAAATGCATGGAACAATTACTTAATAACTTAGACCTCATTGATTATGAATATACATAAATGACTGTTAAGAAAGAAGTTAAATAGAAGAATATTTAAATAAAACTTTTACGTAGTTGGGTTCAGTTCTGAAACAGGTTCTGTATGATTAAAGAGACGAAATGCGAATCAGTTAGTATTATAAATATTGGTGAAACTAATGATACATAAAATAAGATTTGCACAACTCACTATATTTTGATATTACACTATATTTTGGGGGGGCCACGTTGCTCGCGTCCGTAGGTGATAACCCTCTGAATCCCTACACGTGTCCCCCGGGCGGTGCGAAAGGAACACCCAAAAGTAGCAGTAGAACTTGTGCTAAGTTCGCCCGGAGAAGTACTGCCACCACACCTAATAATCTGCCTCCAAACAGTGATGCACTGGTGTTGCTGTGTTCCAGTGTAATGCATTGGGTGCCGGTGAAATTGCAGGCGCATGAGACGTAACATCCCCGTCTCGGGGTGGTGGACGCAACGCAATGCGACTTGATCATCTCGTACTTTGGTGGAGAGGACTCGAGTCGTATTGCTTTTGTCTATGGGTGGTGGTTACCACTTAACATCAGGTGGGTCGTCAGTTCGTCCTATCACCTACATGAAATAAATATAAAAACTATAATTCCTGTTTTTGTCCATCTAAAATATAAAACTTTTTACCTTAGGTCAAAATGATACGGCAAAATTAGATTTATTATTATTCAAAGGATTGTATGAAGCGCTAAAGAAATGTACCCAACACCCATGCCCTGTGGCTACGTGAATACGCAATGAGCCAAGGAAAACGACAGTTGACTTGTTTTTCTTTGTATCTCTTCAGTAGAAAGGCTGTATGTTATATGTGTATGTTTATAACTGATTTATGAAAATACAGGTGGAATAGTCACATAGCAAAATGGTGCTGAAAATATGTAGGAAGTTGATAACCTCCAAAACCTATTACCGTGAAAATTGGCACAGGTTTTTTCTACATATTTAAGCTTCGATGAGTTGTGCAAGTATTTTATATTATGGATAAAATGCGGCTGACGTTTACAAATGGAAATAATGATCAAAACTAACTAATATTATATACACATCTATTTAGAGATATCTCTCGAGACGAGTAACTTGAGAGTATATTTTTTTAACATGTACAAATGATATTTACCTTTGTATGTTATTGAAATAAATTGATTTGAATATAGAATATGTTGGCAACGTGTAGGAGTTGTTGATTCAGAGGCCGTGATCAGACAGTCAATTTGAAAGTATGAAGACAGTTCATCAAAGAAAAACAAGTCATCCATAAATTCAACTCTATTCAAATGAATTTCAATATGTTTTCATTATGTGAAAAATATCTCCCAACTTTCAACGTCGCTGATTTTGAAAGGAGCAGCTGGCGCTCGCTACCGTTGTAATCTCGAATCACTTGACAGAACTCCAGTTTTATCTCCTTCACGGTTCAATTCGCCTTAAATCTGTTGCAGCCGATAATCGGGATGCCGTCAGGTTTGCAATTTTTTTACTTCTTCAGAGATTTTACGCCACTAATCGATTTATACTGGTGAAAAATCATTAGTATCATTATGTTTCTACAAAACTTTCAGCCTTGACCAAATCCAAATGACCTAAACAAAATGATACATTTGATATATTCCGTTACTAGACGGGCAAAGACTTTAGTTTTTTACTGAGTTTGAAACTCTTTGCGGTTGGTGGACTTTGACGTTCAGGAAACATGATTTACAAACGTTATAAAACTAAAATAATTTCGAACTTTCGAAAATAGATTGAATATTGGTGGTTAGATAAACCGAATTTACTACGAAGAAAATGTAAGTGTAAACTTACTGATAACCCAGTGTATATTGGAAAACTGCAGAGGCAGGTCTAATTTCGACTGGCAAAATTGACGTTTCAAGAGTCACCAGAACCCTGGCATTACTGCTGTTTGTGCAGCAGATATTTTTATTTGAAACATTTTGCAGTTCCATTACTCGTTATCTTATACGACTGGCCTCATAGCTCAGGTGGTAGTAGTCTTACCCAGTACACTGGATACAGTTTGGTTCAATTTCTATCCGGGACAAACATTTGTGTGAGGAATACAGAAATTGTTTGTTTGGTAGTTAACATTTATTATATGTATGTATTTACAAGTAAAAATGAATTATGCATTCTATCAGTTCTCTGGTTACCAAAGTACAACCTATACTTAATCTGGGGCTACAGCGCTGTGTGAAATGTCTATCCATTTTAATACAGCAGTCTCGAATTGTCACAGGTGACTTTAAGAGAGAGGGAAGTCTCGTTTATGAGTACTTTAAGTTTTTCTGCTATTCTATTCAGCACATATGAACTTCATTACATATGGCTATGAGAGGCAATTTATCGATCTCCTAGAAGGAACAAATTAACTCGAGTGTTCCTCGGCAACTTCAAAGTATTTCCTGTTTCCTTCGTCTGGCTTCATGCATCGTAAAATAGCTTCATCAACTCTATTGCGTGTTTATTACCATGGGGAACAGACAACACCTGAGCATGTCGTTTTCCTGTGCCGAATCATTACTCGCTAGGACCGAGAAACAAAATCATATCTTTTTATGTCATGTTTTGCTGGAAATTGTATAATTCAATTTTCGTAGGTATTATTTCGAATATTCTGAAGTTGTTTTCTACCAGTAGCTACCTAGTTATCAACAGTGAAATCACTGTTACCTGTACATAATAACGATAATAATAATGGTGGACATTTCACACAGCGCCATCTGGCCCCAAAGTAAGCTAAGCATAGCTTTTATCATGGGAACCAGACAATAATTGATGTATACTTATATACATTTTTGTGTACATAATTATAATATATATTAACACCCATACACAGAAAAAACACCTATGTTTGTCCTGGATGGGAATCGAACCCATGACCTACAACACAGAAGGCAGAGTTACTACCAACTGAGCTGTGAGGCCAGTCAACAAACATCAGCACATGTTTATAACAAATACATATGACTTTTTGAGCTTTACGTATTAAAATATTTAGCACAGAGGCGTTACAACACGCTTATCTCATGCATGTGATTGTCTATTTTATTTACCTTATTTAAGATAAGTATTTTTTAAACCACAAATACAAGCACCATAGTGAAGTGTCGCCTTTAGACTAGTTCATTTATAGTCCGTACGCGAAATCAATGACCATTTCATTTTAATTTTATCTTGTTTTTTCCCTTACCTAACTCTTAAGCCGCGTTTAACAATATGGAACTAAAATTGTCTGATTTAATAAATTAATTATTATTACTGTTATTATAATAATTGTTATACAACAAAATATAATATATACAAATCGTTTATTTCAGAGATTTCAGATACTGTTGAATATCGTGGAGAAAATTATCTCCTCTACGATCTTATCTCTATACAAATAATAAGGCGGTAAGACTGAAAAACATGGAGTGTTAGGCAGACTTTTTGGCTAGTAATCTAATTACCAGCTATATAAAAAGCCCTTACTTCATTTGAAAAATTTCAAATTACCTTCTGAACAATCATGGTCAATGACGCTGACATTGCTTCCTTCTTTCACACCAAGTGTGAGAACAACAGGTGCAAGAGGGAGCGCATATGTTACTCAGTGAACAATTATATATTCAATATTATTATTATTATTAATATTCAATATTCAATATATTCAATATAATTCAATATATAACAATTATATATTATAATTATATATACTCTCGCCAAGTTCGTCCGGGGAAGTACTGCCACCATGCCCTTTTCTGCCGCCAAGCAGTGACACATTCGCGTTACTGTGTTCCGGTTTGAAAAGTGTGGTTACCGGTGAAATTACAGGCACATGAGACATTCCACCTTCACATCTCACATTTACGGGCGCATACGATGCGACTTGGGTCTTGTCATACCTACTTTGGGAGGACCCAAGTCGCATCGGCTGTTATGGGCCGAGGTTACCACTTAACACCAGGTGGGCCGTCCGCTCGTTCCGTAAATGTATTACATAAAAAAAAAAAAAAAAAAAAAAAATTATAAAGAAGGCGATTTGAACTTCCAAGTTGTGACACTCAACTCGAAAGCTTTTTCTGTTTTTCTTCATCGTAAAATGATTTCATCAACCTTAGTGCGCGTTTATATACTATATAAATATATAATATATAAATAAATAAATAAATATATATGTTATAATATTACTATTCCATACAGAACTCAACACCTCAGGCCCGATGCCAAATGATCACTGAATCGGGTGCATATAAATTATATCATCTTATTGCCCCATCTAGTGAGGCTTCTATCTTTTAATGGTAGCTAGTTTTATGTAGACTTTATTTACCTCTCGTGCTAATTCATTATAAAATATTATTATTTAGTAGTGTAGCAGGAATTACGTGTCTGGTCAAACGTTATAAAGAAACATACAAACTTACGCTTTTATAAAAATGCGTATGTTAAAAGTGTGTTTAATTGGTAAACGTTAGTGATTTTATCACTGAAAAGTGAAAAGTTATTGAGGGGTAGAACGTCTGGAACGTAACTCAGGAGCAAAGCCGAAGGCAAGAATTAGTCTGTTTAATACTAATGATATATATTAGATATTTTACATTAACATAGAGAGCGCTTTTCCCACTCTATTCTAGAAATGTTTCCTGGCGAAGGTGTGAAAAAGTATATGTATATTGTTCTTTTATATCTTTTAGTCATTCAATCCACTACAATACTTAAGTACCAAGGTACCTAATACTAATTATAGTGTCTTGTTGCAGAGACAGACGCCCGTTAGTCGCATACCGCAACGTATCGTGAGCTACCTCAATTAATTGAAGACATTTGGCACGATCCTCAATAGATAGACCTTCAATCTAGTATCTACCTGTAGGTAAACTGCTAATCCCACGGGTTCAATCTGATGCAAATGTGCGTGATCCTAGAAGTTTTCGCTCGAAGGTGCTCATGCTAACTAAAATGTGCATAATACAGATCAAACTTAGGGTCAGCGCAGGCGAACGGAATAGCGCAAAGCGACTAATATAGTAGCGAATTAAATTTAATTTAATTAACTCCCACGTGAGACAGTAATAATTAAAGCAGTTAAGAAGCCTCTTAGTGTAAATTTAATTCCGTATTAATTTTTCCTTAACTAATTAAGGTCGCGTTGATAGCGCGCAACACAGTACAGTAGATACAGTCTTTTAGACCACATAAGCCATAATAACTATTGTAGAAATGATAACGTTTATCTCAATACGGCAAGAGAACCCGCAATTCTTGCCTTGGATATGAGGACTCAAACCACTATGCCATTAAACTAAAATTTCATTGGTTGCATTTTTTACATTATTTTTTACATTTTACGAAGTCGTTAACGCATGGAGTTTTAAACTATTCACAATTCGTTTTCAATAGTTCGAATGTATCGTTGTTTTATTATTAACAGTTATATTTTTAAATTACTACATCTGAACTAAAATCATCTGAAAATATGTTGTACGTAGACACTCAAAAGTGATAAGTCGATGCAATTCTTAGCAGCCAGTCGTAAATTAATAATTAGCAACTGTCGAAACTGTCGGAAGCCGCAAAAAACCCGTTAAATATCAGGAATGGGGAAAGTATCCCTATCTAAAAATTAAATTTAAAAAGTACTCTTGTTTTCCTGGTACTAGGTGTTTACCAGAAATGCCGTTATACATATAAACATGAATTCCTTCAAATTTTTTTCTACGTCATAGGCGATCTGATGAACTGTGGTCAAACTAGTAGGAGAGCCTAGTCACGGTGATTTCTGCGTGATAAACGACACGTCTCCCGCAGCCGTCATGACTGATAGACCGCTTCTTGCACGAATTCACCAACTTTTTATCCAAGGTCATAATTTATTTGCTGGCTGAGTGAAGACAGAATTAGGATGTCAGCAGAGCAAATGGAAGAAACAAGCACTTCATAATGGAAGATGGCTTTGTTTAACGTAGTTTACGTGTTTATGTTTTTAGGAAGTAGACGTGGTTCTTTGAAGGTGTTTCCTGATCGATAGGCTTCGATCGTGCATGGCCATTTGGAAATGCAGAACTCTATCCCTCAATTTTGGTATTTTTTGACAGCATAAGCAATATATATTAAAATTATTGGGTCAGCTTCCATAGATATGTTAATGATTGACACAGCCTAAGCCGCTGATTTAGCGAATTCGGAATTTCGAAAATCCATGGATATTATAAAGGAAATTATAACTTTGTATTTTTCTTTATATTACGATAACCTATTAGTGCGTTTCCACCCCTGCAAAGGCAAGTATACAAGATTGGCGATCTTTAATTATTATTTCACTTGAAGATCTTTGATGTTGTCAGAAGTTACGATTGAAAGTGAAAAATGCTTTAGAACTTTAAAATACAAATCAAAACGAGAACGAGGGAAGTAGGATGAAAATCTGAAGTAAATGTTTCTGGTGTCAATGTTTATACCCTAGTATACAATTCGAGTTTTCAAAATGGGTACGAAGGCCACGTTGCAGGCGAGTAACTAGCTGATATGCCCCTTTCATAATATATATGTAGATATATAAAGTTAATTAAAAAATGACTGTTCAAATTCTACTAAGAGCAAAATTTGTGTACATATAGAAAATTACTACCCAAATTCCATATTTGTTTGACGAATATAATAATTTTCCTAAGGCAGTCGTATTATGTTGACAATTTATGCTAATAGAAATACCAAGAAAGTGTCATTCCCAAATATCATTTCGTATGAGAGAGAGTGTATTACGAAAAAACCTTGTTGGTTAGAATAAATTGAACATTCATGGCACATAAACAATGATGTTCTACATAGGAATACTTTTAGCATGATTTCTCGGTACATTTTTGTCGGGTTACAGTTAGTTGTTGTAGTTTCCACGATATCAATCTCCTAAGCAAGAGACTTTTTATTCTTGGTTTCTTTCCTTCATGGAATAATCTTAGCAAATATGAAGTTAACTTATACACAAAATGATGTTTTAAAGAAGATAACACTATAAGAATTTGAAGGAATAAAGCATTTAATCTTTGACTTCCTAATTATAAAATTTTTGTCTCTGAGTGAACTTTATACTGTGAATTTATTTTAAAAAAAAACTTTAATTTACGTGAATATCATTTAGTACAATTCATTCCACTTTTTCGCATTAATAAAATCCTCCAAACGTTTCAGTATTTCATGTGAAAATGCAAAATGGCCGAAACTTTTTTCAAATATCTGATAAATTTACCAGACATGCTCGTGCTTTACAAGCCATTATTTTTGACTGAAAATTTTTGATATAGAACATTTTATGACCAGAATAATAAATTGTGTTGCTACAGTTACTAGAATGATGTGTCAGTATCAACTAAAACGATAAAAATCGAGATGATAACGACTTTGCTTTTAGTTCCTCCTGTTTTTTGTGGATAAAAACAAGTCCACTTTTTGTTGTTCATTATCTACTTATCATGTCTACTTTTTCAGGAACCCGCATGGTCGAAGCTGGTCCGTTGCTTACACTTCAGATATTAAACTAGAACTCATGGATGTGCATATTTTAAAGTGATAGGGCTTCCACGACACTGCAGCGCATCAGGAATGTTCGCTGAGGCACGTATAGATGGCTTTCACGCCATCATGCGAAAACGTGTCGCCTCTCTGATGCAGCGGGTTCGGGGCAGCGCTAACAGCCTTCTGAAGACTGTGGCAGACAGGATGACTGGTCCAATTTGGACTCACTGGATCCAGCTCCATGTGAGGTACACCTAGTTTAAGTTTTAATTTAAGATTTTTATATTTTGATTCTATTTTATTTTTATTTTTATATGTTTATAATAATAATAATGTAATTTTGATTTTATTTTTTTGTAATATGAATGTAATATTCGAAATAAAATGATTAATAAAAAAAAGTAATAGATAAGAAGGCAGTCATGAAAATGAAAATCGCACGAACCTTGCTTTCAGTCACAGAAATTGCTAGAATTTACCAAAGCAACCGGCATACATATATGATACATATAACCACAGTGAGTATTCAATGCATGGTAAGTAAATATATTTTACAGCTCATTAGAAAGAACAAATCAAGTTACTAAACTAATAAAATGTATATACACATCTCCATACAGCAATAACATCGCTAAGTGAAAAGTACGAGCATGGCAGTTTGCGATGGAACATTGCATATAATTCTTCTGATTTATTACAGAGTTTGGATACGCCTTACGGGAATGTGGCCAAACACTGACTTATTGTGGGCCCAGGGCGGAAGAGTAATAAATAAATAGAATGGAATCTATTTTCGCACTTGTACACGTACGTGCTAATAATAAATATAGCGACTATAAGCAGCCATAACCGATTTCTGTTTTAACAACAAATACGAAAACCAGATTTTTTTTATATTTGCGGCGTCTTTGTATTTGTATTAAACACTTATATATAACAGTTTTCAATTTAAGTGGGGACGGTTTTATTTCTGTCAATTAAAACTTGTTTTAAATAAAATATTTTCTCTTCTATAGCTTGATGTTGCGAAAGCCAGACAAAGATAATGATGGCATAGGTCCAACTAGCTGAATAGACGAAGGCGAAGGCCCGTGCTCTATCTGTTTAGACCATCTCGGGTCCACTACAGGGCAAATCGGATCGCCCTACTTAATCTCAAGGGAAGGTACCACTTAAAGTTAGTTCGTCTTTTCCGTCAATTTATAGGGGCGTGTGTGATAGCAACTGAAATATCTTGCAAGTTGTTCTTAAGATGAAAATTTATTTTTAAATTTAATTCAATAAGTGTCTTCAGATACGATAAAAGCTCAGAATTTTTAGGTTAGTTTTAGGTACACTAGGTCATATGTTTAAAAGTATATGTTGTAATTGTCTAGTTATTGTTATACAACAAACCTATAACTGAAAATAACTAGCATTTTCTGAAACAAACAAACCTTTATTGCGGGGACATTGTTTATGAATATAGTTTCGTAGACTCTCTACGACATGCTACGCGACTACGGAACTGACTACGAGGAATATTATTTTGTTTTTAAAATCTTACTCGAAGAAACGATTTGTTATGTAGATACCACTTTGTGTCAGACCTTCGCCGGTAAATATTTGTTCTCAATTTGAAATATTTGCGCTACTGTATTGTACTGGATACTATTTGAAATAAAGGAAACTTTCATATTATCTCAAATCTAGCAAATAATAATTGGATAAAATAAAGATCTTATTTTATTTGTCGACTTTATATACTTTTAGCCTCAACATGAATACTAAAATCATCATCTACACTATGAACTAAAATAATTTAATCACATTTGCCGATGAAACTAGAGGCATCTCCATTCAAAGACATTACCATAAAAGGTCCATATTTCACACTCCATCGACGGTGGCGTTAGTACATTTGCAAAAACAGTGTATTTCTTAATATTGACTACAAGAATTCACAAGTACATACTTGCAAATTCCTAAAAAATAGTTAATTGTCATAAATTTTTATGTAATTTTTCTCAAGAGAGTCTTTAGGTCTTTTAGGTCATACACTCGTATGATCAACTATATTTTAAGCTAATTCTAACTACATTAAAATACTGAAAAGTTAAAAGTTTCCTAGACAAAACAGTCAATTGATATAAATATATTGCTTTGGCATAATTTTGAATCACATGAGTCATGCTCTTATTTTTGTATATGCAGTATATCATAAATATATTTGTATATTTATAAATGTTTAAGACAAATCCATGCACACATGTGCTTCCGATGAAGGAAAATATTGTAATCGTGGGATATATGGCCACCTGGCTAACCACCTTCAAGTTGCCGCATCGGTGTATTTTGATAGCTGGTAGCATAACACTAGTAAAAAAATCTTTGATATAGTTGAAACATTGCCGTGTTACGCCGTTATCGGCATAGTTCAAAGGGTTTGTCGCTACACGTAAACTAGGTCAAGTAACGGATGAACAGTTTCACACCGATTTGTCGGCGTCGCTTGAGTGACAGGAAGAGTTTAATGTAGTCGGGCTACCTTTTGTGTTCGCAGCGGTGGATAAGTGTAATGTGGTGTTCATTTGTGATCGCTTACTGTTTGTGTTGTTTACGTTTGTTAACGAACGTGGAAATTACAAGCTTTTAACGTTAATGAGTCTGATTTTTTTGGTATCCTTTTGAATTATTTATAAGAAAGAAAATATTATATATTTTTAACTTTTAAAACGATTTTTCATGATAATTTCAAGGATCTAAGTTTTCCGAAATACCAAGTTTTCTCGTTTTTTCAGTATGGGAATATATACAGTTGGAGAGCAGAGATTAGCTTTTTTAAAATAATGAAAGGATTTTGTTTAGGCTTTTGTGCTTAAATACTGGTCTGTATTCCGAATTTATTAGGAACAATATTTTGATCCTTCTGAAAATAGACGTTTGCTATTATTTAATTAGATTACTAACCTAAAACTCACGTTGTGATAAAATACGGTAAGTGTTCTGTGGGTAGCTACCCGTAGGTGCCTATTTTACATGAGATAAACTTTATACGTAGTTCTACAAAGTTTAAATTGTATACAAGCTGGTGTTAGAAAAGTGAATAGATCCATCAGAATTAGCAGCGCGGCACCTGAGACGGAAGTTGGCGACTAACTTTTGTCCCTACGATAGTTTGTCAACGACATTATTCATAGACCGTCATTATGCCTGATTCTGATATCAGTCCCTTCCCCGTGCAATTACAAAAACATTTTACATGGCAACACTAATACTAAGCGTGCCACTAACTCTCTTAAACCAGTGCGAAGAAAGGATTAACACAGTACACCTCAAAGAGGCTACGTACGGGCACTTGACAGGGCTTGGCCATGCACGAGAAACATTTAGTTCTGTCTGAGTGTTGGATTATGTATGTCTCGACGGCGCTGTGTGAAGTGTCCACAAGTATTTATTTATTCAAATCGTAAACGAGCCATGTAGTAGGACATTTTAATGATTGCTTCTTTATGCTAAGAATCTATGTACAATCTGGGTTCATCAAAATAATTCATATAGTATCTCACCATCTCAGCGATGGTTATACAACCATGCATTTTAGTAAAAATTGTTTGCTATCCCAGTGGCTAACTTAAAGAAGGTGACAGGAAGTTCTGTGGAAAAAATGTTTCATGTTTCAGGTTTCCTTGTTTATCTAATATATAAAATTCTCGTGTCACAGTGTTTGAAAACTCGTCCGAAACGGCTAGACTGATTTTTATGTTTTTTTTGTGTATATTCGTTAGGTCTGAGAATAGGACGTAAACTATCTTTCATACTCCTAAGTGATAAGGGTGGTCCACGCCAAAAAAGTATTGTTTTATTTTTCGCACAACATTTTTATTTTAATTTTGTATGATTAAGCATAAAAAAATACATATATTCCTAAATTTTCACCCTTCTACCACCAACCCCTATTTTTTATTGCGATATTAGTACTTTAATCATTTTCAACATTATTGTTGATTACTGTTTTTTTTTATTAAAATGACTGTTTTACCTTGGCATTTACGTGGCATTGCAACGCATGCCGGGTACAGCTAATATACCTATAAATTGAGCCAAGTGTCGATTTGGAAAAAATATGAATTCTCCGAAAATGCTCGGCTGAAAAGGCTCGGGTTTCGCAGCCTGACATTGATTTGATTGATTTAGTGATGTTCATTCTATATTATAAATACAAGAGTTGCATTCTGGGAATTTAACAGCATTTGATGTCAAATGATGGGAGGGTAAGTTTTTAGGTTGTGCAGCAGATGGAAACGTTACACGGAATACTTTATTCAAACGCGCACATTCTTAAGGCCGGGAGATAACCAGAATGTTTAACTAGCTTACCACCTGCTGGTTCTACTGAAAATGGGTCACGTGTTTATATATCTACATAAAAATATGAACAAAAAATAATATTTTACAGCAAAATGGGCCTAAACTGCTCAGTTATAGAATTGATATTTCTTTATCCTATCTCCCTGGGTGGGCACAATATGTTACCGCGGTTAAAGTGAAGGTAGCCACAATCGCCTATAAACTCGGGACGTTTTATGTGCTCATACAAAGCACGTGACGACTCTGATAATATGAATTAACGGTCAGTGGACCCCGGCTGAATATTATTCAGCAGGAAACTGAAATACATAAACTTTGTGTATATTTTTATGAACATTCTATTATTGATATATGTTGTATGTTGTTGTTGTTTCTTATTGTACTATGTTATATATCAACGTATATTTGGAGAAAACACGAAAATGACAAATTTATTTTGTGTTATAATTAAATTTATTATGATAGAAAAACAGTCTGCCCAAATTGATTGCCAATGCTGCTTAATTTTAAATTGTTGTTCGTGTGTCGATTATATCAAATCCAAAAACAAAATTACAGGATTTTGTTTATGTTTCAATATTGTTTTGTTCATAGCATTTTTTTTTTTATTAATTATGTTCATTATATTTATATTTTTATTTTAAAAAGTTTAAAATGTCGTTACTCAATATTTTGAAAATTTTGAGCTAGGTATCTTTTTTTAATATTAATACTAGTATCTATATTAATTACTAGCAGACGAGCTTACGGGCTACCTGATGGAAAGTGGTCACCGTCTCCCATGGACATCGCAACACCAGAAGCATTGCCAAAGCGCTACCGGCCTTTACGATGGAAATTAACCAGTCGTTGAACGACGTATATTAATATCACTGTAATGAATAGTAATGAAATTGCATAATGACATGTACAAATTAATAATCAATCTGAACGTTAAATAGCAATCTTTGTTATGGAAGAGTCTTATGGTTCTGATCAACTTATTTCAAAAGAGTAGCGGGAGACTGTATATTGATGTCAGAAGTATTTAGTTTCTAATTTAGTTAAAAATTTTAGATCTTATTATTTTACTTGTGCTTGCGGAAAAATAAGCTCGTTATTTAAATAAAGCACAAAAATTTATACACGTGAACGCAAAACTTCAGAGAGACAGATGGACTGTAATAAATTTGAAGTAAACGTGATGCAATCAAATGCTTGGCATAGCACTAGGACTAAATTGTCTTTGGCATAGCAAACCGTTGTCTTGGCAGAAGTTTCTATGTATTCTTTTATGCATCGAAACCTAACGAAACTTTATTGCATTTTGAGTTGTGACCAGATTACATTCCTGTCGTGTTTGCGTCACTAGACCTGGCGGGTATTTGTTTGTGAAAACCGTTTGAAAGTAACTAAGCACAGGCTAAAGTGTAGAAAAATGATACTTTACCAAAAATTCTATAAAGCTGTGGAATTTCGATATCACGACCTACGTCAAACTAAAATATAGAACCAAAACTTTGAGTAATATCTATCAATTTAAAATATGAAAAAAAAACTGTGTTCAAAGTAACAAAAGTGAATAATATTTTTGATTTGCCATCTTACTACTTTTAATTACTGTGATTGAAAAAAAATATTGTTGTTCAGTATTTAAGACCATCTTTTTTATTATTTGAACCTTACATTAGGAAAATACCTACCATAAATTTGACGTAACATTTTTGAAAACAATCCTCGCGAGATCCCATAATATCACGCATTCGTGAACCTATTATTAGTAACTTAATTTGGGTACCAGATGTTGTCATTCTGTTATTTACGCAACACCCCGAAGGTTTATTTCGGTGCGCTGTCACATTAACAATGACAAGTATGTACTATTACAGGATTTGATACTGACACGCGAGATACTGTTATGTAACACATTGAGGACCTTTACAGGAACAAGATACAATTTAAATTTCTCCGAAGAATATATGTTGCAAATATGATATTTATAATTTTTTTGTGGTTTTTATTTACTTTTCTGACGCTCACAACCAAGAAAAAAATATTTAATGAATCCAATTGCTAGGTTCAGTATTTTGGATTCCTAAAAAACACATGTATGTAATTTATGTGTATGAAATTTATCATACTGACGATAAGACAAAGTTATCTACAAATAAATAAAATTGAAGTTTCTGTTTTTAACGTCAAAATAACAATCTTTACAACAAACAATTTTTTGTCTAAATGCATATAATATAACACAGTAATTAAAAAAAAGTTTGTGTGTCTGTTTGTTCCAACTAATCTCTAATAGAGGAGAAGTATTTAAAAACAGCTGTTGCCCCGACTTCGTCCGCGCGGTATTCTGTTTTATCACACACCCCTATTTTACCCCTCGGAAATGTAGCCAAGTTATTTCTTATAACATCAGCTTTCTAAAATCCCAATTTGAGTTTCCGTCTAGGAGAAATTGAGAACTAGTTCCCAATAGAGGCAGTGCGTTACCAACATGCAAAAAATGTAAGCATCATTTGTGGTATACAAATAAATAAATAATCTACGAAACGGCTGGACCGATCTTGACGGGATTTTAGAAAGACTTACACCTTAACCCGACCATTACCAATTGAGCTCCAAGTTTCTCATGGTTCTTGGTCCGAAAGAGTTTTTTGTAAATTTGATTCTGCAAAATTACTAGCAAGAAGTTAATAAATTTTATCTTATAGCAATCGGAAATCGGATCAGAATAAATGTACAGAAATAAACTGAACCCGCCAATATGAAACACTGATTAACTCGCGCACTGTTCTAGAGGTAAGATTTAGTACCAACTAAACTAAAAGCTCATAATATGCAGATTAGTTCGGAACTACAAACTTCGACTCATGTTACCAGTACAATGTAGCACTTGCGGTTACCAGTTAACTCACAAGGCACGATGTAACGTGTTTTGTTGAGATTAGCTTGATTTGGATTTAGTAGCTTAACATTTGATAGAAGATAAAGTCAAAAGAAATATCGAAAATATTAAATAGTTTTTTGCTACTAACATGTTTCAGTTGGCTACATATCAACTGATGTTAAGTGTAGTCGATGGTTCCGCAACGAAACGCCTGGATTGAGAACTGGCAAGCAAATTAGACTTCTACAGACTTCTACCTGACATTGTTTATATAGGTACTTCACTAACGAATGTGTTGCCATTGCTTTAAATTATTAATTAATTGGTTCATTGTTTGTAGTACACTCCCTTTTTAAATTCATATCTTTATATTATTATTTCTTCATGTTATTTGCGGTCAGTCGTGGTTGCCGGATTCATCCGACTATGGGAAGGCCCGTATTCATATAAATAGTAAAAATGGTTGTTAAAATAAAACATTAGTAAACATAGTATGTGAGACAAAAATATATAATAGTAATAAGAATAATGACTCTAATATATAATGGTTAAGCGGTAGTCTATTTTATAATTCGAGCGCCATACAAAAACTGATGAAACTATAACTGGAGTTGAAAACTAGTATTTATAGTTTATCTCGCTACGATGACGGAAAACAGAGATATAACAATAATGTGGACAAAGACACGGGAAAACACTGGTTTATACGTAATATAATCTCGAAAAGACGCAGCGCTGCCTGCAGAGAGTGACCAAGGTATTTGTTTAATGCCTCAAACCTATCTGTTCGCACCACACCATGAAATTTAATCACATCAGTGGCACTTCGCCCATCAATAGCGTATAACACATTTTAGACACGACGTTTATAACATGACGTGTTAATCTCATTTTTTACGAAAATAGCCTACCATTTAAATCACGCTCTCTCTTATTTACTGGACAATATAACAATTTTAATGAATAAAAAATTGTTACCTATTTTATGGCAGTATAATTTTATTAAAATACCTGCCTTTACCACCTTCAGTTATTTTCCGTTTCCGATTTTCCATTTTGTTGTTCCGAAATACGTATTTTATGTAATGTTATCTGCATAAACGAGCGTTTAATGAAAATTATGGTAATCGCGGAAGTGTATTGTCCGATAATGTGGAATCTGAAAGGGAAAAATTGTCATTATTATTATACAAAGAGTAGAAATATTAATATGCTACGTCAACTATATAATCTCTTTAGAAGCCGGAATGTTTTTTTTTAGTATGATATTAAAATCTGATTGCATCATCTTGTTTTATGTTATGTTAACATGTTTATATGATAACATGGAACTTCCAATGAGCGTTTTTTTTTTCATTTATTGTCATCTTATTAGCTGCACCTTAATTATATTTAAGTCACAGACTTTATCACCCCATGCTTTTTTACAAGCTTTTATAATTTGCAATGTTTGTATGAATGTTTGTTGAGGTCAAAATTTGCAACTGAATTTTGAACCTGTTTTCGGTTTCAATAGTCCGAATAGGGAAATTGAGTTTTCGTGCATAAACCTGATGATACTTAAATATTATAGTGAGCTGGAGCTGATGCTGCTGCCAGGGCAACCAGCAGACCACCCAAACTCTTCAATAGCTTACAGCAGCCGTATCGTGGTTAGGCGAGTTAGTTTTGTCTTGGCAAGTAAGCAAGGCTTTACAAAGCCCTTGATGGGTTCAGGGTTCGATTGTAAAAGCTTTTTTAGAAAAATATATTTTTAAAAACCTCTTTCATTTATTGAATTCGAATCAGCAGCACGTAGATAATACCGAAATCGCAGATTTTAATACCCATATTACTTTATGTTTAAGGCCAACTTGCATCCGAAAGGTAGATCAATGTAAATCAGCCTAAACTATGTAGTTGATTAGTAAATTACAAGCAACAAAACTTACAACACAAGATAGCAGGGGTTAATACATTTATAAACTTGGTAGGAATCCCTGGATAAGATACCTTTCAATTATTCATAGTTCTTGGATATTTATTGGACCGGAACTTGTACTGGAGGAATCTAGATCGAATGTAGGTTAAACTGTAGTAGTTCTGTGTTTATGAAAGTGGATGCGAAAAGCCTAAGTAAGTAGCCCATGTGCATCAGTGGGCTGATACATTAAGACGATTATAGAAAGTGAATCAAAATTTACAACGTTGCTATGTTGGCTCTGCCTATAAATCTATCCCAGATTCTAAATTAGGGCACCTAAAACAACACAATCGAACAACAATTTGGATTGTTTGGTTTTCTCGAAAACTTTAAAATTATTTAAACTCTAAAATTTTACAACCCTAGCCTCGGCTAGGGTTGTAAAATGTGGGTGTGTGCGTGGTATACGAGTGAGAAAACTATTGAATGTTCTGGAATAGCAAAGTAAAAGTAAAATACCTATTTTTATTGACTAGCTTTTCCAACTACTACGTCTACGTTATTGTTATCTGTGACTGTTGTCATTGTAGGGAGATAAAATCATAAGACATCCTACTAATATTATAAACGTGAAAGTTTGTATGGATGTTTGTTATTCTTTCACGCAAAAATGGCTAAATGGATTTGGATGAAATTTGGTACCAAGATAGCTTATATCCTGGCTTAACACATAGGCTACTTTGATCCTGGAAAGGTGCAGTGTTCCCGTGGGTTGACTTACTCACCGCGGGGAATACCGCGGGACGCAGCTATATATCATTGAAATAGGTCTATAATTTTAGGTGACAAACAAACAGGCAATAACAGTTGTAAAAATATTTAGATTGGATCAACGTGTATCCATGACGGTTCTTATTTATTACACCAACAATTTCAAGAATAGTAATCATGATATATTTAGTTACTATTTATTATTAACAAGTTTTTAGTTTTAGTTTGGAGACCTATTCCTAGCCCGATACGAGACGTAACGTGTAATGAATTTTTCATTTATCGAGAACCACATTTATGAGACAAGAACTTAAAATCAAGCTGTAATATTATTTTATATGTATTGTTCTGGTACGGCACAAAATATAATAAATGCATTTTTGTATTTTTTTTTGTACTGGTTTTTTTACCTGGCCTGGTTCGCGCCTCCTTATTTCGGGTGAGTTGGAAGCCAAAGCACATATTTAGATAATCCGGTTGCAGGCAAAATCAAGTTTTGCTACTGATTATTGCAATTCAAGCTTTGCTGTGGTAAATCTGGCTGTATACAAATAAGTTATTAAATTAACCCAAATCAGCTTTTAGAATTTTAATAAAATAAAAACAGTATTATAGGTATACACCACAGGTCTGCGATTATTTAACGGTCGGCCAACCGAAAACTGATGGAGTGCAGACTATGAGTACATACTCTAAGCGAATCTGCCGCGTGATAATAATAATAATTTAATTTTATCCACAGATATAAAAATAAAACCCTCACGTACCTAACTAATGACATGAAAACAGTTTTAAACGAAATATAAAATAACATTAAACTCGGGTCTTAGAAGTTTCAATGAAGTTACAAACTTGAAAGGTTAATAATGAATATTTTAAAAGTTAAATTACAGCTATATTCAAATGTATTATCTACCGATATTGCATAATTATTTTTGTTTTTTGTGTTCATATCATTTTTTATACAGTACATGTAGTATATAACATATTCATATAAATTTAACTTTATATATTACATATATAACATGACCCAATAATTTTAAAGTTAGTTATACGATCTGTAGGTACATGGCTAGGCACTAACTCCTAACTAGGTTACCCTGTGTTTAGGATATCAGTTTCCACCCCGCACTACGTCACGTAATGGATAACAGTTTAATATTGCAACGTGAGTGCGATGAGTATGCGAGCTTGGGATACACTGGCGCTTACCGAGCGAGTTCCCAAGGCGATTTGCGATAGTGTACGCTTGAGTTAGCGGTTATCACGGCGTGATTCGGCAAGAGTTAGAATTATGACAGACATTATGTGACGTCATTATCCCCGAAGGCGTACTACTGCTTATCGTGTCACTAGATCTCTCGAACTAAATTGCGCCTCATTAGGTTCATTTCGTGCACAAGGCGCGTGTCTTAAAATTTTTCGGTCTGAGACATGTCGGCTGGCGATGAGAACGTTGTATTACGCATATAATTTTTATGATGTGTAATAGTTATTTATGCACGTCAGGACTTGAATCAGTGACCTCTCTATATTTACATATATATCTGTAATTTTTTATTTATTTATCACTCTTACATTTTTACTTTTTCACTTTTAAATTTGATGAACTTAGCATCTAAAAACCACTAAGGTTTGTATCGGTGCTACGTGAGTCTACTTAAATTATTTATACAATATTTATAAGTTACTGTAAGTGTACTGTATTTATAAGTTACTGTAGTAATAAAATGCATAGTTTTATTAATAATTATTATATAGTATATTATACCTCTATACCTCTAGTATTGAACCTGGGGTCTGTACGATTCGTATTCGACCCGCTTTGTTGAATGCATGGACACAGTTGAATAAAATGTGTGTGTCGTTGCCATAGAAAAAAGACAAAACAGTAGAACGACGATCAATGCTTAAAAACTTATGGGAAATACTTGAAGAAATGAGTTTTATTGTAACTTCTCTTTTCGATTTCCTTATTTACAAAAACCTACTTACACATTTCCATTACATGACATTTTCAACGGTATTGCTGAGAATTTTTGCATTTTTCGGTGATTAGTAACAGGTATTTAAATTTATTTTCAATACATTTAAAAAATATTTGCCTTGTCTATTTTCCAAGTAACAACCTTTCAAGCTATCAACGCTTCACTTTGTAATTTAACATAACTATTTATTTATTTGAAAATGCTGAAGTCGAATAAATACATATCTCATATCTCTTTGTGGTAAAAAGCAAGAAAAAAATGCTAAATTAAATACAAGAGACGGTGATAAATCGGTCCAAAAAGTTGCGCTGTTATGCCCTGGATTCTAAGTTACTAGAATAATTTCAAAATGTTCCGTCATCAACATGATGGAGCGGTCTGGAATGCAACAGTAAGTTAGTTTTGGTGTTATAGAGTAAATTTTTAGCAGCTAATTTTCATATTTATGCGGTGTAGAAATATTAAAGAGAAATATATACATTACTAGAAAAAAATACATTACTTAAAATGAAAAATTCTTCAATCAGTTACCTACTGGCGTATAACTACTGCAGAACATAAATCTCCTGTTATGTAAGAACCATATTCGTCCTTCAAGCAAGATCAGTAGAAGCTGCAAAGAGTTGACAACAGACCTAGACGACGACAGCGAAGTAAAGTCTACTACCTGCTAATAAATAAATAAATATTGGTAGACATTTAACAAAGCGTTATGCAGCACCTGATAGAATACATAATACTATTGGAAATACATATACATATATATAAATCCATATTAACACACAGACAGAAAAAACATGAACACAGAACTATGTTCGTCCTGCTTGGGAATCAAACCCACGACCAACGCAGAAGGCAGAGTTGATACCAATTAAGCTGTGAAGCCAGACAATATGAAATAAGATACTGATTTATCTTAAAACTTATAGATACAAAAGAACGATCAAAATATATAATATTCGGTGCCATATTCAACGCCATTGTTTGAAAATTTATGAAAACCATTCATATTTCAATGCTATTAATCGAGACATTCAGAACAATAACTCAAAAATTTGCAAAGCATGTAATATTATAATAATATAATATGATTCTGGCTCAATGCGTAAATTCTTTCTTTGAGATATTTAATGAATTTTATTGAATCTAGGCGCAGTCCATTTTGATAGTAACTAATAAATGTTGTTTGAAAATAAAAGCTATTGTCAAAAAGTTTTTAGTTGTCCTTTAGTAATTTATTTTTTTTATTTTTTATTTCTGGCAGTATTGATTCTGGCTACTTATCACCTGACACGCAAGTGAGACTACTGTAACACTGTTAGGTGCTTGGCGACAGATTTCCAATAGACAGCCTGGCATTTCCTACCACCACGCTGTTTCTTCACGATATTTTAATTTACTGCAAGCTCAAGCCAAGCAATAGGAGTCGAACCCCCGACCTAAATATAAGGACGTCACTACCAACTGAGCCTCGTCAATTCGAATCTTCATAGCGCAATAAAAGAAAATTCATAGCCAATTAAAACTTACTACATTAAACAAATCTTAATTACCTATATACTAATTTATTTGATGAAGTACCTCAGTAATAAAAGTCCTTAACATAATAACATACCCTCGAATACAAAACAAAGGCCAGCAGTATTCAGTAATCCTAAGCCACCAAGTAATCAAGCAGGCTCGGATAATGGACGTCAAAACCTCACATAGACCAGTGAATTACTGCTAGCCGAATAATGCGAATAGCCCTGAGCAAGGCACGCAGTACATTATTGTTCTCGAGTTGGGCAAATCTTTGTTTTGTTATGGGCTAATAAGGAAAGACGGGTAAAATTAGAGACGAAATTATTTAATACTACAGAAAATTTATCAGACCCAGTTTAAACAATAAGTAGAAATTTATGTTCAAAAATAATAACTGCCCTTTGCTTGAGGACTTCTTCTTACTACGACCAATAATTATCGAGCGGTGCGTTCGCAACTTGAATGTATTTATTTTATTATTAACCTTTGGAATTAAAAACATTGCAATTACTGAAATTATTATTTTGTTATATACTGTATGTATAAACATGGAATTCATGGCATACCTTGTCTTTGAGTTACAAACAAGGATATTTGCGAGCTTCTGCGATGTTTATAACATGATGTTGTTCCACGAAAACGTTTGAAACGCTTCAGAGAATTCCATTGTTCATAGACGGGTCTCGTCAAGATGACGTGTATTCAAAATTCAACTAAATGTAACATATGACATGTTCTCAAGATGCGATGCAAAGCGCAGATAGCGTTTCTCTTTAGGCAGTCCGCGTGATAAACGGTCTGGTCACTGTAAATAAAGCATTATTAAAGCATGTACTTTAAATGCTACAAATAATAAATGCTCATTTTGCACATGATGTGTAAATATTCTGATGCACTCTAGAGCAAACAGAATAACAAAATCCGAAATTTATATTTCACACAAAATAAATGAGCACATAACATAAATAATGTTCTTGTCCATAGATTACATTTTAGCTAATAAGACTTTCCAGATGGCTATAACCGGAGTCGTTCTGTCGTGATGGTTGCCACACGCCTATGTAGCGTCGTTGTAACGATCCGTTAAACGAGAACAATATTTTATTGTACGAGTGTCTTTTATTTTATAGAAAGTAAGATGAAAAAACAACACATTTTCGACAGAACTTGGTAATGCTTATACATGACACTTTGCACTAGGATTAAATGAAAATACTTTATTTGAAGTTCTGAACGTTAAGTATTTTTTCTTTTACTAGTATGAGTCGTCCTCAATGAACTAATCCAATATAGAAATTTATTAGAAATTATTATTTTGTGTTTCACATTTCGCTATGACCTTCACTATAACGTAGACATTAATTTCCCGAGTATATTAACAATAAAAAATATTGATCTGTTTAATTAATTTGAATAATGTTTATAAAAAATATGATATAATAGATCGTATATATACTACAATTATTGTAACAATCGCGTGCAAACAAAAACTGTAACTCTTTGGAGACATAATGCACGCTCGTAGTCGATGGTCACTCACAGCAATTTATCACGTTTTGAGTCCCACTAGATGACTTTTTCAGCTGTGCGCTACAGTTTAGTCTCAATTTTGCTGTAGGTATTGCGAAATATGGGAAACATTTTTTATTATTATTTTAACAGTGTAAATTATTATTATTATTTTCTACACAGAGCTTAAAAAATACTACCGTATAGTTGTAGTACCAAAGTTGTCAATTTTGTTTCTTTTTCTTATAGTGATTGTCCTGGTTGTCGGGTTATTGAGGTATTATTTACTGGAAGAAAGTGTTATCCGAGTTATTTGTGTGAAAACAATGGTGGGGACGAGCTCACCCTTTGTCGCGTCTACGTTCCTGTGATAGTGTAACCCACAAGGCTTAAAATGACTCATTCAAACTCTACCTACCTATTCCATCCCCATAAAGGAGTTAATCTAGATTTATTTTATCTACGTTCCTATATACCATTTTTTAGAGGGAATCCATCGCCACTTCTAATAAACTTTATGATATATATATAGCACTATGCTGAGACAGGGACCCTTTTTGCCAACTCAACACATCAACTGCCTACTCCTACGTTATGAGATGTGTTTAACGTTATTGTTTTTAGTTTTAGTTTTAGTTATTAATATGTGTTGTTTTTGTAAAATAAATACTCTTTCTTTCTTTCTTCTTTCTTTCTATATATTATTATATGAATAGGGAAAAACATAATATATAATAAATATTGAAAATTATCATGGCCACTAATATTATCTATTTCTATTGAGTAGTATTCATAGAAAATTAACTTTAAATTCTCTATAAATACTACTCAATATAAATAGAATATAATACTACTAATTTACTGTCTTTTCCTATCTTGTGGTGTCATCAAAACATATATTTGCTTAAACTTTTAAAAATATTAGAATAACAGTCTTCTTCTTCTTCTTCGAGTCACCGGTTCTGTCGAACCAGTGTGGTGAAAGGATTGTAAGTGCGCCTCAAAGAGGCTCCTTTCGTGCACTCGACACATATCTTCGAATTTTTAGTTCTAGGACATGTCGGTTTCCTCACGATGTTTTCCTTCACCATTTTGAGAACATGGTATTGCGCACATAAATCTTTCAATCGAAAAACTCATAGGTGCACGTCGGGATTTGAACCGGTGACCTCAGGATTGAAACTCGGGGGTCAGTACCGCTAGACCACCACGCTCTCAAAGCTCTCAAGAATAACAGTAAGTAACTAGTTCAATCTAAAGGCAAGACTAAGTTACGGATATGCAATTTACCGGTAATCCATGTTCTCATACTTTGAAGTTTCTTAAGGCGCGGTAAGACCGTGCAGCTTGAGTCTAAGAATAAATTTCGCGGAAAATAGTGGCGGAAATTTGAACGCTTAATTTGTGTAACAATTTTTTTTAATAACATTGTGGCGTTTATATAATATTTATCTGTATCTTTTCGATATCTATGATTTTTATCCATGTGTTCGTTACTTTTCCATGCGTATATTTGGAAAATAACACACAAGTTGTACAGAAAAGATAAATTGATTTAGATGCGAATTAAAAAGTGTTAATACAACTTTACATGTTATTATTTTCTCAGTCCTTTTTAAAAACGAATAATATCTACCTACAAACTTTACCTTCGAATGCACTCTGAATAAACCTAGATGCATATTCCAACTCAGAACATCAGATGTTCAAATTCTGAATACTTACCAACTTACTACTACCAACTTTTTATGTGCGCAATACCACGTTCTCAAAACGGTGAAGGAAAACATCGTGAGGAAACCGACATGTCCTAGAACTAAAAATTCGAAGACATGTGTCGAGTGCACGAAAGGAGCCTCTTTGAGGCGCACTTACAATCCTTTCACCACACTGGTTCGACAGAACCGGTGACTCGAAGAAGAAGAAGAAGACTACCAACTACCGACTTACCAAGGTTATATAAAACATTTAAATTCCGGTTCAAATCTGGAGCAGGCGTGCTATAATGTTTTTGGGTAATAGATTCATTCTTACTTGCTGAGCAGGTCTAAGTCAATGCAGTGGAAGATTATAGGCTGGTGCAGTGCAACCGAGTTTAAAAGAATTTGTCTGCAAATATCAAATTGCTATGAAAAAGTTACGAAACGAGCAGATTGCCCACTGGGCGTTGCGTTCACCTCTGCCCATGACCAATACAACTTGGGTCTTCTCCTTTTTATGTTTTACTTACATCGTATGCACCCGTAACTCAAGACGTGAAGGTGGAATGTCTCAAGTGCATGTAATTCCACCGGCAACAACACTTTTCAAAAAGCGAATGCATTACTGTTTGGCAACAGAAATTAGATGGCAGTAGTACTTCTACGGACGAACTTTCCAGAAGTTCTACTGCCCGAAATTGCTTGCCTGAAGAAGAAGAAATCTTTACATTACATTTTAAATTACTTATACAACCTATCCTAACCACTAAATAAATCGCGATACTGATAGCCTTGCCTGTGAGCCAAAAACTTGAGGCTGGAGAAAAGGTGTCATCTATCGAGCTTCAAAATTAATTTCACCAAACTTCTATTTATCAGAGATGCCAATAAAATGTATAGCCCTTACGCTGCCGAGATAACTTTAATTGACGTAATGCAAACAATCCTAAGTAAATATTTCTGCTCGGGAAGTTGGTCCCTTTGATCAAACGTTAGACAGTACGACGACAAAGAGATCTATTGATCCATAATTTGCGTATTCGACGTATTTAATGAATTAGATCAATCTATATTCCCAAAAAGTACAAGTGGGTGTTTCCGTATTTTGTCATTTTTTTCTGAGTTAGTGGTAACAATCCATATAGAATGATTGAATTTCAAAGGTTCTAAGGACATACAATATTGATAGAACCTACTTCTTGAACATGCTGTTACTTCTCGATATTTACTTTCAATCTTTTAAGAACTGATATTTGTATTAAATGTCTTTCTCAAATAAGTGACAAGTGTCAAAAATATTATCATGTCAGAATTGTGAATTGTCCAATATAGCCCAATAATCATTCAGACAAATATAACTTTAAATTAATGGTTCTTGGAGAAACAAAAGTTTTGCGATGTATTTTTACAACGTGTTGTATTTTTTCAAGTGAACAAGTATCTTTAGTACACCCAAGAAACAGCGACAGAAAAATGAAACATTCAACTGAAGTACAAGTCGCTGAATGTTAACTGCTGATGTCAACAGAATATTCAAATACTGACAAGTAAGAAAAGTAAGGATGTGGAAAGCACTGATCCAGCTGTTCTTAATAAGCTATAAACAGGGCTGTTAATTGCGTAGCGATAAAAGGATCAAATAAATTAAAGCAGGAATTTTTAAAGCCGAAAAGTATTTTTAAGCCTTGCCCGTAAAAACGATTTATCAAGGTACTCATTTATACGGAAAGACTGTAATAGGGTTGCCGAGAATAATGACTGGGGGGTTACAAGGGATGGCTTAAAGAACGATTATTTTTTTGGCTTTTATGATGATTTGGTGTTTGGTGTGAGCAAATTGCGAACCTTTAAACAAATTTCCGGCCGATTGAAGTCAAAATTTACAATCTTAATTCTGCCAACCTCATCGGATAAATTTATAAGTCAACAAACGTAGGCTTTACTCACTTCATTCCCTTATTGCGAGCGAGAGCGTGGTGGTCTAGTGATACTGACCCCGAGTTTCAATCTGGAGGTCGCCGGTTCAAATCCCGACGTGCACTTATGAGTTCAATTTCAATTGAAAGATTTATGTGCGCAATTCCACGTTCTCAAAACGGTGAAGGAAAACATCGTGAGGAAACGAACACGTCCTAGAATTAAAAAATTCGAAGACATGTGTCAAGTGCACAAAAGGAGCCTCTTTGAGGCGCACTTAAAATCCTTTCACCACACTGGTTCGAGGGATCCAGTGACTCGAATAGAATAGAAGAATTCACTCATTCAATTACTTAACTCAGTATCCTTCTATCTCCAGTATTTCAGAACATTCTATCAGTCACGGTTTCGCCTACAATTTATCACTGCCTGTGAAACTTCGTCGCTGCCACCTAGAAAGCTATGACGATAGCTTGTCTGGGCGTCCTGTTTCATTTTGTTAAATTGACTTCCTTCAATTTTCAGCTCAAATTTTATAATAAGGTGTAGAAAAAGATGTGGACTCACACAGCTTCTAAATCCATCAAACTAAGAAGAAGAAATAGGTATGTTAAAGGTTTATGTTTCTGTTAGAGTATTTACCGGTCCCAATTTTAAAAGATTTTGTCATCATTATTACATATTTGAAGTCACAGAAATCAAAATATTTCTTCCTTGACGAATAATAACATAATTTTATGATACTTATCTGTATAAAGCCGAGTCTAATAATCTCACAGCATACAAACTACGCAATAACAATATGTTTAGCCCTTAAAGTAATAGTGTTCAACATATAGAACGAGATGCGAACAACTGAGATAAATCCAAGTGATTCAACTTTGGACTGATAAGGATACTGAATGTTCTCTACGGAACAAATATTAAAATGTTTGCATAAACTACCCATATTTATTGATCAGTCAGTATTGGTTATGTAAATAGTAGCTTTCATGTCTTTCTGAATATACATAGTTACATTATCAATACTAAGTTGTAAATCATATTTTGCTTTGAGATTTTTTTCGTGTATTCTGTGCTGGTTGGAAGAGTAATTTTAACAATAAAATCATAACATATGATATGCGTGTAACCTGCCTTATATAAACGTGAAATTACACAATTAAGAATTTATGAAAGCTTAGTAGGTATTCTACCTCATTTGAATTTGAATAGTAGTAAACAAAAAGGTTGTTTATTGTAGGTTCTAATGTACGGCGGCTCACCACAGTTCCGGTTATAGCCACGCACAGATTAAAATTCATAAAAAAATATAATATATTATTTTTATAATTAATTCTAAAGATCTTAGGTACTATTTATATTCGTGATCGAATCATTTCGTTGTTTGAAAGACATTAGTATCAATTCTAGTTTTAAGTTATAAGTTAATTCATAATTATAGACTTATTTCTAGATTTGTTTCATAAAACAATATTTAACCTTTTTTTCGTTGTCACCACAACATGCTTGATTTTCACCGTTCTAGAGTACTTTCTGATTATAATTATTACGAATAAACTTAAATTATTATTTGCTTCATTGACTATAACGCCGAAAGATAAATTATGTAAGCTTTGACATTTAAAGCGCTCTGTGACTAGATTTTATTGCTCTTGTATCCCATATTGCATGTTGGGCGCGTCGTTTTAACCACGTGTGTGTATATAACAAATACAGTCTTCTTTTAAAGTAACTTGTGTCATCAGAATGTTTCTGTCCTTGAAAGTCGAAAACCTGTTGCTAGATTCTCACAAATGTGAGATGCATCTCAAAAATTATAATTTTTTGTAGCATGAGTGAGGCTGTAGTTAATATTTTATACTAATTTAATAAATCTCAAGGTTTGATATCAACCTGTATGCAAATTTTCTATTCCACAACATTAGAAATTCAACCCATTGTTCTTTACTAGTGTGATAACTAAAGACATTGAAATATTTACGAAATGTTGAAACATTTTCTTATGTTAGATATGGCCTTCCTGTACCTCAGCATATAAAAAAATACAACGCTACTTGGCCTCCCCTACTTAGAGGCATTGAAGATGAAAAGCTTCATATAATTTCAAATTGCAGGTTGGTGGTAGATCTTTGTCTTCTCCGTAGATTTGATTGCCACCTTCACGTCTCAAAGCTACGGGCGCAATACAATGTTACTTGCTTTGATGAGGTTTTGCTTTTGTTATGGCCAGCGATTACCGCTTAATATCAGGTGGGCCCATCTTTCTTGTTCCGTACATGAAATAAATAAATAAGTTAATATCGGTGGACATTTAAACAGCGCGATCTAGCCCGAAAGTAAGCTAAGCATAGCTTGTATATTATGGGAACCAGACAACAATTTTTTTTTTCTAAATACGTGTATATAATACATATCAACACCCAGACACAGAACAAACATCTACATTTGTCACACAAACGTTTGTACCAGGTGGGAATCGAACCCACGACCTACAGCGCCGAAGGCAACTGAGCTGTGAGGCCAGTGTATAAAAGATCTAAGTTCATTTTACTGAAATATGGTTTCATGACTAATTTGGTCCAACATTTGTTTGAAAAGCCACCTCAAGAGGTCAGATCTCCTGTAAAAACTACCGATGAATACATTACTACTGATGAATACTACATTTCAGCGAAGGTTCACGCCGGTGCATATTAATTTCATTAATGGATTGTTAATACCTTAATTTAAAAGTCTTTCGCGTTCGTATAACATCGATTCGTCTGTGGCTTACAGCGAATATTTAATTTCATGCTGCATAGCCGCAACCGATAATTTTGCAGCGGGACCCATGGTGAATTTTAGTTGATATGAATTTCGAATTTTTCTGATTTTGCATTGATTTGTTGATTTGTTCTGCTAAAAGCATCTACTTTTAAGACACTGCATTGTAGAGTAGCAATATTTTGTGCTAAAAATGGATTAATCAAAATATTCAAGGTGAATTTAGCGAACCCATATACGACTGGGAAACGTTCGTGTGAGAATTTCTTATGGTCACTTTCTTCCACATATCAGAACAACTTTAAAGTGCCATTAATTGCATTGTCACTGAACTGACACAGGTGGGCCAATTTGCAGTCAACAGAATGCCAGTAAGTACTTGAAAAGCAAAATTACACATTTAGAACCACAAAAACACGCTGCAACTTAAATAAAAGCCTGTAAAAAGACGTATAACGAGTATTACACAAAATAATTTTCCGTCAGAACCCTTGAGAGTAATCAAAGGGACGGGCGGCGTACTTGACATACCAAATAACTTTATTCCCGCCCTAGTTTTACGAGTACGTGATAAGAATGTGCTATGTGGCACACTTAACCCAAACGTCTTCACCTGGCTGTTAACTTTCAATTACCAGTGCAAAAATTGGAAGAACACATCTTGAAAAATTTACTTGGGCTTGAATTCTTGATACTGTCTAAACAAGAAGCTCACTCGTAGGACATAAATCATAAAAATATGTCATCTTGGACACAGTATGGGAAAGAATCGATGACAAAATAACTTTTTATAAAAATTAACATGTTGTAAGTCTACGATCTATTGGTTTTCCCTGTTGAGTTCATAAATGGTGGTGATCAATACTGTAATGATGTGGTCCATTTGCGTATTTATCGCTTAGTGCGGATATTGGGACCGCTTTTGTGGTGCTGCCAGGAGCAGTCCAGGAAGGTTGAGGATTACAAAAATGTCATGTAAAATGGGTTGGAATATATGTGAAGGATGCCCATGGGTAGAATAGGTCAAGGTTTCAGAGTTTCTGATTGTTTGATAAATTAGAATATTTTCTTTGTCTTTTAACTGTGTTCAGCATCACTTCATTTTAAAAGCTTTTTTTATGTTAAGTTTAGGCAAAAAGGCTTACGGCCCGCCTGATGTTATACGGTCACCGCAGCCTATTCACGCCAGCAATACCGCGAGCATTACATTAAAGCATTAAAGCTTTTCATTGATGAGCTATGAGGTACGAGTAGTTGCTGAAGACAAAAACACTTTTCAACGGCAAACTCATGGGTTTGGGTGTCTTTGTTGCAGGTACAAGACCACCCTGGGGACTATTTATTACTATGATCCCATTATAGTTTTGCGGTAATTGAAAATAAATATATTTTACTTAATATTTTTTGGCATTGTATTCAGTGATGTCGGCTTACGCGAATAACAAAGCGTTGCATGGTTATTATTACTGACGTCACTGTTTACCGAAATACAATGACCGCGTAGACATCGATCGCGTTATATCATAGAATGGATGAAAGTGTGAAGGTCAAGTAGAACAGACTCCGGGTTTCAATCCGGTGGTCGCTGGTTTAAATCTTGATATGCGCCAATGAGTTTTATTGCTTAAAAAAATGATGTGCCAATACTGAGTTCTTAAAACGGTGAAGGAAAATATGGTTAGAAAACCGACATGTCCTAGAACCAAAAATATGAAGACGTATGTTAAGAGCACAGAAAGAGTCTCTTTGAGGTGCACTTTAATCCATTCATCACACTCGTGCGAGAGAGCTAGCGACATGAGTACTAGTTGTAATTGATTGGATTCTTATGCTGTGATAAGTGCAATATGCGATATATAATAATCAGTCATTTACGATTGGCTGGCGAATGGGACAGGTGGTTTAAACATTGCACTGATGATTTAAGCCACTAGAAATGGTATAATGAAAATTAATTGGTAATGAACGACGTAAAAAAAAAATTGCCCAAATTTCAAAACTTTTTAGACGTACAAATTGATCTTCTTATCTAAAAAAAGAAAAATAACTCATGTTTATATCTCCACTTAGTGCGAAACTCAGGTGATCAATTAGGAAGTTTAACAATTCAGGAAAAACGAAAGAACTTTAAGGGCGTAGAGATAGGTTGGTTTTTTGGAAGCAAAGGTGAAGTACGTAAATAAGCTTGCCGTGATAATGGTTTAACTTTTAACTGCTAAACATTGTATTTATGAAAAGTTAACATTCACTATTTATGAGAATCGAAATTGGGAACACGCGCTTTGCAGGCAGGCTCTTTAAGCATCGCGTTCTGATTTGCTAAATTAAAACTATCGAATGTTGTAGTATCACCTGTGGAAGTCATCGGGGAGACATGGCAACTTAATCAGATATTTCCCTACATAGATTTCCACCGTTTTCTACAGCTGTAGACTCCAGACCGAAGTTTTTACACTTGCACATGGATTTATAAGCAAAGAATTTTAAGTCACTTAATGTAATTTGTTTGACGCATTTGCTACAAATACCCACTATGGTTTTTTTTTTTCACTAATTAGATTTCGGATGCTGGCATCATTTTTCGTCTTGTTAAGTCAAATGTGGTTGTTTCAGTTGAGTTTGGCAGCAAGTTCCATGTGTCCGAATCGAATTTGATGTTTTCACACATGATACTTTAGATGATGTAAGCTGATACTTCCTACTACTTATTGACTACTCCGGTCGATTCCAGAAGAATATAAATGATACGGGTAGTTAATTCCAAATCTTTATGATTTAGTAGCTGCTTCCCGCGGTATTCATCATGATCATCCCACGGGAACACTGCACTTTTCCAGGATCAAAGTAAACTATGTATATATGTATATTAATCCAGGATATAGCTATCCCAGTACCAAATTTCATCAAAATCCGTTCAGCCTTTGAGCGTGAAGGAGTAACAAAAATACACACACACACATTAGTATGATCTGCGAATTATTAAGTAAATACAATTAAATGTAACGATACCACAAGTTGATATCTCGAAAAACTTTACTTCAGAGGTGAAAATATAACGATTTTTACTAGGAAATGTTATAAAAGTAACAGAGTCGTGTACACAGTGGTGGATTTGCCGACTTCCCCATTAAGGGAATAGCACGTTTATGGACCACAAGTTGGAATACAAGGTATCCCTTGTCTCTCAATCCCTCTCAATTCACAGAGGACCCGGATGGTAATATATTCACTGCCGTATTTAGGTGGTGGGTAAATAGGTTTTCCTGTAGAACACCTGCTCGAAAATAAAGAAAACTTTGTCCATATTCTAATTATTAATCTTTTCTTAGGCCTTCTTCTTTTTCAATCTTCAGATATAAATTTTCAAAGTGGTAGAATATAAAAAATAATAATAATATTAAGAAAAATATAAAAAATGAATAATAAATAAATAAATATAATAATAATTATATTTATTTTTAATTTTAAATAATTAGTATAATGTAAGCAAAGTCAGGTCATTTTCCCCTACCGCGTATGAATATAGCCACTGCTGACAAGAACTTTATTTCCATAGAACTCTAAAAGAAATGACATGGCAAAGTTATTAATAATTAATATGCATTAGTAAAATTTCAAATGATTATCTCGCACTTATTGCTGAGTTTGAGGTATATTCGAACCTCCCTGAAAAGAAGTCCAGCCACGACAGCAATATCATCTTCCTTTTTCACAAAACATCGAAATATGATTATATATTATACTTCTTATTAGACTTCTGACTTTCTGAGCTGTAGGTCGTGCGTTCGATTCCCATCCAGGACAAATATTTTGTGACAAGCTTTGATGTTTGTTCTGTGGCTGGGTGTTAATATTATTTAATGGTATTTACAAAAAACTATATTATGTATTCTATCAGTGATCTGGTTCCCATAATACAAGCTGTGCTTAGTTTGGGGCTAGATGGCGATGAGTGAAATGTCCACCAATATTATTATTTATCTATAATATTATGGCTAATGCTTTATTACATATATATATTATACATTAATATAAAGTAACTTTTTTTTTTTTTTGAATTAACGTTAGGAACTAACCTGTCCTGTGACACACAGGCTTCTTCCAAGACATCAAACTTACATTTAATTCGTTTATATTAATTGTTCTTCGTATTTACAAAATATCAAAGTTATTATTATTCTCATGTATTGATTGGCCTTGTACCGCTTCAGAGTAATTTCCGTCGGTATATCGTGAGGCAGATAAGAGTCGGTATGTGCTCATGACGTGGAAACGCGCACGTGTACGTAAAATGTGCGCTGAAGCCTTATTTCCTGTCAGAACGGCTGTGAGCTTGATCGAATTTGCGATTGTATGTGTATTTGTTTTTCGGCTGATTGGCTTTTAGCGCTTTTTTTTCACTTAACTGATGATTAAACGCCCGGCACTTTCCGTCATTCGACGTTTGATCCCTTTTGATTTTTAATTCGACATCATATGTACATACAGAGAACTACGCCTTTATCGGTCAAGGGGTAAACAAAGCCATAATGGTTCATATTTTTCGTTACGTGCATGGGAACGTAGACGTAGAACGTAGAACAGTGAGCTAATCGCCGACATTTTTCTTAGTGCACAACTTGCACCAGTTTCTTCCGAGGATGTACTGCCAATATACTACTGGTAGTGGCTGTACTACCCTGGACGCTGCCAAGCAGTAGCGTATTCACGTTATTGTGTTCCGCTATGAAAGGTGTGGTTGCTGAAATTCCACCCTCAAAGTTAGAGCTGTAATGTGATGCCACTAGGCTTTTCCCATTCATCAGTAGGGGAGGAACCAAATCGTATAGTTTTTTTATGGGAAAATGTTACCACCTAAGATGAGGTCGGCCATCTGCTGGTTCCGTAACTATTTAACAATATAAAAATTGTATTCCCAAGAAAATAAACCTACGACTAACTTGCTGTAAATCATTCCATAATAATCCGACAGCCAGAACAATCTTTTATCAACAGAATCGCAACTCCGGGCTATAAATAAATGTGATTATTGTCTAACATTGTAAATGCTATATGTAGCGAGGAATTTGTTTTTAAGTTTTCCAAAAAATCGATATTGCAACGCTGCGTTGTACTGTAATGCGTTGTACTGTCACTTCATATATTACATCATCTGTATTAAGTTGGATCTGCTCGCGAAAAAGAGGAAGCCCTCCATTAGGGGTTTTTGTATGTTCTTCCCCATGGAGCGTCGAATAAGGTTTGAACGGGCGTCAAACTTAGCGATAAGTACGGGTGACGTTATGTTTTGAATATTATTGACGTTTCCAAGCCAATCACCTTTCGTCCAATTTCTTTATGAATTCTATGGAAATAAAGTTTTTGAATTTGACTTTGACTTTGATATATATTTTCATGTAACAGCAAGTAGTACATAGTGAATATGAAAAAACGTTGCTTGAAACTGTTAAGAAAAATCGTAAAACATAAATTGATTGAAAATTGACAGATTTCTATGTTGCCGTATTATTCGAAACCAGCTTAATCAAAAAGCATTTTTTGGAAAATTCAAATTCAGTACTAAAACTAGAGTATTGGGGCTGTTTGGCTATTTAAATAGATATACTGCTATCACTCTCCCAACCATTGCTAGATAAAAAGTTCTTAGAAGAAAAGCTTGTAAATGAAACCACACGGTGAAATAACAAGTTTTCATAAAGGAAGCAAAAGTTACACTTACACTCAAAGTCGAGTTCATTTAGTAGAGAGAAAAAAACGCTTTCAACACATTTGACCTGGCATTCTATTAACGTAATTGGCTATTAGTCAGATGAACTTTACGTAGGTGAGGCGTTGTAATACAAGACTTATACGAACCAATATGTACAGATGAGGGAACTACGTCGGATGTTCGTGAAGTTACTACTGATTGTGAAAGTGTAATTTAGTAGTATTACATAAAAGACTTGGATAATGGCCTTAGGACAGGACTTATCTGTATCAATTCAAAGAAGTGTTTAGGTATCAAGGAGTTTATTTATTGTGAGTTGTTTCTTGAGAATAATATTCGTCAAACAGCTTTAAGCTTTGTAGCTTTAAGTTTCATTAATGTACTAACGTTATAAGATATTAATTTAAGTATAAGTATAAGTAGTATCTACAGTGTTGTGTTATTATAACTTATTTAGCTACAAATAAAGATTTTCTTTCTTTCTTTCTAACAACTAAATTTGATTAAAGAAATGTCTTCGCAGCTCTAAACGATTAATTCGATGTTTTTTTTATTTTGGCAGAAGTTTAAAAAAATAAAATATTGATATTTTTATTTTTCATAAAATTATTGATATTTTTATTTTGATAAAAACTTTAGCCTGCCATTTCACCCGATTCTAAGTAACGATGCGATCTAGTGTTATGTAGAATGTTTGTCTAGCAGGTTTTATGATGTTCTACAACCCTTTTCTGAAAGCTGAAGTACACCAGTTGTAATGTAAATACTTCGAATGACTCTTCGCCCCGATAGTACGCTCGGAAACGGAAACACGGTAGGTTGTTAATCACTTAATTGACGTTGCCTGAAACCGGATGCCGCACCGTTCCATAGACGAAGCAATTGGCTTAATGCAGCTGTCGCTGCCCCGATATAATTTCAACTGACCTTTTTAGAATGATTCATTTGGTTGCACAGAAGAAAAATCAATTCGATGTAATGGAGTTGATTCATCGGTAGTGACTTTAAGCCGAGCGTATTGATACGAATTTCGATTGGAAATTTACTTACGATTCTTGTGTATTAAGTGTGCAAGCACCATTAACTTACACCCATTCTACCATCACCCAGCCTGCGGGCTCATATAGTACTTCGAGAGTGTTCGTGTTCGTGTTTCGTGTTTAATTGTACGTGTTCAGTCTGATAAATTTTGTGCAAAAACGTACGCAAAGTGTGCCCGGCCTTACATTCTCCTAATTAATTTTTATTGGTCATTTTTTGGTCTTGTGTCAAGGTAAGTTTTTGTGATTGTTTGAACCACAAGCACTGAATGTGGCTCACTCGTAGCGGTGTGTGGCATGATGTAGTTTTAAGTCAATCCCTGTTTTCACATTTGAAATACCATGTATTTAGAGATGTGAAAATTCTGAGAATATTTTAACTCTCTTTTAATACAGACCTTTTATCTTGCACGTGTGATTTAAAAAACCCTATTCGCCTTGCTCTTATCTCCAAGAATACATAGTTTCAAGTTACTAGCTCTGAGAACGTAGCAAAAGATTTATCCAACAGCCTTAAGAAAGTATTCCATTAATCTACTTCCTTAGGGCTTTCTTTTATCCGCAAATGAACATATCCATAACGTAGGCTTATGTTTGGAAGCTGGCCAAACTACTTGGCCAACCTAATTCACTTCAAATGACACTAACATGACCAACAATGGAGACAGATTTGAATCACAATGAGTTTGCGTGTTATGTGACTACCCGAACTCAATGAAAGTAGAACTTTCGGGAATTTCTGAAACCCGATGAATTTTTCCACTATGTTGTACAGTTTTCAATTTGTATCACTCTTTTTTTGTTGCCTCTGTGTCTCGCTGGCAGTAAAAAGCCTCAAAATTTATTTTTAATTTACCTTTATTATATACACGTCCTACCTTCATAAAAATCACCTTTCTCTAGCTTCAAAGGTTTGCTGGAAGAGAATGTTCTTAGGGTTAACCTCGCCTTTGTACATGTATTACCTTACCACTTTTTTGTATTTTGTTACGTGTACAATAAAGAATAAAGATTCCAATAATATATTATGGGATAATAATTTTTATTTAATTATGTGACCGGCATCATAACTCAGTTGGGTCAGTAACTCTGTAATCTGCCCTGTAGGTCGTGGGTTCAATTCCAACCCAGTGCAAATGCACAATAAATATGCAAACTATATAGGTACTAGGTATTGCCCGCAGCTTTGTCCGTGTGGAATTCAATTTTAATATGTACCTTTAATATGTAGAGATATTTAGTAAAAAACTGTATTTTGACATTACAAACAGTCACTTCAATTCTATTTATTTGTATAGAATACTTTTTAATCGTTCAAAGAATAAGTGATATTTAAAAAATTGGGATACTGACAATTATATTATCCTACTATTTTTTTACAATTTAAACAGATTAACATCAACAATGTATGCCGTAAGTAATGTGAGACGAGGCGAGTTGAGTCTCTCAAAACGATAGTTCAGTGAGAAACCTGAGCCGCTCTTGATTGCGGACCAATACAGGCCATTCCCATTATTCGATACATTAGCTTTATTGGCGCGGTGTTTGCTGTCAGACCGTGCCTACACCAATGTTATTTTCCGGTAATAGCCAGCTTTTATTAGCTCTGAAAGTTTCTTCTCAAAAGCATAAGCTCTTTATTGGATTAGTTATAAAATGTTAAAGATGATGTTCATCGTCAATTATTATTGTACTTGTAATCTAGAAAAGAGTCAAAGCGAGTTGATTCATATTGAAAGCATGTATCTAACAATAAAAAAAATACCGTCTATTTATATCAGTTACACGAAATAAATGAAGTTCTATTCATTCGAGGCACTGGTTCTCTCGAACCAGTGTGTTGAAAGGATTTTAAGTGCGCCTCAAAGAGGCTCTTATCGTGCACTTGACACATGTCTTCGAATTTTTAGTTCTAGGACATGTCGGTTTCCTCACGATTTTTTCCATCACCGTTTTGAGAACGTTGTATTGCGCACATAAATCTTTTAATCGATAAACTCATAGGTGCACATCGGCATTGGAACCGGCGACCTCCAGATTGAAAATCGTGGTCAGTACCACTAGACCACCATACATGAAGTGTGTCATGTTAACGGAAGCACTCCCCCGACCGTTGCTACCTTGTCGCGGCGGGCGCACTCCGGTGAACTTGCCAACCCAAGGTATAGCTAAGAGGAACCGGGGAGGGGTGAGAGCGGGAGAAGAGTGCCGGTATTACGATGCGCCTCCCGCTCTACTTTGCGCGGCCACGATGGGGTCCCCACTGTAAGATGGCGGCCCCAGGGAAAGAGGAGCGTCGGATAACGAGGCGCCGCTTTCCCTATCCACTGCGGTCCCCGTCCCCGAGGTGGCTGTGAAGCACCATCTGTCAAAGGAGTAACGGAGGAGAATGGTGACAAATGTATTTAAATCTGCATGAATTTGTCAAGAACTCATTTCTCAGTAATCTCACTGTATTTACCGTGATGGGTAATTCAAGAGGTTTACACTGTGAGTCACGTACACTTTCTGGCTGTGAACTCCAACCCGTCCTCTCGATCCCACAAATGGAAGCTCAGGCAAGTAAGTTATAAAATCCTCCCGCGTCTAAAAACCCTTAACAAACTTCATTTCTAAAACACCGCGGCGCCTAATCGCCGTCCCAACACAAACAGAGATCAACCGCTGCAGCCCTTTTGTGAACTTTAACTTAATTAGCATAAAAGCCACAAGTTTCTGTAAATACCGAACGTGACGATTACTCATTCAGTGGCAGAATACTGGTCTTTGTATGTAAATCATGTAAGCTAGGTAGCTTAGACGGAATTTTAATTAGTGGATTTATTTAAATTTTTAAGAATTTTATTTATTTCAGTAAATAGAAGTTACCTTCAAGAGGTTTTTAGCTATTTAAATTACATTACAGATAACTGATCCGTATATAACATTATGTAGGTATCTATCTATTCCTTCTGTTATAATCTATTTTCAATAATAATTTTCTATTTAAATAATCTATTTATAGTAATGTTATTTAAAATAGCTAAAAATCTATTAACGATAAATTCTATTAATTAAAATATATAAAATTAGTTTTCAATTTAATGGATTGCGAACTTTTTCGAAAATGTTGAAATTTCGATTACATTACATTAAAGAATTAACATACAAATACAAAAGTTGATTTCAAGATTATTATAAACCCCAATATTTTTAAGAAAACAGCAGTATTTCAATGTCATTTCTCTTTCTCTTAATTATGTTGTGCAGAAGTTACTCAAAAGATGTGATAATATTACAAAATATAATACCTACTATATAATTTACATATTTCAAAACGGAAGCCCATTTTTTGTCTTTATATACATACTAATCTCAGAATAGTAGTGATTTTAATGCCGTTTTCACCAATAGACAAATTCACGAGGAAAAATTCCAGTCATACTAATACCAGCCTCACGAAGGCGCGGGTGATCGTTAGATAAAACTCCCAAGAGATTCTTAAGTACATAACTTACCCACATATGAGATATGAGTAACGCTAAAACTTTCATCTTTCGCAGTTTATCCGACACACATGACATCTGTCAGGGATTACCCACGACTTATGATTTGCGCCGTTCGCTTACCAACCAAGCTCTTACGAGTTTGCCGGTTTGTTGTAAATGTAATTTTGCTTCATGAAATTGAACGAAAACTAATATGTTGTATACAACTTCCGTTGCGTTGCTTTGAACCTTGCCTCGTTGAAACGATCGATCACTCGGGTACAGATAAGCCTATATCGAACTCCATCCGCTTTTGGATTGAGCACACAGACAACCTACTTACTAATGATACAAATACAAATAGTTTATTTGGAACGAAACACGATACATTAAACAATAAGAAACGATGACTACTGCAAAAGTTAGATTAAACTGTGTAGCAGAGTCAGCGCCCACCTCCTTAACCAGTAAGCAGTGGTTCCACAGTTAGTTAGTTTAAATAAAAGTGATCACCAATAAGTATATACCCAGGCGATAGAGTTTCTTTTCGATCTTGGGTTTTGCATCGTTTTTGTTCGTGGCTTACGTAAAACATCACCAAAATGCGCAACCAACAGTTCTGTTGTTCTGAACATTAGTTATTTTTGTGAATTACCACTGCTACTCTGCTACTTGCATGTTGCGCGGAGTGAGATCGTGTGAATCGTGAGAAATATGCCATAGAGCTCACGCCTAGTTCGTTCTGAGAAGTACTGCCACCATGCCCATTTCTGCCACCATGCAGTGACGCATTCGTGTTACTGTGTTCCGGTTTGAAAGGTGTGGTTGCCGGTGAAATTACAGGCACATGAGACATTCCACCTTCACGTCTCACAGTTACGGGCGCATACGATGCGACTTGGGTCTTGTCGTACCTAGTAGGGGAGGACCCAAGCTGCATCGGTTGTTATGGGCAGAGGTTACCACTAACACCAGGTGGGCCGTCGGCTCGTTCCGCAACTATGTAACATAAAAAAACTTCTACAGTTATTGTACTATTTCGAGTAGGTATCATATATATCATATTTGGAAAACATTAGTTATTTAACGACTATTATTTTACAATTTATTCTTCTTACTACTGCTTGTTATGGAACGAGATTACTGCTTTAGAGAGCCTTCCGCTCTTTTCGTTAATTAATCACATAAAATAAAAATTACTAAGCCGACTGTATCAATTGGTGAACCGTGGACATAAAATATTTAATTTCCTTTGGGCGTATTTCATTTCCTTAATTCGCTTTTTTCATTGTCGTTTCGGTGGTATTAAAGATTTTTCAAGTTAATTTACTCGGCGATTCAGAGTTAAATTGATCATACAAAACACCAGCTAAGAAATTAAAGGCTATGACGGTGGTTACCCGATTTTGAGTCGTTCAAATTCATTTGATGAAAGACCGCTGAGATTTCCTTTTGTGCGGTTAAATCTACAAGAATTGGGGTCTTGACCCTCTTCGAATGTTCATATATAGATGATTGTATTTTAGGCAAAAAAGTACCCAAACCAATAGTCGCATCGCGTCCATTAAATCGGCACACACAGATTACAAAGCGATTTTTACATTACATTCAGTGCTGAGCCAGATAGATATCTATGAAACTGAACGCGCAGAGTTCCAGTACTGATATTGTTGTATCAATGCTGGATATGTATATATATATATATATATATATATATATATATATATATATATATATATATTAACACCCAGACACAGAACAAAAACCTATGTCGTCACAAAAATGTTTGTCGTGGGTGGGGATCGAACCCACGATCTTCAGCGCAGAAGGCAGGGTTACTACCAACTGAGTTGTGAGGCCAGTCACAGATAAATGATCCAATTCACTATCAGCTGGAGTCGTGCCCAAAACACTAATGACACGACAGGGTAAGACTTCCTAGCACGACCACTTTCATTAGATTGGTCATAGTGCGTGCAATCGTAGTGAAGTTGTGATTTACTTCCGATCCACAAGCATTGAACTAACTGGGAATGGCGGTCCGCGCATAAATAATGCACGAGATATGTAGCAGTCTGCTGAGACCCAATATTCGGGGTGATTCGGGAAGCACGTCCGACGGGGATTCATATTTCATCCCGTCTGAGCGCCGCCCGCAAGGGATGGGAGTCTTAAACTCGGGATCACCGTGAATTATTGGAGGAATAGAATTACGAGTATTAGGGTGTTTGGTGTATTTTTGCAAATAACAAACCGGTTCGGAAACTTTTTTTTAGTAAGTTTTCTTTAACCGGTAATGATGAGGTTTTGGTCAATTTCGAGTTGGAACCGTTTCTTGATAACAGTATTGCAAAGTATAATACGCAATTGTTCCATAAATCCTATTGATTATATGATTCGTAATGCTTCGTCAGTGAATATTGAACCTTCGGTTGCCTTATTTCGAATGTCAGTCGACACAAATTGCTGTAATTAGACCAAATTTGTGTTTAAATTAATATAATTAGGACGCCAATTTTCTCGAGATATTTTTGGTTGGGTTAAATTATTATACAACATTTTTTTTATGGAAATCATTATTAGGGTCGCTATCATTATCATTTAGATATGTATGTATGTATAATTACACTCCTCCTCAATCTATACAAATAAATAAAATTGGAGTGTCTGTTTGTAATATTAAAATAACCGCTTTTTACTAAGTCCATATGGATGTATTACACGGTACATATAACAAAACAACATTTTTTTTAAATTTTTGTCTGTCTATCTGTCTGTTTGTTCCGGCTAATCTCTGAAATGGTTGGACCGATTTTGACGGGACTTTCACTGGCAGATAGCTGATGTAACAAGGAATAACTTAGGCTACTTTTCCAAGGGGTAAAATAGGGGTGCATGATAAAACCGAATTCCATGCGGACGAAGTCACGGGCAACAGCTAGTAGTCTTATAAATAAACATACCTTTTATTTATCTTCTCACGGCTTTGCTTTTGTTCGTTGTAAGCGCGAAACCTGGATTTAAAGAAGCATCACAAAAAGCTTAACCACAATCGGTTTCTTAATATATATTGGAGCATTTTATTTCAGAGAATTCAGTAGACAGTCATCGTTTTTATATAAATCGTTAGATCTAAAACAAATTCACACACCAGATATAAACCACCGCCTCTAATTTGGACCAAAACTAGCACATATAACTTGCGGACGTCACCTAACGTCATAGAGGAATAATAGTATGAGCACTTTTGGACCCATGTGAGTATTCATTTCAGATCAACTCAGTGAGTTTGTAATTAACAAAATCAACTGAATACATATATTTTACAGGAATAGCTTGTGATAAATATAAATTAACTGGAATTTACCATAAAAATAAATTTCTACGTGCAAACACAATATTCCATGTTGACTCAGGTAAACCAGATTACTCAGTCATCTCATGCGGTGAAATTACACAGGGATTCGTGTGAGTAGTGGGTGACAGGCGCTTTCTTAATTTTGTCCTGTACATGGAGAGGACATTCAATTTTCATATTAGAATTTGATCTTGTTCTTACGTAATACGAGTATATACTGTTAAAAAAAGCCGTTGTACTAGGTTATGTTAGTCAGGTATTTTACGATAACATTCTAGGTTGACCATTAATTTGAAAGTAACTTATGAATACTTTGTAACATTACCGTAACAATTTGCCAGTGGGGGATGGAGTCAGTTAATTTTTCACTCCGTATGGAGCGGAGACAGAGCATTGCATAACTCACAACGAGGTTCCCGAGAAGCAAGTGTTAATAAAATATATCAATCAGGGGCAGCGCTCGACTTACGAGCTTGCATGTTGGAAAAATCAATTTTATGCACTTTTTTTTTTACAAAAGTTTAATGTCGCAATGCTTTATTATTTTGAACAGAATGTTTAAAAATATAAATGTTTTATAGAAAATACAGGCGTCTGATGCATTCCAGATTTGCTGATTTTTTATTTTATAGGTTCACTGACCTACTCAATCGAAACTCAAACAGTGCAAAGTACGGGATTTTTTATGAACGAACATTTTATTTGTTTACTTTGCGACTAGGTTTACCCAAGGGAATTGTCATTGAGATCTGAAATTTACAAATAATAAACAGCCAAAGTTGTTAATAGGCTACGTAAAATATAACATATTTTAGCATTCTGCTGTATTTTTGGTATCGGTAGAACAACGAATAAATTCTCACAGTATAAATTTAACATTACTTTAATCATATTTTTGAGCTGACGTTTCAGTACTTTATTGTTTCAATTGGCCAATATCAAATCAATCAATGACTGCATAATAAAAATCAACTTCGTTTCAGAATATTTCAAGTATCTCAAAATATAAAATATAAATAGGCTATGAATCTAGGATATCAGATTACTTTTATAAAAGCTTAATAAACAAGAAACAGACATTAATCTACTTTGAAGTAAACAGGTCTGGTATATAAGCCAATATCCCAAGGTGAACCACGACTTTCGACACAGTTCACCTAAATAATTTAGTCTCCCGGTAATGGAATGGAACATTTCGGTTAATTAATCGCAGACATTAACAAAGAGGACATTGTAACGATCCCAACTCTGTTGAACCACCAAAATTTCTAATCAATAATCAATTCGAGTATTTTATTTGAAATCAATGAATTGTATTAAAACCTTTTTCATTACTTTGCATTAAATACTTTTTATTCCACATAGAAAGATGACAGAAGGCTACAGGAAAAAGAAAAAGGTTTTGACAGGGGATTCGGATTGGAATAGCGAGCTTAGATGTGTGAGTCGAACAGATTTTATTAAAATATTATTGATTTTGCAAGTAATTATAATAGAAATTTGCATTAATGTGCATAGTTTTGTGATACACGTTTAATAGTGTAATTGGTTCCACCCATGAAACAGTTTCCGTGATATTTCGTGAATACGGGATTTTGTAATGCGTAGTTGCTATGATGACGTCTTAGAACGTATTATGTTAAGTGCGTAATTAGTATGGATTTTATCAAAATGTTGAAGATTCTCTTGTCTAAATAAATAAATGAAAGAGAATTATTATGGCTTAACCATTATATTATTTTGTTGTGAATATTATCAATATCTGTTCGATGAATACCAAAACCCATAACATGGTTTATGGTCTGCTGGCCTGATCCTCACGGTGTCAACGAAAGCCAGGAGTCAGGGATTCCCTTGTTAGTTAGGCCCAGGCAATTTGAGCGAACTGGGTGTTGAGTTTTCCCTTTGTTGGGCTCAGCAAAGCTCCCACATTGGTTGTTTCCTGAACTTGGATAATGGGGACTTGTCGAAGTGGGTCATGCCTTCAGCACCCATACTAAATCTATTTTCAGGATCCATTTGATGTGGTCCCTCACACATCTCGCGGTACACGTCTTAATTCTGCTGTCTTTGGCTACGGCCTGCAGGAGATAGACCTTAGGGCTGGCACTAGGAATACAAAGTCGAGAAAGCCAATCTCGCATACATTAGTCAGAATAGTTAGAAAGGTACACATTTACAATCTCTTGTGTTTTGTACCTTCATGCACAATTATAATTAAATACGGAGTAAGGACGCAACTCCTTGTTTTGCTCTCACACATTTTTGTAGCTAGTTTAGGTATTTAGGTACACAACTGATAATTTCAGAGTTTATACGGATGTTCCTTTTATTTATTGATACTGATTCTACTGGTTTAAATCAATGATTCCAAGAATAGTTGTGTTGGTTTTATGTTTTAAGTTCTAAACAAATATTTTATAAATAATTTTACACTTATCTAATATTTTAGAGTATCTCAAAGATCAGATGTAAATAAAGTATTTATTTAATAGACGATACAAATAATGGCTAAATCCGCTATTATCTGTAAAGGAGCTCCATTGTATAGATTAATGCCTTCTGACGATACATTCACAGATGTTAGTTGGAAATGTTTTATAATTATTATATTGAAACAACTTGGTCCACGTTACCAATCTGATGTGCACAACAGATCATTTAGCCTATCATAGTTTATATTTTAGTATAAGATAGAGTGAAGATGTAATATCCACTTTGTATTAATTTAATGAATTGATTTATATTTGAATGATGGAAATTGGTTCACAGATGTTGATACATTAACACTTACTATGCTATTTATTTTTAGTTTGCCTTTTGCCGGCTTGTTGAGCGCAAAGGTTTATGAATAAGTATTGCTATCAAATAACAATGTTATGATATTACTAAGCTGTGTCTAGTTTTCGTAATAGCTTTCCAAAGTGAGACTGGTAATCATCCATTATTATCACTGTTGCCGAACCTACCACCTACTCTTACTTTATTTTACCGGTACTGATATATTGGTTTGAGAAACCCAGATATCTCACGGAATTGCTAGTTAGGCTATGCGGTCTGGTCAAAAAGGGGTACTACTCCACCTAGCTGTAATACCTAAATGGTCAGCGTATTGGTTTGTGAGATCTGTAACCACCTCAATTGATCAGTTTTGAATTATTGTTAGGGTTGAGACACATTGCTAAGTACTGTCATTTATTATCATCTTATATATTGATAATGTGCTCTGCTTGTTCTGCATTATGACATTATACCTCAGTTGCAATCTCAGTACGAGTTTAGGAACTTACGGAATGTGAAATACATTCATTAGCATAAGTGAGCCAAGCTCTTATTTATAATTTAATTTAAATTACTGTTACATTACAGTAAATCATTGTGGATATAGGAGAGTTTTATACTCTTTTCATCATTAACTCTTGCTCGTATGCTATACGAGTTAACTAAATCTCTTCGGAGAATAATAGGACCTTTCCTCTTCTTTTGATTAAGGAGGGTTAAGTTCCGCAGGTTCGATGGGATAATACTTTATTATGCCACGAATAGAGGATTTCCTAGACGACAAATCCTAGAGTTGTCAGGAGTCGAAATTCATAGCATGGCGCGGGGAGGGGCGTCGAGCCATAGTTTGTGAAGATGCCGTTGGCCCACAAACTATGTTCGTGGTATAAAATAACTAACTGCTATTTTTACAGCAGTATTAAATAAATTTGTTATTCACTTTTCATTATTAAATTAGAGTGTGTACTATTCCATTAGTTCAAACTTTTAATTAATTATAACAATCTACTTTTGTAATAGTACATTTATAATTCTCCAGATCTAATATTTATTCTTAGGGACTTTCTTCACTACGCTACCCAATACCATGTCTTATGTCTACTACCAGCATACCTCTTAAAGAACCTTCTACTTAACGGGTTACTATGAAACACAACGTACAGTCCTACCACTAATTCGATCACACTATTGGCCATTATAGATATTAAGATTTAGAATATATTTTCGAAAATTTTTCGATCTGAGTGTCTTATGACGGATGGAAGGGGGAGGTCCGTGACAACATCCTTTAGGAATACTTGACGACGTTGAACATGGAGTTCTACAGTTCAAAATGAGTGAGTGAGTAAAACATTTTTCACCGAAGTGAACAGAAAATTAAAAGTAATAAATAATAATAATAATAATATTGGTGGACAATTCACACAGAGCCAGCTAGTCCCAAACTAAGCATAGCTTGTACTATGGGAACCAGACAACTGATAGAATACATATATATATACCTTTTTTTTGTAAATACATACATATAATATATATTAACACCCAGACATAGAACAAACATCTATATTCGTCACACAAATGTTTGTCCTGGGCGGGAATTGAACCCACGACCTACAACGCAGAAGACAGAGCTACTACCAACTGAGTAGTGAGGCCTGTCAAGAGTCACTTTTAACTATAAATGTATATAGTATATAATAAAGGTGATAATTGCGATTTCGAAATTTGAATTTTCATCTCTGTCGCTACTTTTACACAATCAGGGTCTACCGAGGTGGTGATAGTGACAAAATAGTGACGGTAACGAGGTCCCTCATTATTGATTAATTCCACAGTGTTATTTCACAACGGGCTCAAAAATCAAGTCCCCATACACGGCTTGCCTTTAAAGCTGTGTGGCGGTTTTAACAAGAGAAGCACACTCTATATCTGAAAGTGACTTTCAGAGATATATTTCCCTCCTCTTCTCAAAGTCTTGAAGAAAAATCTCGTCACCGCTTGATTGTTTTCGCGGAACACACACTCGTATCTAAATCTCCATGTGGGTTTAGGCCATGCTGAAGAACGGTCGATGTCTGTTTCGTAGTGATATATAATAATTAAATATAATTAAATAAAAAATCTATTCATTGAATTTTCCTGTAAACTTTTTAACTTTAAATTTCTTTTGTATTTTTGTATATACGTTTGATTCTCCCGGAAATTAAATCACGGAAAAACATACAAAGGAATTTGAGGGTCCCATCACACATAATCAAAAACTTACATTGGTAACTAAAATGCTAAACAGTGCCTCTGCACCGTCCGTTTGAAACTATTCATTCAGGAATCTACATGAATGGTTTCAGAGACGTGAATTATGCACGCATGTGGCTATCTTTATGCGGAATGAATGTCCTATTGTTGGTTTAGCCATGAGCTGTTACATAATAGCCGCAGTTCAATGCAAGCTATCTACGTACTTTTATTTATTTAAATCAGGCAATACAGTAGTCAAAATTCACGAGACCTATCGAAATATACATCTTACAACTAAAATGCAGACTGTGATATCAAGGGAATAGCGAGTTATTATTTTAGAAAAGTTACAGTGTTCATGTCAATTGCAAAATAAAAGGTCCCTTGGTGACGCCAAAACTACAAAAATCAATATAAATAAAATATGTAAATCAAATAATCATGACGCCATAATTTTAAATAATCCTGTCCTCATCCAATCTCGTTTAGATTGCTCCTCTTCCCGTCCCTGGGCCTTTAATTTGACACATAACAGCCCGCAATAAACAAATTTTATCTCAAGGGTACAATTCAGCTTATTTCCCTGATTAAATTTGTGGACACGAATGGTGAGAAAAATATCATGATTATTACGGATAACTCATAGAAATACCTGTCTCCGGTGAGATTTGTCTCTCTTATGAGCAATTATTCGATAATTTGATAATTGTAAATTATGCGTAATTCCCTGTGTGGGAAAAACCCTTAACTCATACATCTCAGTCGCTTGCTCAAACCACCATGCATAAGTTTTTATATATTTTTAATATATATATAATCGTTGATAAACTAATGACAATTCAAATATACTGTATATAAAGACATTAGCGAGTTTCATAGAATTACAACACATAAGTTCACTGTATACCAAAAAATATTAACTCAAAACAATGCATTTTGCGCGACTAATACAACAACGTGGAATATACATTGAAAACTCGTGTTTATATAGCCGAATAGAAATGAATGTTGTTTTAATGACACTTCAAACCATTTGTATAAAAAATAAAATAAATATAGCTGTGTTTGTCCACATTTTATTTATGCTCAGGTTCACAAAATACATTTTGCAGGGAAACGAAACTATAAGCAATGCAGGTTTAAAAAAAATAACCATTCAATCTTTTAATAAAGAAGGTCGTCGGATACGAGAAAGATTATTGTTTTAATATTGATGCTCATTTCACAATTACTAGCAACCTCAACATAGCTGTTACCACTTAAATTCCGTAATGAAATTTATTTTATTTTTCCTTATTTGGGAAACATACAGTACATAAATTATGTTAGCTTAACACTAATAAATAACACAGAAACCAGTGAAGTTTCCACCATGAGGTAGTACAGTTTAGGAAACTTGTGAACTTAAAAAATATTACAAAATAAACACACACACAAATATAAAGTAGCATTAACAATAACAATCTAAATTAATTACACAAGTGGCAAATGCTTGACATAAGTTGTCGACGAAAGGATGGAGCTGTTAAATTAAATATATATCAATATCGTTAAAGAATTTGTTGTGGATAGCACATGCTCTATTAAGGAAAATATTCTTGTTATAATTCGTTTTGGAAGTCGGGGTGCAAAAAGTTTTCTTATGTCGAAAAGATATTCGGGGGCAATGCAAATAAATATTTTCGAGTAAGAGTCCGGAATCAACATCATTTCGTAATAATTTATACAAAAACATTTGATCCCTTATCACACGACGTAAAAAAAAATTTAATTATTAAATATAATTATAATTATTTATAATTATTTATTTATTAAATTGTACATTTAGTAATTAATTTTTGCACTGGAATATTCTCTAACACTATTATCGCTCTAAAATGCATGCTTAGGGTAAACAGGCCTTTGAGCATACGAAATTAGTCGCTTATTGCTTGCTTGCAGTGAAGCATAAGTTTGCTGACATAATTATCTATGCTGTATTTGCAGTTGTTATAAATAATATGCCTAATTTATTTTGATACTCAATTTTTTATAAGTCTAGAAAATTCAATCGTTCTCATATTGAAATTCAGTTTTACGGTTAGCGATAAAAACTAGGTAATAATATTGTTTTATTTTGTCGAATAAATTAATCTCCTATCTTATCTTACATATTTCATATCATGTACAGTCATATAAAATATGATTTCCGCAAACTGTTATTTTTATGGAGTGCGTTCCAAGACTTCCGTTACCCTTGATAGACTTGAGTTATTACAACAGTTAGTGATGGAGCGATGTAGCCAAGCTTCTATCACCACAGTAGATGCTTCATGCTAGTAACACTTTATTTTTGAATAAAACAATAATTATTATTTTTTTAAAAACGTCTTATATTTAAGTAGTTCTGTGTTAAGAAAGTTTGAATTTGAATATCTACTTGAAATTGCACCAAAAAGTTGTCCGATTGAGGATTTCTTATGCTGTATTGAAATAATCTAGTACAGGCTTTTCAACATGAAGCATTAACGACAGATGTCGTTATAGCTTTATAGCTTCATAATAGAGATCTATTTATGGTCAGCGGCGCGGCGCACTACTCCTACGCAGAGTACGCAAGACAAGTTTTCAATGGATGGACTTGTTATTTTAATGTAATTTGTTTATATTTTATTCACAGTTTTTTGCATCGTCGATTGAGGGCATAAAATCTACAAACTGGCATAACCGTCTCGCATGATACCAAAAATAAAAGTATACCATCCAAAACTGAAACCGAATACCGCTTCGTCACTGAAGAATCTTTTACCTTTTAAGTGCAATAAACGACATATTTTAAAGGTACATAAAATACGTTTAAATATACATAATAATAGTTCATTCAGAAAGTGTTTCCGGACTCACACGCAGGCTAACAAAACAAAGCAAGAACACAACAGCCGGATCTTCAACATCGGTTAAACTCATGTCGTCAGAATAAGTTGTTAATCTATAAAACAGTATTCATGCCCCACCTTAATACCTATTATTATACAAATAATAATATAAGATATATTTGTTACACAAAATGATCACTATTAAATGCATCGTAGGAACGAATAATAAATTAATTAAATTCAATTTAGATTCCACTGTCAGCCCTTTCCTTAATAAAAGTTGTAACATTTCTCTTAAAGTCCCACAAAAGAATTTTCATCAAAAAAAACTTTTAAAAGTTCCTAAAAGGCAAAAACCAAATGCTTTTCCAGCCGTTCAAAGTTTTTCTTGAAATGGTAATGAAAAAAGTGAGATAAAGGTTACGGCAAAAGGTGTTACGGGGGGAGGTACATTAATAATGAAAAGCTTTGAAAAAAGAAAATATTTGAAATGAATTTATAATGTATTTTCCACGTAGTACTGTTATATTAAGCAGCTACTGAGAAATGAAATAATGGCGCAACATGACCATCTGTTGTAACTGTCTGTGATTCCTGATCTGAGCAAAGCTAGTTTGCTGCGATTAATTGCATGTGCAAGACACAACTTACGATATTAATATAGCATATATTAATTTTGCTATGGAATTAGTGAGGGTATATAACTAAGTATAACTAGTTCCCAAGCAATAGATTAATAGACTTAATGAGATACAAAATCGGAGCTCCTGAGAATATAATCATTCAAATGGTAGATTTAAATGGATTAATCGAAGCAGGGAATTTTAAATACTAACGAAACTTTTTAAAATTTGTTGCTTGATCTATAACACTTATCAAAACTATTTCATATTTACATTCCTTAGTTCTGGGTGTTTCTAACTAACGGCTTGGCTAAAATATTTGACTCATAATTAAACTCAACGCTCAGTTGCCGCCTTACGAATGAGCCACATTAACTGTTTAAGTGGCGCTACAGAACGTTAAAATATTAGCTATTCCAGTTCTCTAGACAGCGCACTAACAATACTAATTAAGTAGCTCTAATTAGCGCTGCGAATAAGCATTTAGATATTCGGTTTTATTCAATATATATGATAAAACGGTTGCGGTTAGCGGAACGTAAAAGCCATTCCGCAACATGTGGTAAGCTCGATGTGTGGGACTAGGGGTGAGCTCTCAAACACCGAACACTGAATATTACAAATGAAACGTTGAACAAGTTTTCCAGTTTAGATGTTTGTTCTGTGTCTGGCTGTTAATATGTATTATACGTATGTCTGAAAGGTTTTTGGCTGAAAACCAGCGCTGGAAAATTACTCGGCATATGCTGAGCCAACCCCTTTTTCGGCACTGGACGCACAGGTAAGTATTGTAATATTTTTTCTTGTTTGTTTTATGTAGTTCATTGCTCTTTTTTCTATTTATGTCCTATGTGCTGAATAAATGTGTTATCTATCTATCTATCGATCTTTCTATGTATTTACATATGTATGTATTCTATAAGTTTTCTGGTTCCCATAGTACAAGCTATGCTTATTTTGGGACTAGATGGCGCTGTGTGGATTGTCCACTATTATTATCATTATTTTTCAAGTGTTGCTTAACGCCACAATGATTTATGTAGTCGCTAAGCATATGGTAACATACAAAAGTAACACATATATAGGTATATTGTGAATTGCATACTTGAATATACAATATAATCTTTCCAAACCACTCCTTTTTATCGTCGCGTATATGGGAGAAACTGTATTTATTGACCCTTCACTAGAATGTGTCCTGTGTGTCCTTCCTTAAAAAGTTTTGTTACTTTGTTTTAATTTGTGATTCTGAATTATCTATAATAACAAACATAAACAAACGCTTTCAACTTCATTGAAAACGCGGCTTAACAATTGTCATTACATTGCAACCGGATAAAATATTTAAATTAAAAATGTGGTAAAGTGAATTCGGTGCTAAAATACATTTAAATAGACTTGCATGAACTCCAGAATACATATATACATACATACATGTCTTTATCAAAATCATAAAAATATTTTGGATGTATGAGTACTAGTCTCGAAAATTTTACCGGGATCTGCCAGTAAATTTATATTTACTGCGGAACAAAGATAAGGTTTTTTGTAGGACTTACCTAAAGTGTCTTATGTATAATATTCTACTTATTCTCGTATTAAAAAGCTTTTTTTTTATTTCTAAACATCTTTTTGTTATCTACACGCGAAATCTTCTGCGCGTGCAGTTTATGAAGTTCCAAACAACTTAAACAAAATATAATATTTACTGAGCAACAGTGAAAAAGCTGTTAACTGAAAAGATTCGAAAGTTCAAAGAGATACGCGACACTCCGAATGAAGAAAGCAAAACGGAAACAGAAAGGAAGTTTATTATCTACCGAATATTTATGCGTGTTTCGTGAAGTTGTTTGAAACGAGGCTTGTCCATTGTCTATATTTCCAAGTAATACAAATTTTGGTTTCAATATACATAGCTACTTCATCTTATTACTTACTCTACTGACATAAAATTGGTGTGGAATAGGTATTCTTTAACATAAAAACAACAAAACAAATTTTAAACTGTACGAAATCATAGTTATTTGCTATTACTCCAATAATATTATTAATTACACTGAGTTAGTATCAAGATAAGGAAAGGCAAAATGTTGAGCATAAAATGGACTAGAATAAAAATAATGTTAATTTTAGCTCATTGTCTTCAATCACAATATTGAAATGAATATTGCAGAAAGCAACAATTAATTGGATATTTTTAAAATTATCTTGAATAAGTCAACAGTTAAAATAAGATTTAACTTATTAGAAGAAAATATGAACCAACCAACCAACTGAAATGCTAAATGTTTTTTGACAGCTGTCAATTTTATTATGACAACTTTTTAAATACTCTATACTTATAATACTATATACTTTTTTAAATCTGTGCGTGCTCACATTGCAACTGTTACGTAATACAATTTTGACAACGTCATCAAGATGAGATTTTTGCATGAATCACTCCTCGGTGTCACTTACAAACTTTGAAGTGACGTCATTAAGGAGCGAAGTAAACGCGTAATGGGCCCTTCGTCATCCTAAAAAAGGGTCATTTAAAAGGAATACAGGGTAGAAGGACCACTAAAGTAAACATAAAATAAATATGGCCCAAGGAAGAGATAGAATAAGGAATGTTTGAATCCAGTATATCACTCGATATTAGAGACAAATAGTTCTCTTTAATATACACTACAGAAAGAAAAACAAATAAAGACTGAAAAAAAAACAAACAATTAATATGACATGCAATAGAAATAAACCGCCATTTGGCATTATTGTTTAAAGAAATCTCTTCCATGCCATTTGGCATTATTGTTTAAAGAAATCTCTTCCATGTAACCTTTTAGGACATATGTACTATAAAAATTAAACTGAAGAAAAAACATTTAAGATTTAATTTAATTTGATAGTGCTCTCTTAGACACGAACAAAATGAATATGGGCGAAACGGGGGCTTGAATGTTTTGAGGCAATAAATGGTAATTAGTCCAAAGACTTCAAAAAATTGCGTGCAATCTGAAGATGAAATCGCTACTCGAATACTTACGAGTACTTAGGAACTTGTACACGAAATTCCAATCGCAGCAGCACATACGAACTACCTCATGCGAGTAAACTTGTTTTAGTAGTAAATATTGAATTCTGAGCACCCAGAAAGCTAAAGATATGAGTTTAACGAACCCATCCGAGTGATGACCGCCGTGAAGTTTGCTTAACTTTATCGACAGATAAAGTCGTTTAGCTTCTTCAAGCTAGGTTTGAAAAATTCAGAAGCATAATTGACACTCCGAAACATATTACATTTTTTTGGCTTCAATCTTAAGAATTTATAATAAATATTTTTACTTATTTTACTGAGCAAGTCCGAAAATTTCACTACGTTGCCCTAATTGAGCCTATTTTTCTTTACTCCGTCCCTGTATACGCAAACACGGCAAAAAATACTGTCAGCTTTGAACCCTATGGCTTCAACAAAAGAAACAAAAATACGAATTTTTCCAATGTACTTTTCGGTAATACCTTATTTGAATGAGACTCATGGAAAGTGTGGTTATAATGCTGTGTTTGATAGATTTGTTTGGACGTTAAAAAGCTCTTAGATAAATTGGACTTGGGAGTTCTTTTGCTTGGAACGTAATTGATATTAATGACACCGGAGAGAAGTTTGGTTATAAACCGTATTGTTTGAGGTAATAAACTGGAGTATGTTCTTATGAAAATTCTCAAATACTGATGCTTCTGCGTACAGGAAATGACTTAAATAATTATATAAGACTTTGATAGTTGAGTAGCTTCTCCTACTAGCGTTGTGATTCTCTCTTGAACAACCTGTGGCGAAAGGATTCTCGCCTCAAAGAAAATCCATTCGTGCACTTGACATGTGACTTCAAATTTATAATTAAATGTTTTTTGTAAACGTTTTATTACGCACGCATATAAGTTTTTGAATCAAAAAACTTATTGTACGGTTATATTGTTCCATATTGTAGGCGAGTAGCGTTCTAATGTCTACTGAGCTTCTGTAGCGGACATTCAGAAATTTATCCCATTTGTTGAGTTCGAGTATCCACACGCGGATCAAAACCTGCTTGACTTTATTGTACACATACTTACGTGTAATCTTCCAACACGTCCAACACGTAATACCTGTTTTGTTGGAATGCAAAACAGAGATATAATATATTATGAACCAAAGAACGAGAGCCCAGGATGATGTCAGCCACAGTCATACTTACGAGATACTCCGACAGATTATGTCTATTTGTTTTATATTTTTCAGCAAGTAAAATATTGAGAAAAGAAAAAAGAGGGTCCTTTAAAACAGACCGTCTGTCGTTCCATAGGAATGAACCAAGCTTCTGCAATTACGAGGACAAATGCTCCCGGATAGAGCAGGCTGGGGTCCAAATTTAGCCGGAAAATTCCAAACTTTTAGCAGTCCACCGCTACCAAATAAAATTTACTTCGTTAAACTTTTATTTATTTTGAGAAGACTATTACATAGGAAAAGTTTAAAAAAACATACGTACGCATCTATAATAAGGTATACAGTACCTAAGAAGCTCCACACTTTGAACGGCTGCCAAATTTGGTTAGCAGTGAGTTTCTAGAAATACACCCACCTACTACACAAAATACACCTATTTTAGTATTCTGTCAAGACAACACACCTAACAGGCTTTTTTGTTGCTTTGAAACCACGGTCCAGAGTGCGCAGGGTCGCGATCGACGTATGAAGATACTAAGAGTGCTACGACAATAAGAGTGCTACGACAATAAGAGTGCTACGACATTAGACGAATAAGCTACGCTGCATCAATTGACGCCTTTACAGTACAGTGGCAGCTGCACTGCTTGCCTGAAGCTACTGCGTTACACGGTTGGTTGTTGACCCACACTGGACCCGTGGAGTGACAGTGTGGCCGTCCCGCCATTTTTTATTCATGACATTGCTTGTAAACTTCAAATATCTATAAAAGGCAATGCTACTTCTCACCGTCTACGTGAACGCTGGCAAAGGCCATTTGTGGCCAACAGCTACAATATCCATTCATAAAAAAACCTTGAGCAGCCGTCACTTGGTTGCATCGCGTAACTAAGTAAAAATGTTTAATTTTCATTTACCGAGCAGCTAAGTCATTAAATATCGCTCTAGTATTAATATCTGATAATTTTGCTGTATGTTTTTTTTTTTTGAGAACAAAGTAGCGATAATGTTGATAATTCTTATAAATACAGGCGTAAATAAAAAAAAACAAAGGGGCCACCTGATGTTGAGCGTTATAGCATATAGCAAAAGCGAAACGGCGATGTATATTTTAGTAACAAGAGATGATCAAAACTGTATTGTGTAGATATCTTAAACTAACGGGAAAACCATTATACATTTTATACATAAACAAGATTCAAGGTTCAAAGAAATTACACGTCTGAGTTGGGAGACACATCAGATTATTCCAACCATTTAGATCTCTATCTGCGTACTCTTGTACGGGCATCTCACTTATTAAACACACTTGGTACCGGCTTTGCCGACGACTTAGAGCCGCATTTTTTCACGTTTATACTCGTACTTGGTTAATTTAGAATACAATTAGGGCACATTTTTAGGTAAACTAGACTATTGGGAAAACAGTTACTGCTAGTTTAGTTTTATATACTTAAAATATTGAGGATTGTATAATGTTGTATGTAGTTTAATTTTTTTCTAAAGTAATACTGCGTGCAAGTCTTTTATAAACTGCTTGCCTGATCTTCTATAGCTTTTCAGGGTTTAAATTAAAAACTAGAAATCAGAAAACCAAAATAGAGCTTCGCAACTAAAAAGTATTTAAAGGTAACCAGCGTCTACAATGATTAAATGCTTCGTGGCATCACCCCACTCTCGCCTGTACAGACTGGCGTCGCTGCAAATTCCCACATTATCAAAGCTCCCGGCTTATCTATTCAGGCTAATATGAAAATACGGAGCTTGTCACCAGAGGAGGTAGTAAAATACGGCCTTAACAACTATGGTTTTATGGCGTATAAAATGTGTCGGAGTTCGCACTTCATGACGTACCAACGGGTCAACCCGACCGTAAAAGGCAGGATCAAAATCAACGAGTTGAAAGGATTTCAGTCTATGTAGTTTTATCACAATGTTATTTGGCACTATGTTAACTCAGTGTTAAGTTTGACACTTTCTTGAGGACGAATGTTTTTTATAAAATTTACGCAAAAATTTGAAGGTGATTGAATAACAACTTTTTTTTACTATTCATTTATAATTGCGTATTTGCAATATAAAAAAGACAAATCTGTATAATCAACAAAGAGTAGAACTTGTTTCGTGAAAGCCTATATATATATATTCTGCCGCCAGGCAGTAACGCACAAGCTGTTCTGGTTTGAGAGGTATAACATTACTGGCCCCTGATACTTTTCACTTTCACTTCACCAAGATAGTCTACACCAGTGTAGACTATCTTGGTTCGTGTAAATAAATAAATAAACAAAAAGAAAAAATAGAAAGAAACCTTTAAGTTCAAGTCACATTTCAAATCAGTTATTAATTTTAGAGCACTCGTTGTGTGACTACGACCGCTACGCGACGTAGACACACTACGACTGCTGCATATACGAGTACGTAGCGCTGCGCTACGATAATGACAAAGCTTTTTCATCAAAAGGTTTGTTTCTCATATACTACGTCATGCCATTAGAAAAATCAGTCAAATGTGTTTTTTTTTACTGTAAGTGATGAAGTAAACAATGGATGAAAAAATCGCCACCAAAGATGTTACCTTTATTTTTCTAAATTCAGTTGGGCGCACATTGTTTACTATTTATTGAACGTTCTAAAATGGTTCACTTGGATCTCCTTGCGCGACCTTCTGACCTTTTCTTATCTTTTTCGTCTTAACGATTGAAGTTTGTTGCACTTTTCTTTATTATTATATTAATTTTATCGTAATGACAGAAATTTTTACAGTCAGCTAAAACAAATAATATTAAAATCACGCATTAGTTTCTAAATTAATGAATAAAAAATATTCAAAGCCGACTACCAAGTATTAGCAGATCACTAATCAAAAGTCTGGTCGAGTACATACCAACACGCGCTGCGTCTTCATCTCGACCGATATTGGAAAATTCCACGAGAAATTATTTGCGCTACGCGTCCGCCAATGCTGCAAAGTAACCGCTGGTTTCAGTATCACTTATCCAAACAAAAGAACTTATTCTACTTATTTTTTGCATAAAAACTAAGACATGCACACACACTTATTACATACTAATAATATATACTATATAATATAATAATAATAAGTAGTAATAGCACTGTTTGGTAGGACTTTTATTGATTATATACCCAGGTATATAGAGGTTATTTTATTTGATACAGTTGCGGAACGAACTGATGGCCCACCTAGTAATAAATGGTAGCATCTGCCCATAACTAGCAATGCAACTTGGTTCTTCCCCTAGTTGGTACGACAACACCAGAGTCGCGTCGTATGAGCTTGTTACTCTGAGACGTGAAGGTGAAATGTCCCATGTGCCTGTCATTTTACCAGCAACCACACCTTTTAAACCTGAACACATAGCGCGAATGCATTACTGCTTGGCGGCAGAAATGGGTATGGCGGCAGTATTTACCCGGAAGAACTATGCGTCGGTTTTATTGCTGCAGAATCTTTGCCGCAAACTAGATCATTGTAAGGATAATTTTTTTTTCAGAGTATATTCAAAAGGTAAAGTATAAGATCAAAAATTGAGCGAAAAATATCACAACCGGATATAACAATTTTGATCCATTTTGACTAGTCGAATTAAACGAGTTTATTGCGGTATTATAAGGCAAAGTTTACAATGCTTCATACAGTACTACATCCTGACATTCCCACAGCCTGAGATATCAAGGCGTTTTTCCTCGACACAATTGAAAAGTCTTCGGAATAACAACATCATTTGCTGACAATTTTTTGGTATTTTCATAAAAGTAAATGCTTATTTTTATTTTAGACATTTTTACAAATTTGCTTGGAAGTCGCTGACTTGGTATTTATTGTAATAACCTATATTCATTACAATAATTGTGGTCTTAATTAAGTTTATTTAAGTGAGAGTGTTATATATTCTATTTGTCTTATATAAAAGTGTGCGCTATGCTTACATGTCGTAATACGTATTACGAACGGTATGACTTTTACCCGACTTCCAGCGAATAGTGACAACCTTCTGAACGCTTCGTAAACAGTAGCAAATAAAATTGTGCTAAGTACGCCAGCATATTTAATAGACGGCGAAAATTGTGTCTATTAAGTAGGCAATCGTTAATTTGAAATGTTCCAATTTTTCGATGGCAGATGCAAGTCTGATATTGCATCGGGTTACGTAGAACTGCTTTTTCGTAGAACATTACTCAGTACCCATTAAATAGAATATAATAATACTTATTTGCAACACAATAACAAGAAAATACAAAGGAAAAAAAATAAAATACAAGGCATTGCTCTCAAGATAGTCAAACAGTTAACATGCATTTGATAATGTTCAATTTTACTTGCATCCACCACCTTTCCTTTATTGTCTCTTAACAAAACATCAAGAATAATCCTCAATATCGCTTACAGTGTGACTGACCCTCCTAAATCCGGCAAGTCAATATCTACATACAGAAGACCGGAGGAGGATGTTTGCACATAATTTACCCATAGTATATGCCTATAGATATGCATGGGTACACATTCCGCGTCATCTCCAGGGAGGCTTGTGCAAATATTGACCGCGTGTTCTGTCTCTGATGCTAGAATAATATTAGCAAGTTATTTACTATATAACTACAGCTAGTTTTTTTTTTCAATTATAGGTCTATAATATGGCTAATCAAATAAAAGGGATCATTTTATATCTCAAATTTGTATTTAGCATTCGAGAGATAAAATGAGCCCTTTTAGTAAGTATATAAATATATATATATGACGTTATAGCTTCTTCTAAGTTGGGACATTCCTGGAATTTACAAGCGTTACGTATGCTTATGATAGAAGTATAAGGTCAGCAAAAAACAAATATCTATGCCAAGTTGTTTTTCTATTAATCTCAAAAATATTACAACAAGTTATTATCTAACTGCATAACTATTACTAATAGTTTACTTATCATGGTGGTGGCAGGTGGATACTTTTTTTAATTTAATTTAGTATACGTACAAACCAATATTTTAAGCGATATATAAATTTCAGTGGCTTAGTTTTTCCGCGAACTGGGTTGCAGCAACGTATGGCTTACCAAAGCTCGACGCATGCTATTTAAAAAAATATTTTATTCCAACGGGATTGGTTCCAATTAACAAAATTGGTTTTGCTTGTAGTTTTTATTTCATATTCGAATATTTAGGCTCAAATACTGGATTTTTTACTCAAAAGCTGTATTTTTAGTCATTGACATTTCACTTAGTTATATTGGTAAATCAAATACCTACCGTTTTTAATGTTTTGGCATAGTGAATAACCTTCATAAGATATAAATGAAAGTTACTGCTTAATTAATCCAATGACGCGAAAGACGAATGAGAAGTATACTCTCATTTCTAGGTAAGTTTTATTGTTCCAGCAGACGTACCAACATAAATTACTTACATGTACAATGCAATTTTGATAGCATTGCATTAATTTGCACAGAGACTCGTAACATAACATAAGCGCTTCGCTCTCATTATTGGCTCCGATTAATTTGTTTGTAATTATCCTATTTTAGAAGTATGCAGGTATAACACAAAGCGAGAGATAGTGGAGCCTCGGCGTATTGTATCGTAGTGTACTGAATTGTATTTGATAATGTAAACAGTGGCTGTGTAGGCGAAGCGATCAACTTCAAACCGGGTGGAAATACAACACCAAGAAGCTCATTGCAGGATTCGAACCCACGGACGCATGTAAACTTAGCTGTTATAGCTTCAACTAGCACTGGATTCAAATTAGATTCGCTTACTAGTTTTTTCCAGCGGTTATGGTTTCTTCGGCATAAGTAACAGCACTGCCATTACAGCTTGCTAATCTTCGGTCCTAATACCTAACCTTCGGATTTCGAAGTTGATTGCACCACTCAGCCACCCGACTATCAACTAACTACTAATTTAACAGCCTCACAGCAACTGCGGTTGAAATACTCGTACTCAAACCACATTCCGACGCATCTAGTCAAGTACTGCCAACTAATTGGACGCAGATTTATCGCAACCGTGTTGCACCGTGTTAAACCGTGCTATATCGGTTGTGCGTATATCATACCTGTTCGGAGAATGATAATTCTGAACGCAAGTAGTTTTATATGGCAATACACGCTTGCAAAATAGGAAATGTTATGCTTATACATTTTTAACGTATCAGTACGAGTAACAGTTAAGTTAGCACTGAACGTACCACGTTATTAATAATTATGTTCAGCACATAATGTGTTGAACATATTATTAGTATACCATTTTTTCGGTCTTTTTCAAAGATTTCCATGTAAATGGTTCAACTATCTAGGTGTAGTTTATATTAGTTAAATCAAATTAACCAATAACGACACCTTCGTCTTATAACTGCAGCCATATACACGGAAAAAGAACTTAAAATGAAAATTTGGGACCCACATTTGTGATAATGACGATCTTGAATGTCATTTCATCGCCTCTAAAGATTGGTAGACTACGTAGAATATAAAATATGAGTAGTAAGGTAGTTGGCAGCAAAGACAGTATTGTGATATCGTCAGTGAAGCCAGCAAAGAGATTTGGACTGGCGAATATTCATGACACGTTTCGTCAATGTGGCCCAAAAAATTACGGAAATAATCTAACATATGACATAAACTTTACGATTTCATTGGTATATCTCCTGGCTGACGAGTTGTTATGGGAATTAATTGATGAAGAAATTTTCAGGTGAGTTATTTGCAGGAAAACAATGGCTGCCATGAGCTGACCACTTCGATCCACATATAGAAAAAAATAAAGGATAAATTTATTTACACAGATACAAAATATAACCATATATATCGCGATAGTTGTAAGTCACAAGCTGAAGAGTGGCCTCGTTGATCTCTGTCTACACCTTCGGCGAAAAAGCTGTGATTCACATATGTACGTCGCGTATGACCCAGATATAAAACAATAGGATTCAGAAAAGAAAATGCAAAGTCGCGAACTCCAGACTTCGATTGATCACGTCGCGCCAATTTGTCTGAGATCTGAGACGTGAGGTCTGCGTGTAGCGGGCGCAATATGGTTCAGAGTCAAAATCAAAAACTTTAGTTCCATAGAATTCATAAAGAAATGGCTTGGAAACGTCAATAATATTCAAAACATAAGGTCACGCGTACTTATCGCTAAATTTGACGCCTTTTCAAATCTATCCGACCCTCCATGGGAGAACAGACAAGAAACCTCTAATGGAGGGCTTCCTTTTTTTTCTCTCTCTGATTCTTCTTGGATCTCCCACTCCTAAAGGTAGGATACGAACAGTCTTTCTGTTATGGGCAGGGGATTCCACTTGCCATCGCGTGGGCCATATGCTCATTTCGTCATTCATCACGTTAAAACTAATTAATCTTCGTAAAATAATATACCTCAGTAAGATTACTCAAAAATATTAATTTCTTTTGTGTTGATAAATTTGTGGTAAACGATTGGTTTAATATCCGCCGGACCTTGTCCGTGTCGTCAACAGTAAAGGTTTTATTGGCTGAAAATCATCATTTCTGGGACAATTCATTATCTGTTGATATAACCACATGACGCGACGTCATAAGTGATGGTTCTTCCCTATTATTGTGTAGGTTGTTTTTAAATAGGTTTCATTACAGTTTATAGCATATACCTAAACAAAGCATTAAACATTCAGGCATAAGAAAACTCAACCAGCTACAACTGGCGGTCGATGTCGGGGATTTACCGATTTACCTCACGGTTATTATAATATCCGGTCGCGTGACGACACTTCCGGCGACGGTGACGCTATTTCCGGATGTCAGGTCGCGCCGTCAACGCTTCCGGTAGCGACGTGGCCGAGTCTGAGTGCAATACTTTTTTTTTATAAAACTGGTTGCCGCCTTACAACCTTGTTAAATAAAAAAAGACGTGTGGCACTGTGATATTTCAAAAAGTCATTAAAAGTTCTGGTATTTATCGATAGATGGAAAAACTAAAAAGTATCACCGCTGTGCCGGTCGGAGTGGGGGGTGTTAGGTTTTTTTCGTTACGGAATTTCTGGATTCGGTATTCACGCTCAAGGCCCGTGATAGAAGCTATGCAATAGCTTAATAATGAATACCAATTAAATGGAATACTTTACGATGTGGATATTAATATAGTGTAAATAAAAATAAATATATCTTATTAATTTTTGTCGTTAACAATGTATATCTCAGACGTTTAAAGAATAGAATAGAATATATTTATTTTCATATATGAAACACATAACAAATTAAATTATAATAAATTAGGTGCACAAATATGTCTCGTCATCAGTCTAATTACTATTTTCTTATATTCTATATTTAATTTCTTAAAATTATTTTTGTCGCTGTAAAGGGTAATCGACCTCCATTTCTTTAAACCATAACACCGGAAAATTATAAGGAAAACGAGAATCTAATGACCATATCGTTTACACATCGTGGAAAATATTTTGCTGAAAATATTCCAAACAATTTTGTAGTTACGATATTTGCACAAGCCAAAAATAAAGCAAATTATAGTAAGTTTGAGTTTCAAACAAGTTTCGAGCAAAATATCCGATGGGAATACTGTTTTGCTTCTTTCCCATCCATTTTTATTTTATCAAAATCAACGTACGAAGAATTTTGTGTGTATTTATGCGGTAGAGAGTTTTTGCCGTTGGGAATCGGATGACGTATTGCTTTGGTTTTTACTTACCGATCCTGGTTATTTGGGGAATTTTTATTGCGAGAATAAAGCAGTCGATTGGAAGATGTTGAGGCTTTCAATCGGATGTAAATAACCTGAAATAAAGGTATCAAGCCGAGTGTGCACAAGATCAGTGAATCGAGATCATAAGATTTTATCTAGATCCTATCATAAATTTCATATATTTTAATGATGAAGTTGAGGTACGTGTCATATCATTTAGATGATTACGTAAGCCCGACATTCGATACTAGTATTACACGTCGGGTTTTCATAATATGTTTTATATGAGTTTATCGAATCGGGGCACAGATTATAACAACTTTTTTAACAATACAGTAGCAGTAGATTGTGCCATGTTAGTTTGGGGGAAGTACTCTCACCATATTAATATTCTGCTAACCAAGAATAAACTCGCGTTTCTGTATTCTGGTTTGAAAGATGAGAGTGCCGGTGAAATTACAGGCACATGAAGAATTCCTGTTTCAGGTCTCAGTTATGAGCGCGATACAGAGTAATATGGATATTTCCAAGTGAGTACCATACATAGGTCCTCATCTTAGGATACCGCTTATCATCATATGGGCCTCTATCGGCCTCTAAACAAAATCTTGTATCGGGGAAAAATAAAACACTGGACAACAATACAAATATTTTGTGAGAACTTATTGACTTTTTCATGAATTAGCAGAGTATCGCTTAATATTGTTTTTTTTTGTTATGAAGAAATCGAAATAAACGTGATCTTTGTACAGACAACTTTGGAATTTGGAGTATCTTTGAAAGTTGACGCAGAGGAAAGTTTACATAGATAAGTGATAAGGGGTTTAATTAAAACGTATATAAATATTTTTTTCTGACCAATAAAGTAGTATTAAATTGGGTCATGTGAAATCGGCCTTCAATTGCACAGGTCTCTACAATGTAGATGATATTTGCAAACGGATGAAATAACAGTCTGACTCGGTCAACCGTATAAGCTTGGTCATAATCAAATTTCCCCCGGGGATAATGGGGTAAACGTGTCCGGGATCCATAAAAGCAAACATTATTATGTAATTACAAGGAAATAGGAGTAAACTGCGAAAAAGGTAACTATTTGCTTAAAACTCCTATTAGAATTCAAAGAAATTACCAAGTATTTCTTTTGATCTTAAAACGAAACGGACAGATTCAAATATAAGTTTCTGCCTAGACACACCCCTGCCAGTGAAATCCGATTTTTAAGTATTTTTTTCTTTCTTGCAACGGAACACACCTTGGTTTTTCTAATAACAATTACTATAAAACAATGGGCAAACCCGCAGTTACCTGTTTGAACTTAATTACGTAATCAAAAATATTATATCGAAATTATATTAATATTTGGCTATTAGCACTTAAATCCCATCGGACTTGTTAATATACCATTGTGTCTCGATTTAATCGCAGAATTTAAACCGGCCCGTGGGTAAATGAATAAATATTTTTGGAGATTATTCCTTAGGAATCGATTTCATCTAAAGCCCCAGGTACAAAAATATATTGGGTAGTTAGGGTTGTAGTATGCAGGGGCTTGGCGGTGCAGATTTTCAACATGGAGTAACTAGGCAGCCGGACGAATACCCAACTACTACGCTAAGTTTCCTCGAAATGTTTTCTTTAACCGAATGTTCGAGGTCATTGTTGGATTCGAACCCACGACCTACAACAGATCGTAAGCCGTCGTAACTACCAACTAAGCCTTCGCCGCTTTAGAAAAATATTATTGAGAATTGAAATCATTTAGTTAGATAGTTCAGATTTTGCTTGTAATTGTACCCGCCACATAAGACGTATACTTTTTTCCACTTCAGGCACCAAATCTATCAACCCGCTTAAGCTACCAGATGTCCCAAAAGATATACACATACACATACATAAATATATACCTACATACCTACATCTGAAAAATCTCTCTCTTCCCTCTGGGCAGTTGGTAAGAAGGTTTTAAAGCGTTGTCAAGTGACAAAACAAAAAATAAACACCGCGAATAGCTTAAAAAGTTTAGAACTTTAGAGTTGGCGAGCTTAAGAACTTTATGAAACATTTAACGTGTTCTCGTTTGTTAAAAAAATATCCCTGCCAACGGTATTTTTAATTTGGAGGGGACCTCTCCTAATCTGAAATTGTAGACTGTAATCGTAACGAATTTCTCGCCGGCCGAATTTTTAATTTGATTACGAATTTGTCGGATGAAATTGCTGAGTAATGAGAAATGACTGGAAAATATTCCGAGTCGACGAGAAGTGGTAATCAAGCTTTCGTGATAAATGAACAAGAGCAAAAAATATAATCAAAGATGATTTTATCTTTCTTGCAAAATTTAAACATTATGAGCGAAGCTTCTGAAAAAAAGGAATATTTTATTTACCCAACATACACCTCCAATTGAAAATCATTTTTTTTATTTACGGAAATGGTAAGTATTATGGATACGAAGGCTCACATATAGTGCTGAAAGCTTGGACGTGGTATGAACCATTTTCTTACAGCACACGCTGAGGTAAGCTGAGTTCAGTATATCCAAAAGGTTACTCTTTCACGTCATGTTACCCCGTACCAATAAGTGGAGCGGGTTGTCTTAGGTTCTAATTTACAAAAATACCTTACTGTAAAATTACAAAGTTCACTACAAAATGCATAGAGTTCAGAGCATTTTGAAATTAACTTTTGCAAACAAGCTGCTGAAATGAACAGGTTAATCCTATTTTCAGCGAGAGCAAGTGCGCGACTTTCCAGCTAAATAGCTGAATGAAATTAGCCGAAAGGACAGCAGGTTGTGAGGCGAAACGAAACATTAGACACTGCAGTCACATATGTGGATCCATAATAGCAGTAGAAAATCTAGACTCGTATGTGCAGTATTCGTCCAGGAAATAACTAAATATAACCAATTTACCGCCAGGCAATTTGTGTTCCGGTTTAAAGAGTTAAGGCGTATTCGCGTTGAAAGTAGAGGCAGACCCCGGCGATTAGTCCACGCGTTAGTCGGGCTGGCAGGAGTTAGTAAACAATAAAATATATTTTTCGTAATCCACGTGCACCACCCAATAAAGAGATGCAGCAGGACAGGAGTTGGAGCAGCATCGTTCCCAAGCTTTTTATCTTTTAAGTATCTAATCTGATATTGTATAGTAACCTTTAAAGAGTTTATTATGAAGGTTTTGATTTTAATTATTGATAATATTGGTATTTCACAAGGATTTTTTTAATAAAAACGTTTATTGTCCTTTGAAGAATTGCCAACCTTATGAAGCCTAGTAGTAGCCAATCTTTCTTTACAATATTAACAATGTGACTGTCTCTTTCACTACAAAATCGCGAATATTTTATTTGTACAAATATATAATTTCATATCCTTGATACTGGTTCTTAGGGGCCCAAACCGTCAATTGCACGAATAGCGTATTCCTTCACGAAGACAAATGGCGTTGATGTCTGCTGGATTGCCCCCCAACAGTATGCCATATGACATAATTATGTTAAAAGGCTAAAATAACTCATAGTCCTAGAGGATAACTTACTATTAACCATTACAGATACCCGTAAGTAATTATATGGTATGAAATCTTCAGTTAAAAATATTAAAAAGCAACTGAAAATGTTAACTGGTCAATTCAGGGGTTAGAAGTCTATCTTTTCCGCGAATCAACAATAATTTATCGTCTATTAGGCAACGAATAAAGTAAATTTACATTCAAATCGCTCTCCAGTAACTTGTAAACAAATAAAACAGCGTTCGGTCCATAAATAACGTCTATTTATTTCGTTTTTGTCAATTTAGTCCTGTTTTATATCAATCGAAAACAGTTTTGGGAAATTAGGAATATTCGAAAATCAAAGGTTTTCATTCGATTGGGAGTAATTCATTACAACATAGATAGATAGATGGATAAAATCATTTATTTCAGCTGAGAATACTCGGCGCTGTTTTTCAGACAAAAACCTTTACAGCTGACGCAACATATCACTTGTGTTTTATTTTTATGGGAATATGTTACAGAATGAGCAAGATGGCCACTTGATGTTAAGCGGGTTCTGCCTTTTAAACAAAACGTCTTGGGGTCTTCCCCTATTAAGGAATGGGATGACCCAAGTCACATGGTATTACTACCGTAACTGAAAGTGGAATTAAAGTGGAATGTCTCATGTGCCTGTAATTTCACCTGCAACTACACTTTTCAAACCGGAATACAGTAATGCGAATGCATTACTAGCTTTTGTTTTACCTGGGATACCAGCTTTGCAAGGTTATTATCAATTTAATAACCGAGTCAAGCTAAATCTATCCGTATTTGATGCTCGATCAACAATTATGGTTAAAATTTTGTTACAACAATTTATCCTCGCTTAGCGTAAGCGTCTATTTTGTACTCGATGTCCCTTTAGTATGTAAATTAGTTCGAACGAAGGCCGACCTGACCCGCGTCCGTCACCAGACCTACTTACACCCTGGGGGTCATCGAATTTATTCGGTTAGTTTGTTACCATCTATGTTCTGTAACGGTTAAACTCTATTATCTTTCTAAAATAATCAATATTTAGTAGTTAGTAGTAGTTCCAGAGATTGATTCCAACAAACAAACTTACAAACATTACCTGTTTATAATATTAGTGTAGATTGAACTAATGTTGCATCTCAGAGTTACGGGCGCATATGATGCGACTTGGGTCTCGTCGTACCTAGTAGGAGACCCAAGTCGCATTGGTTGTTATGGGCAGAAGTTACCACTTAACATCAGGTGGGCCGTCGACTCATTCCGAAACTGTATCACGTAAAAAAAATGTAATTGACGAATATGTCTTGGGCGGATAGATAGATATAATTGGAACGTTTTTAAATACTAGTTGCAACGATAGATGCACATTGCATTGGCTTTACATAGGTACCTATCATTACAGGAGTAGTATTGTTAAAATATTTTTCCAGATGTTTTTCAGCGTTACGTCCATTCAATTACCATAAAATTCGCATAAACTCAAGTGTTTTCCGCGTTTCGGTTAAAGTTGCAGGATTATGCAAACGTAATGGCTTCTTAATGAGGACCGACAAAAGGTTCTGCTAGCACAATATTTACGCACATTTACAATGAGAGAGGCAAGGAGCTACCTGGCCAGCCTTCAGGATTCAGGATTTGGTAAAGGATTCATTTGATCAACACTAGAGAGTGCGGGCTTCTGTTATCAACTCAATTACAGAACTAGTTCCTTCTTATGGCGCCACACGATAATACTGTATTCCGTATGACAGGTTTCTTTTTCTTTTTATGTGATACAGTTACCAATTAAAATCAGCTAGGCCATCTGCTCGTTCCGTAATTTTATCACATGAATAACTCCTGAATTAAAAGTATGTATATAAGTAGAGACTTTAGAAGGAAAAGCTGTCTTCACGGTGTAGGATTAAAATAGCTCGAGTGTATAAACGGTCCGTGAATACTTCACTCTCGCCATTCATATCGTTAATTACAATATTGTAATTAAGTTTTTCATTCTCAGTATTCATCAAGAACAATGTTAGGGTAGGTTATTGTTGAGACTTTATAATCCTGGTATATAATAATAATACTAATCAGCATTTATATAAATACCTACATATTACATAGAACCACTCTTTGATCCCCGAAGGGGTAGGCAGAGCCTAGATAGACTTTTTCACCTTGTGTGTCACATTATCGGGAGACGAGTGCTGAGCTTGTCGCCTCCATTGTTTTTCTACAGCTAACATTTTTCCTTCAGCAATACGTTCACAATATATTTCGACAGCCAGGACCTATCTTATACCAAGAAAGTCCGGGCGAACTTTCCTGGTAAACGGACTATATATAAATCTAATTATATCGCTCTCATTTGCTCCACTTCCGTGGCGTCGGAATATATACCTCTCTATTTCTCTCTACACATCTCATATCTTTCTTCTATCTCATGTAAATTTTACTCTCAATTCTCGTTCAATCATCGATTGTCGAATCGCCGCCTAAGAAGTTTCCTACTTCAAAAACTGTATACATTTCAATGTATTATTAAATGTTTTAGCTAAACCAAACATTTCAGGTAGATTTCCAGATTCAGTTTTCCCCAGAGGTAGACAGGGAGAATTATTTTAAAACTGGTTCATCAGTAAGGGACAAAAGCGTCGGGGATAGCGGAAATAATCGTTTCTCTAATCGTAAATGAATGGTGTTTCGATGTGAATGGTGTGTGGGCAAATGAAGTTCCATTTTGGTCTTTTTAAGGTCTTTCCTTAGCTGCATTATTGTCATAACCATGAGTGGCCTCACAGCTCATTCGGTAGTTACTTTGTCCTCTTGGTCGTGGGTTCGATTCCTGATCAGGACAAACACTTTAGTGACGAACATAAAGGTTTGTTTGGTGTCTGAACTTTATATGTAGTATTTACAGTTATGTAGTATTCTACTTTTGTTTAATTGCCATTGTTATAAGCTATGCTTAGTTTAGAGCTAGATGGTGCTGTGTGTAATGTAATGTCCATCTATATTTATTTATATTTTATGTTATATTTATGATTAAGTGACAAATAATTGGAAGGTTTTAAGTGGTATCCATTGGCAGCAAATACAATACCTACTACAGTCATTCCCTTTCCTCAATATAAATTCTTAATAAATTTCCCTTAAGAGTTATTGGTAATATTTTAGGCGTAATAAAACAGAAATGGGTATTATTTAACATTTATTAGTAGACAAGTACTACAGCTAACGAGGAAGTTACCTGTAGATTCACAATGAAGTAAAATATGAAAACATCTGATCACAAAGCAGCAATGTACATATACTGTAATAAGAAAAAATCACATACATTTTATACATACAACTGAGTAATTATTACACTGCCACATTATATATCAGTCGAATTTATACATATAAAAGTGCATCGAAATAATGATAAATAATTAAGAAATGTTGATTTACAAATAAAAATTTAAAATTATTAAAAAACATAATTCAATTTCAAAATTCATAAAACGGGTACTTAATTGAATTTCAATACATTTTCATTTTATATATAAAAGTTAAATAGTGTTTAAATGTCACTTTAATTATGGAAGCTGGATTATGCATCGTATTATAACTCAACAATTGTTTTAAAGTATTCTAGTCAGAATACTCGTTTTTTTTTTTGTTTTGCCCCAAATGGGTAGGCAGACTTTAATAGGTCACTTTCATCTTGTGATTTCACTTGTCACTTACACTATCGTAAGAACGTATACGTGACAAGTGGTAAGCTCAACGCCGCCATTGTTTCCCACGTATAACTCGGGTAATACATTCTTCCGGTAGATCATTACTTAATTGTCCGACGGTCAGGACGAATCTTATACCAAAGGAAATCAGCAAAAGTCCAGATGAAATATATTTCTATAATAATGTGGGATCTATATACATATAACATATGAATCGCGGAACAAATATTAAAGAAAAATATACGAAACATAACAAACATCAATTATTGAATTTAAAATGAAATACGTATGAATCGTTCTTAAAATACCACAAGTTTTTTTTTGTTTTTGGAATACATTAATATAATATTTTCACAATCTATCACAATAACTTAAATTAGGAATACATTTTCAAAATTATACCTAACTACGGTCTCATTTACACATAATTATGTCCTATTTCAGTACTTAATGTGATCTATATAAAAGCACTTACTAATAAATGCCACGACAAACAAAAAGGCAAAAACATTTCACAAACACACTTTTGAAATAAACAACGTTTGTTTAAAACTAAAAGCTAGCGGTTGCGGAAAACAAGCGAAGTCAAAGCGGAAATATGTCATTATCAAGTGGAAATTAAAATCAAAACCCGACCACGTGTAAGATAAACTGTGTTTTTTTTTATACCTTAAAATACGCACGGACGAGATTTAAACCCGTTACCCCGGCCTAGACGACGTCATGTGTGAATTTCACTGATTGTATAGGAAACTAGACGAGTGAACTGTCCATAGTATTTTCAGATTTCATCCTCTCTACGATCGAAATTAGTTCAGTTCGATAACCGACAGATGTCGCAATTTGAAATGGCAACATGTAATTTTGAATAGTCTCTAAATAGTACAAAACAAAGTTGCTATCTACATCTGTCTGTCTTTGATACGTTTTCGTATATAACATTGTTTATAATTATACAATTATAAGTAATAATTACTAGCAAAAAATTCGTATATAATTTGTAAATATTTTATACAAAATGGCTGAATTATGACGGTATTTTGTCATAAAACTATTACTTAATACTTTGCCAAGCGCACTACTCATTTAGTTTATTAGAAAAATTGCACTCGTGTAAGCCGGGGCGGGTGAGATAGTATAACGTAAAATCTTATAAACAGCCTACATGTCGCAGTCGGGTTAAAACATCTAATGAAATTTAAATCTAGCATGAAAATCATTATGACAGAATATTAAAAAAAATTGGTATCTAGTGAATTTAAGAAGCATAAAAATGGTGAGCTAACGGCAGTGACATTATTACTACTTCGCGAAACGGTCAATTACGAGAAACCAAATACGCGCGACATCGCGACTAACTTTGGGACTACCGTAGACAGAATCGCGCCGGTGTGATTACCTTGACGGAGATTACGCAGTCTGATTTGACAATCACGACTGATATGCGGACTGATGGTAGATGATATGATCCCAAGATGTATAAAATTATTGATAAAAAAGAAGCCCTCCTTTAAGAGTTTCTTGTCTGTACTCCCACGAAGGGTCGGATAGGGATTGAAGAGGCGTCAAACTTAGCGATAAGTACGAGTGATCTTATGTTTTGAATATTATTGACGTTTCTGAATACTATGGAAATAAAGTTTTTTGACTTTGATCAATCGATTACATTATTCGAATTCGACTTACAGTCACTGATTGACTGCCTGATAGCGTTACCTCCACTTACCTAATCCGAACCCCAAATTAAGTGTCAATCAAGTAACAGTGCAAGGGACAGAGCGGGGAAAAACTACTAAAACCAAGCGATTCACACAAACAAACCAAACTGAACGAGTGCATCACGTCAATACAGAACGTACCTACGATATTTTTTTTATGTTTTCATTTTTTTTATTATTCGATCTAAAAATGCATTTTTAATTTACATGATCACGAGTTTTGGAACGCTCACACGCGTAACGAGAGAGATTAATCGTTTGAGTATTCCAACTCTCGATATAAATCGTTTTTTTTTTTTACTATTCAAATAACTAGGACCAGCTGACATGAATCACGCACTTTCAGCAAAGAAAAATATGTCAAAACACTACTAACATTTTTTTCGACATGCGACTAGTGAAATCAACTCTACTTGACCATTTATCGATTTTGTTTCATTCGATTATTAGTTCGATTAGTTCGTTCCACGAATGCACTATGTTTTAGTATACCCCTATCTATCAGACACCGTTCGTTACGGTACACTCGATTGGGAGGACTTTCTCTGATCATATCGCTCGGAATACGAACAGGATAGAATTTATTACAGTCGTTTAAACATTTATCAGATCGCGCGGCCAATATAAGCTTTATTGCAACTACAAAGTCCATACGAAGTCTGAGAAACGCATCGACGCGATGAAAAAAAGCTTTTGTAATCGATTTCGATGTGTACCGTAACGCTTTTCGAATACCCCTACGTTACCTTAACTTTTAGCCAATTCTATAAATAAAACATTATAATTTTGTATCATTCGACAACAATGCCCCGAAGAGTTCTAATTTGCAATCACGTGTGGTGATCAGTTTTCTGGCGTGTCTTCTATATTTCGTTTTGAAACCACGAAACTGTGACTAAAAATCTTTGCACTTTCAGTAAGTTTTATCGAACTCGTCCACATCTGATTACTTATCAATTTAGACCTTACGAACTTGAAGAACGTAAGGTCTAATTTGGCACATTGGGCTATAAACAATATCTAGAATAATTATCAGGTATAGTGTTGTTAAGTTAAAGTTTGGTTTTGGTATAACAAAACTGCCCGCAACAACCAAGGGATAGCTGATCAATAATTTTTACACGACTACCAAAAAAAAGGAGTGTAATGTTTTCAGGGTTAATGTATGTGAACTTTTTTATTCCACCATAACGTTTAAATGCCTTAACAAATTTGGATGTGGGGTATGTTATGGGGGACATATATGACAGAAATTTGAGGTAACAAACATAAAAAATAACTGACAACCTCCTCCTTTTTCTGAAGTCGGCTAAAATCACTATTTCAGCAATATAGCTCTATTCGAAAGCGAATGAAAAAACTTCCATTGCTAAAATATACAGCAGGGCGGGCAGTCGTGTTTTCTCATAATCTTGATTTAAGGTTTTTCTTTTAAGCAAAGATCATCACTCACAAGGAAGACAACGCCATAATCGATATGTATACATATAATATATATATAAATCGACATGATAGTGGTCGGACAATGGTACTAGAGTTGACATACTGTTTAGTGTGACCGCGACGCCGACGCTACTCCTCGCCGCAAGCGTCTTCGCTTATTGTGTCGCCCGCTCTCTCTTGGGAAATGTTTTGACCTGGAAATTACCATTTTATTTATTTAATGAAATAACGCTCCAAATTTAGTTCCCAACTAAGCATAGCTTGTATTATGGAAACTAGATAACTGATAGATACTTACATACATTTTTTTTAATAGAAACATTCATATTAACACCCAGACGTACATCTATGTCCATCACACAAATATTTGTCCTGAGTGGAAATCGAACTCACGACCTACAGCTTATAAGGCAAATTTACTACCGAGCTACGGGGTAAGTTGTTATGAGGAACACTAATTAATTCTGTCAATAAAAACAAAACCAACACATAAACTGACCCTTTTTCGCTGATGAAAGTATGCACTTCTTGCAGCTTATGAAGAAAAAGGAGACACGTTAGAATTAGGTGTGGAAGGCATTAAGTCCATCGTCTTGCAGACCCAGCCCGCGATGTCCGCGGCGTTAGCGTCCGCGCCCACGATCCAACTGTGGTTCTGATAACAAACAATAAACAACATACATAGATTCACTCCTTTATCCCCAAAGGTGTAGGCAGAGCCTCAGTGGGCTACTTTTCATCTTGTGGGTTATACAAATGTGATAATTCCGTCGCCATTGTTTTCTCGCGAATAACTCGGCCAACACTTTCTTCCAGACCGAACCTTAGCAGTAGAACTCTCGCCAAGTTCGTCCGGGGAAGTACTGCCACCATGCCCTTTTCTGCCGCCAAGCAGTGACACATTCGCGTTACTGTGTTCCGGTTTGAAAGGTGTGGTTGCCGGTGAAATTACAGGCACATGAGACATTCCACCTTCACGTCTCACATTTACGGGCGCATACGATGCGACTTGGGTTTTGTCATACCTACTTTGGGAGGACCCAAGTCGCATCGGCTGTTATGGGCCGAGGTTACCACTTAACACCAGGTGGGCCGTCGGCTCGTTCCGTAAATGTATTACATAAAAAAAAAAAAAAAAAAAAAAAAAAAAAAACCTACGACGTACAATGCAGGAGGCAGTTACTAACCAACTGAGCCTTGAGGTTTAGTACAAGATTTATATTAAAATAGTATTCTGCCATAAAATAGAAAATATTATTACAACCATTGGTGGATTCATTCCAGACTTGGGTCTTCCCCTACTTAGTACGACAAGACCCAAGTCGCATGCGCCCGTAGCTCTGAGACGTGAAGGTGGAATGTCTCATGTGCCTGTAATTTCTTCACAAAACATACCATCAAAGTCTTGAGATCCGCTCGCTCATCAGGATTCTTCTTCAGGCAGCGGTCAACGAAGTCTTTGAAGTCATCGGAAAATATGCCGGAGGGCAGTTTCGGCGGTGGCTCGTTCACTATGTAGTCGAGCAGTTCGAATATGGCCATCGGACGAGGGGAATTCGGAGCCTGGAAAATATAAAACCATGATTACCTCTGAGCCGAGTTGGTAGTGTTTCTATCTGCCAAGAGTGGGTTTCAGTCCGAACGAGACAAATTTATATGATGAGCATAAATGAGCAGCAGTAACATGGATTTTTGGAACTTCTTCGTCTTTTCAATCGCCAGTCAAATATTATTAGTCAATAACCTAGGTAACTTCATTAAAGATTATAAAAGGATGTATAGATGGAATCTGTTTTGGGACTTTGTCACGGTTAGTCAAAATCTGAACCAGCGACACGCGACTAGGAGGCATGATATTGTCAATGAGAATGGTCTTCATTCGGGTTCGGTTCGAGATTCGGGGGGTCTTCTTTAAGAGCAGTAGAACTCACGCCAAGTTCGTCCGGGGAAGTACTGCCATCATGCCCATTTCTGCCGCCAAGCAGTGATGCACTCGTGTTGCTGTGTTCCGGTGGAAGGAAGTGGGTGCCGGCGAAATTGCAGGCGCATGAGATGTAACATCCCCGTCTCGAGGTGTTGGACGCAACGCAATGCGACTTAAGTCATCTCGTACTATGGAGAGGACTTGAGTCGTAATGCTGTTGTCTATGGGCGGCGGTTACCACTTAACATCAGGTGGGCCGTCAGCTCGTTCCGTGACTTCAATGACATAAATAAATATATATATAAATGTTTATTCCATGGAAATAAACAAGCTTACCTGTCCAGGGGAATGATCTTCGTTGTGACCACCGAATATGGCTGCCAAGGTCTTGGCATCGGGCGGTGGAATCGGGTACATACCGATCGCCATCTCAACCAGGGACAGACCCAGCGACCAGATGTCAGACTGCACGGAATAGTGTGTGCCCTGAAGACGCTCGGGCTGAAACCAAAATATAGAAACATTAGTCAGTCTCTAAAGAATCATCAGTCAATGTCAAGCAACCAGCGCTTCTGATAGTTCGCTAGTGTGTCTGGTAAAGGCGTGGTGGCCGAGTGGTACGCATTACCGAGTTTCAATCCGAACGCGGGCGAAGGCAGGGGTACACCTAGTCGCAAATAAAATAAATATGATAGTGAGATTGGTGCAGTAATTAAATCGTGCAACTCACAGACATGTAACTCCGAGTGCCGACAAACGAGTTGGCCATCGAATCGATCAGCTGACCGGAAACTCCAAAATCGCATATCTTGATCTCTCCGTTGCTGTTCACGAGAATATTCGAGGGTTTCACGTCGCGGTGCATTATGGCGTGCTTGTCGCGAAGGTAACTCAGACCTTTCAGCACGGCTGATGTTATGGTACCTGAAATTTTAAACATATATTTATATTAATTTTTTTATTACTATAGGCTTGCATTTGACCGCAATCTCACCTGATTTTAAGTGACGATGCGGATTGGAATTGGACCAAGAAAGTGTGACGCGATGACAGCATCGCTTGCCAAATGGCCAAATAATCAAAACATAAGGGTCACGCGTACTTATCGCTAAGTTTGACGCCTGTTCAAACCCTATCTGACCCTCTATGGTGAATAACAGCCAAGAAACCCCTAAGGGAGGGCTTCCTTGCCTTTTTGGGGACTAGTTATTAGATGCAATACTTATTTTTTAAATACATATACCACCCTTTATTTGAGGCCTTGCTTGCTTCCATCAAAATAACTACCTAAAATGGACTCAGGTATGCGGCCAGCCTTCTTCAGAATCAAATCCAACGAGCCCCCGTCCATATACTCCATGCAAATGGATATCTCTCCGTCGCTGTAAAACGCCCCATAGAACCCCACTATGTGAGTGAAGTTGCATTCGTGTAGTACTTTAAGCTCCCGAATGATTTGCTTCTTGATGGCCGGCTTCACCTCGAGATGGATGAGCTTGCGCGCCATTATCAGGCCGGTGGACTTGTGGCGGACTTTCATAACGACGCCGCCGTTACCTTGCCCTGAAATATTAAGTATATTTATTGCCGAATAACATGTACAGAGGTGTTAAATATTATAGATGGTATCAATGTGTTCTACCTAGTGGGGGTGCGCAATAACTAATTGAAAACACAATTAATTTAATCCCGGTCTTGATTCAGTCAGAGTAGAAGAAGAAGTTCTTACCCAACTCTCCAAGCTTCTCAAAATCATCATCACTCAGCTCCCCAATCTTTTCCTTCTGACAGAGGAATACCTCAATCCTCCGTCTCTGCGTGTCGTCCATCTCAATCTGCTCTAGCCGCTCCGTCAAAGCTTCGATGCTGGTCTTGGATTTTCCTGCTAGTCCTTGCCTCCTACTCGCCCGGCGAAATGGAATATAATCTACATTTACAGTTCTTGAAAATACATGTATATTGGGAATCGGCCCAATTAAAAAACCTGTATGTGTGTATCTGTAAGTTCACCGGAAACAACCTTTTGTGCCGTCAAACACGAACCGTTCGTGTAAGAGCACTGATGCGATGCGTCTTGGGTCTTCTCGTACCTAAGTAGGATAGGACCTGAGTCGTATTACTTGATATGGGCAGGGGTTACCACTTAACACCCGGAGGGCCATCTGCTCGTTCCGTAACTATATCACATTAAGCAAGGTTAGTTAATAGGAAATAACAAGTCAATGATATAAAGAGGAAGATTAAGACAACCAGACACAATCCCAGGATGTTTATATTTCAAAGGACAGGGATTACAAAAAGGGACATGAATAGGAAAGTTGTCACTGCCAATATCTATCTAGCAATAGAGTGTAGAGAAGATAAACAGATGCAGTGGCGGATTTACCAGCAGGCTAAGTAGGCTTGAGCCTAGGGCGGCAGATTTCAGGGGCGGCAAATTTGAGAATCTTTTTTTTTATCCAGAAATCTTTTCGATATCTGTAACACGGTTTTCTCATGTGATTTCTCTAGAAGTCCACAAGACATCTTTCCGTTTACCGAATGTAAATTATTGCGTGAGTGGCATACCCCGCCTTATCATGTCATAGTCATCATTGAGCTTTGATTTGACAATTACTCAGAAATATACCCAAAAACGATTTCCTGTACAATTTGAAGCGAATTGTTGGATTTAAAAGATAATCTAGGAACTGACAATTTACAATTTTAGAGGTAAGGGCGGCAAAATTTCAATAGCCTTTACTTGGGAAATGTGTAAATCCGCCATTGAACAGATGGATAGAGCTACAGCTTCTTTCGTATTTTGGGAAGGAAGAACTTTGTGCATGGGAGAACACACATTACATTCATCAAAATATGTCGAACAGATATATCCAAAATACAATTGCATATATATACAAATATAATACAAATGCAATGGGCAGTCAATGTCATATATGAATTGTTTGTAGTTGTAAATTAAATTTTTCATTAGTCTGATGCTAATGCTATAAATAAAAAAATATAGAATCCTGAATAGGTCACATCAACAGCCCAAAGCCTCCGTTACCCATTAGGACCAATGTCACATATGAATTGTTGGTATTTATATTTATTTAAAATTAAATTATCCTTAGCGTGATGTTAATGCTATAAATAAAAACATATAGCATCCTGAATAGGTTACATCGACAGCCCAAAGCATATGTTAACCAGACAGATGTGACAAATATTAATTGGTCTAGCCTAGACCAAGGAGGCTGGATAAGAGATACCAATAATAGATGGTGTCAAGGTCTGCGAGATTACCATATTTATGGATGGTATAGAATACTAGAACAGACACACACATACAACATTTATGAAGTAAAGAAGAGACAGAAGACAATTGACAATAATCATTTACAAAACAGGCTGAAGAGACAAGTAGGATGTTACATCTAAGGTTTGCTTTCTCTATCGAATTGTGATACAGGGTGAGGAGTAAATTAAAAGGGAGCCAAAGGAAGCAAATTTCTTACTTATAAAGCACTATCTGTGCACTGATTAGCGCAGTTGTTGGGAGGCCAGAGTAAATCCAGAAACTGTAATCAGGCTTCAACCATTTGCATGGGAGTTTTTTTTTATGGTATGATAAGGTGACTAAGTGTTCCGTTGTAAGCTTCTTAACTTGTATGCTCTGGCAGTGACAACTGGATCCATAATCAATTGAGTAAGTATGGAGGAAAAGATGGCAGGTTGCCTTACTCATCAATTGTATATGAATGTATGTGGCTAATACTGTCATCAATACAGTAGCTTCTACATGATTACATTCAGTGACTATACTGGATCTGTATCACATGAATCATTTTTCTTTAATTATTTAGTTATGCACTTCAAGCACAAATTTGCTGGAAAGATATATTCTTGATTTGGCAAAACCCCTTTTTTTTCTCACATCAACAGAAATATTTATGTCAGCTAGTAAAATGTTACCTGTGTTTCTGTAGAAGTGTTAGTATAGTAGTTGTAATACTTAAGTGATATATTAGACACTTTTATCTGTTAGCTCATGCTGAATACATGTTAATTCAACAATTGTAATTAAAAAAACTAGAAGATTATAAGACACTTACTCAGTAGCTGTTGCAGACTTCAGCTGGGGGGTCATATTGGAGGGTGTGGCCGCCGGAGCGATGTCAATTGACCCTGGTGGCAGGGTCAAATTGAGTTTGTTCTTTGACATTTTACTCATTTTGGTGGTTTATCACTTCGGTTTTGATCCATGAAGAAACATTGGAGGTTTGTATTTGGAACTAAAAGAAAATCAGTCATCACATATATTATATCAGTCATTGATCCAGTTTATTTACAGCCAACTTTAAAAAAAACTTGATTGAAATAACCAGCAACTAATTCTTTAATTGCATGTTATGGTATGTGGGCAATGCATTTACACTGTATTTATATTCAAAAGATTGCTTGAACTATAACCGGGGAACACCCGGGCATATTGATCAAATAATCAAAGTTCTGAACAGTGAGTACTAGTAAGTGGTAAGATGTAGGTAAATTCAAGATCAAAAAACTTCAATCTTTAATTCAATATTTACAACTGCAATGCAAGCTATGTTTAGACTGTATCCCTACTACTGCTGTAGCCGGTCTACCGAGCGCAATATATTATGATTCAAATATTTTACCATCGAAAATCCTGTATAAGTTAGAAGAAAACTAAACATTTTAACACTCACGGTTTTGGAATGATTCGTTGGCTATTTAAACTCACGGCATGGTCACAACCTCTTTGATCATGGTTTTGCAAATATTATGTTGTTAACAAAGAAATAATCGCAAAAAACAAAAACTCGCAATAGAGCAAAATTCGTCACTCCCCCAAATTTTTTTATTGATTGACTCTTACATGACATTGACAACTGTCTGCCGTGCGTGACATCCACAAGCAAGTGTTACCAACTCCGAGAAACAGTTTCGGGCCAAGTCGACTGTTTCTCATTTTATCAAATCATTTTTGATATTTAGATACAATAGAAAAAAAAATTAGTTTTCTTCAAACCTTTTCTCTGTGCATATCCTTCGTCTTTACAAGGTCATATTAGAAGCCAATATTGTCTGGTTTATTATAATTTCAAATAAGTGTAATAAGACCCAGCCTTTTTAACTCTGAAAAAATGGTTGTCTGTAAAGTCGGTTTACTGACGATAGTTGAACGTGACAACGTCTTAAGAAAATACTGATGGAATGGTAGCATTTTTGATGCCCGATGCTATTCATTTTAATGATGAAAGCACGAATATTCTACAATATATCACTTAATATATAATTAATATCGAAAGAATCATTACCTTTATCGCTGTAATTATCGTTGCTATAAACAATTGACACCACATTCACTTTTCACTGCACTTGATACTCGATCAAAACATGTAAATGTAAGTATTAGCAGCTGTCCACGCAGACGCATCGCTCACTCAAGTAGGAGAGAGACGGATGTCGAACGCTGCCGAACGCAAAGGCCGATTGTGCTTCTTTGTCGCTCGTTCCGCGCTCTCGCTTGCACTTGCACAAGCCTTACATGGAACGCCTCAGAGCGAGGTAACGCCGCATGAGTCATGTTTTTTCGTGCGTGCAGCCGGCTCTATCGAATTATAAGACGTTGTCACGTCAATAAATTTTTATGACGACTAATGAATTTCTGGTGCACGATCTACAGTGATAAGATGCTCCACTCTGCGGAAAAGGCGTGATTAAATGTGTTCTTTCACTATTTCACTACTCAGTTTATCGCCTATTTGATGTTGCTGAGCAAACCTGAAGGAATTTTCATGCAAATAATATACCTACACATAAAACGTTATGTATCGGCCCCACAGTAAATATACATGTACGCAGGCAAGATCACAATTTATTTGGCAAGTAAATATTGTTTGAATATTTGCAGAATAGCCAGGAAAATGCGCCAGTTAGAAAACATGCTGAAATGGTAAAAGCAAAAGCAAAGAATAAAGAAAAAAGCTATCTCGGGTTTTAATAGTTTTTAATCATTTAAATTATTATAACAAATCACATAGCTATGGAGTAAATTCTAAAACCATATTTACAGAAAACATTCATCTGTACTACCAAAATACTATCAGGATAATATAACAGTGGTTTCCAATCAATAGAAGTATAAACTTAGTAAATAATTGCTTCTTATTGAGACAAAAGCCAACAAATAATTTTAGATTACGTTAGTCTTGCTGAGTGGACTGTAGTTTTTTTAGAAACATGTTTATTCCGGGCTGATTTTTCTTAGTGTCCTGCACATTCTTTTTATTCTCAGGTTTCTGTTCTTTTTCCTCTACAGTTTTAGCTTTTTTCTTTCTATCTGTTTTTGGACCTTCGGAGTCTCCTTCCTTTACAACAGGTTTTTTCTTTTTAGTTTTCTTTTTTTCTGTCTCCTCAGGTTCTTTTGATGGTTGGAGAAGAGGAGTAGGATCGCCAACGATCATGGCTAGTTTACCAAAGTAGTTCCAGATGGCGTCTGCGCAATTGTCCGGTTTCCCACCATCAGCGCTTTCCCAGAACAAGCCGTAGAGGCGAGGTTTGAGTTTCTCCATAGGTTTCTTCATCTCAGACTCGAATTCGTCTTCCAGGTGTTTCAGTCTCGCTTTCTGACTCTCCGGTGAGAGGGACACATCATCTCCATCCACTGTTCCTTCCTGTCAAATGATAAAATGATTTATGCTGATGAATTTCAATTCGAAATGAGCAATATATTATGTATCCAAAATAAGATACAACTATTTATTTGTGCATGTTCAAAGTGACACGTGAAGATTAAATACTTTCTGTTTATTCCATTTTAAAATATTTTAATAGACATGAGGGAATAATCAGGGATTTTAGCCTATATAAGCTATAATGTATAATGCTATAATCCCAGACATATTCGGTTGCTCATGTCCATAGTTGTTTACCTTTTGAATCCCTACACATGTCCCCTGGGTGGTGAAAAAGGAGCAACCCAAAGTAGAACTTGTGCTAAGTTCGCCCGGAGAAGTACTGCCACAACATCCGGTAATCTGCCACCAAGCAGTGATGCACTCGTAGTGTTCCGGTGGAAGGGAGTGGGTGCCGGTGAAATAGCAGGCGCTTGAGAAGTAACATCGCCGTCTCGGGATGATGGGCACAACGCAACACAACTTTATCTAGTACTTTGGTGGAGAGGACTTTTACTGATGTCTATTAGTGTTCACCAATTAACATCAGGTGGACCATGAGCTCATTCTATCACTTAAATAAAATAATAAAAATAGAATATGATGGCAAGTGACCTCATCGCTAAGGTATCCATGTGGAACAAACACTTCATTGTCGACTTCGTACTCATCGTTGGGATCTTGTTCATCGTCGGTGCCGGCGGCGCTACCGTCAAGACTCTCGCCTTCCGCTTCCTCCTCCCAATCGTCATCGCTATCCACCTCATACTCCAATAGCTTCTACAAAATACAATTATTTATACAGATATATATAGATTATAGTTATGAATTAATAAATGAATAAAATAAACATTGGTGGACAACATTTTTACACAACCTTTTTTATGGTAGTTTTTTATGTTTCTTAGTTATGGTGAAGGAAAGAAAACATTGTGAGGAAACCGACATGTCCCAGAAGCAAAAATTCCATGACACGTGTCAAGTGCACGAAAGGATCTTCTTTGAGGCGCATGAGGCACACTCAAAATCCTTTCACTGGTTCGATAGAACCGATGAGTGGTGAAATGTGAAAGGTTCGACAGAACCAGTGAGTATAATAGTTGTAGTGTGTCACCTCATCCTGTCCAAATGGTTTCCTCGGCTTGATGAAGCAGCTTTTCTTCCGCCAGGTGCCCCAGTAGGGCGGGCGCCGGTTCTCGTGGAAGCTGAACAGTTTAGGCCGGAGTTTCTCCCTCGGTGCGAGGTCACAGGTAATGATCTCACCGTCAGATGGAGGCAACTCCTCCTCTGAAAATATTTTAACACTATTATAACACTATTGTGAATGCTGTGTGCAATTTTAATAGATGGAGCTGAGCTGAATACTTAACTTTTACTAATTGTTTTACTGGCTCTCTCCAACCAGTGTGGGAAAGGATTTAAGGTGCACCTCAAAGAGGATCCTTCCATGCAGTCAATGCAGTATGAATCTACCTGAATCTTTTTATGTTAATACTAGCTGCGACCCGCGGTGTTACCCGCGATGAATAAGTAATCTCACGGGAACACTCCACTTTTCCGGAAACAAAGTAGCCTATTTGGCATAAGTTCTATTGCTATTAAATCTAAATCCCAGGGTGTGTGAAGAATATTTTTATTGTTTGGTAGCACATAAATTTGTGCATTGATGCTACTAGTAAAATATGAGAATACCAAGGAAATATTTAACTTCAACTTTGGTGTCTAGCAACAAAAATGTATCTTATATATTTCAGTAGCAAGCATGAGACTGGACTATTGAATCGTTGATAAAATAAATTAGCAGGGCGAGTTGGTATATTGGATCCTATTGGTAGTAGGATCTTAAATGGACTTTTTTTGTGAAGGAAAACCTGACCTCGCTAGTTATCTACCTTAAGTTAAGAATCTTTCACTATTTTATAGGCCATTTGTTTTTGAATGAGCAAGATGGCCCAGCCCACCTGGTGTTAAGCGATTACAAAAAACAAAATCAATGCATCTTGGGGCCTCCTCTACTCAGGTTGCAGAAGACCCAAATCACACTGTATTTCGCCAGTAACTACAAAAACGAAAACCGTCATGAGAATAAAAAAAAATATATAATAACTTTTTTCTTACCAACAATGATAACATCATCATCTTTTTCACTAAGTGGCCATGTTCTGCCACTTGTTAGAGGCTTTGTACCATTTTTCAAACTTTTAATGTACAATTTATTCTCCCCAGTATTCTGTTCCATCACTAATTTTTCTAATATTTTAGCTCTTTCTTCTGTCAGTTGGACTCTCGTCGTCGGAGCTAGCCGCATATCAGCTTTTAATGTGAAACTGGAAAGCATACTGTTTTTAACTGCACCAACTGTTGGCTGATCTTTCTCAACTTTCCGGTTTGTAACGAAGAAGTTTGCGAAGGCTTCTGCTGCCTTTTTCTTCTTAGCCTCTAGTTCTAACTTCTCAAGTTCGGATGCCTCTTGGCGTTTGCGTTTTTCTTCTTCTCTTGCCTCTTTTTCCTTCTTTCTTTGTTCTTCTTTTTCCTCTTTCTCCTTTCGTTTTTGTTCTTCTTTTTCTTCTCTTTGCTCTGGAGATATTTTTGATACAATTAAATAAAATGTATGGAACAATAAATTATAGGTTTAACTTTATTTTACATAAAGTTATGAGCAAACCTAACTGAATATCATATAATATTATATTATATATAAATATTTAAAATATCTATTGTGGCAAGAAATCTTAAGTAGTCTATCTAATCTTATTTTGTTGCAAGAAGTAAACAGTTTTCTCTAGATTATACTAGTCTTGTATAATGAGATTACACCAAATGCAGCATGCATTTGATGTCATTGGGTCATTGGCACTTGAAAATGCGTGAGTGTATCCTCTACCTGTAATAACAGAATTACAACTAGGGTCCTCTAATACTAAAAGACCTAGGGAAGAGCCAATTCCCATCACACTGAACCTATCCGAGATAAAAATGGAACATCTCAATTGCCTGTAATTCTCTGGCACACATTATCTTTACTATGAAACACAGCAATGCATGCCCATCATTGATTGCCGGCTGACTGAAACGGGTATGGTAGCTTGTTTTATGATCAACTTACTTTTTTCAAGTTCCTTTACTTTATCTTTCTCTTCCTTCTCTTTTCTCCTTTGCTCCTCTTTCTCCTCTCTCTCTTTTCTTTTAGCCTCTTCTTTTTCCTCTCGCTCTTTCCTTTTTTGATCTTCTTTTTCTTGTCTCTGCTTGGCCCTTTCCTCTTTTTCTTCCTGCCTCTTACGCTCCCTTTCTTGCTTCTCTTTTTCTAGTTTCTCTCTTTTTTTGGCAGACTCTAGTTTTCTCTGGAGCTAAAAATCATATAAGATTGAATTAATTTACATTAGACTCAAGCCTTGACTTGAATTTTTAGTATATTCAGAATGGTCACTCTCAAAATGGATTCTTAAATTTGTTTTTATTCGGTTGAGTATCGCGTGTTAGAGTAACCCACAAGGTGTAGATGGATTATAGATCCGCCAACCCCTTCAGAATAAATGGTGTGGAATGGTGTATCTTAACAATCTTCTAAAACCAGTCTTGTCTTGAATTGGCTCTAGCTGAACATTTGCTAAATCTATGTAATAGAATTCATAATCTTTTCAAATTATAATATAAGTTTTAGCACAGTTGACAGAGTTCTTATGTTTCAAATATACTAGATACCAAATTTAAGTAAAATAATGCAAGCAATATCATGAAAATACATTCCTAAACAACCACGCATATTATGTCACGTGTATGACATGCATATAAACACTATGATCAGCATTGACAATTGAACAGGCTGGTATTTTTCAGTTACCAATTAATACTGAATATATAATATCAAGACAAAGCTTCAACAAGGAGAGTTGTGTACCCTGAGAGTTGGGGAAGCATTATCAAAATCTATAGTAGTAAACAGAAAAAATATATACTGTATAATAAATATATATATATATATAATGTATAAGTATACTGCTGAGCATATAATAACAGTCAACTCACCTGTTTTGGGGTTAAACTAGTTGATGGAGTTGTTTCATTCAAGGATTCATCCAATTTTGTGGCTGATGAGCTACCAGCCTTCTTGGGAGTAGATGGGTTTGACGTGACTGACTCATTAAGCTTAGAACTCGGAGAACTTTTACTATTGGTTTCCTTTGCTTTACCTTTATTTCTTGTACTTCTTTTTATTTCTATCTCGGTAGACTCTGGCTTTTCCTTTGCCTTTTTAGGAGATTCACATATTTCATCTTGGGAATGATCAGGTAGTGTTACAGAAACATCATCTGTTTTAGTTAAAATATTTTTCTCTGATGTTGTAACATTGTTTTCATTTGCTATTTCATCTTTGTATTCAGTACAAGTTGTATCATTCAAATCTTTCATTTTAGTCAAATTAACATCTAAGGAACTATTAGAGTCTTCTAGAACTACAATATTTACAGATTCTACAGATTTATTTACACTTACATGTTCAGTCTCTTTTGAATCTTTCTCATCAAGAGAATCAGTTTTAGCGCCATCATTTTCCTCATTTGGTTCATCTACATCCATTATATCATCATCACATGCGACCGGATCATTATCCGCTGTCCCATTTCCTTTCAAATCAGTTTTCATCTTGATATTTTTCTTTTTTTTACATACTTTAGATTTCTGCTTCTTCTTGATAGAGCGACTGATGAGTTTGACGTAAGGGTTGGATATTTTGTCATCTTTGTCAGCTGACCCATCTTTACTATCATCGTCACTTAAAACACTTATTATTTCATTTTCTTTTGTTATTTTACCAACTTTTGGAGTCGATTCAGCAACAGTCACTGAAAGCTTTCTTTTTCTACCAGATGCAGTAACGGGAATCGATGAAGTTTCGCTAATTAACTTGAATGGAAGCCGAGCTTGCTTCAATATCTTTTTCGACGGAGTCACCTCTGCGCTCTCCGGCGAATTCCTAGTTTTCATGTTTAAATCACTAAATGAACAGAATGCAACATTAATTGCAAAGAAATACAGTAAAAAAACTCTAAACTAAATAAAGAACACTCATCTCAAACGTTCCTTTGACAATAACACATTGAACTTTTGACACTTAACTTCGAAAACGCGGGAATTTTGAAGGGAACGTTCTGAAGGTGACAAATGAAAAGGCCTTTAGCACTCACCAACATTTTATTGACATATTTTACCGCGTTTACGCCCCCAATCAATTGAAAAGAAATGTAAAATAATAATAAGAAGAATAATAATATGAAGAATTTTCTAGCCACAGCATACCAGAATCGTAATATTTTATGACTTACAAAAACAGGAATAACTAAAATTGATACTAAATAATGGTTTCCGAACGCTACATTTACGTTTCATTTATTAATAACTATTTTAGCTAGAGGCGCTCTCAAAAATTTCCTAAAGGAGGTTTCCCTTATTGTGAATGAACTAGCCCAAAGATTTAAAATAAACCGTCAGATCGAGTCTTACGCTCAATCTTTCACTTTGCTCATTAACGTCAGTATAGTGCTCGTAAAATATAATTTCATTTAATTACAATTATTTTAAATTTCTATTATGGGCAGGTACAAATGGGATTTCCGGGATGTTTCTGTAGGGCTGAAAATGTTAAGAGAATTTTTACTTGGACGTCCTCACACTTTGCATGGGCGATTTCCACCACAGCTTGCTTCCAGAAGTGTTCCACCCGCGGATATACCACGTGGTCCTGTATACAAGTATTCGAATCAATATTATTTTAAGCGAAACGCAATGGACTCTGTTTCGCCACCCGTGGTAGCGCCTATAGCTGAAGGACCACCGCTTATCAAGGACCCAACACAAAAGGCTACACCGGGAGGCATAAAACCAGATGCAGTAAGTTAAAGAACCAAATTCACAATTTTGTTTGTTTTCTCTTTGAATTTACACAGAAGATTAAAAATAAACGCCTTTTAAAAACGTCATAAAAATCGGGGCAGCTCTTCAGTTTCTACTAACAAACATTTATAAGGCTGTATACTATGTATACTTATGTTATTCAGCACATTCCATATATCACAGTAGATATTATTATATGTGTGCGTACCTAGTTTTTGATTCGTAACATATTTCCTCTCGCTTTCCTGAAATATGCAATATTCCTGAGTGGTTTCGTGCAAAGGGACGGAAGTGTAACAGGAAACCGGGGAAGCGCGCGCTATTTGATCTGACCAATGACCGCGCGCGGTGCTAGAGTTGGCCTTCAGACAGATGGTACCGACCCATTTTCCGAGAGGTTTTTTTTGGATAATAATATACTGTTAATGTAAAATCATATACAACTATTGTAAGGCTCTTATAACGCTCTGACCTAAGTATTCCATGCCTCAGTATAGTAGAACGCGGGTAATGTATGAGAATAAGTACCTACCTACGCAATACATGTCGTACTAGATATGTGATATTGGAACGTCTATGTGCCAGTAATTTCAGTGGCACTCATTCCTTGCAAACTATACCGTACACTATTAAGCACCTACATATATGTACCACAACAGGACCTATGTGCAAGTTATTACTTTAGGGCAGAAATAGGTGTAGTGTAATACATAGGTAATACCACCTATATATTAATAACACAACCTGATACTAATAGAAATCCCCGTCTTGTAGGTATGTACTTAACCTAATTCTTATCTTCACTTCTTGCTTAATATGGAAAAAAGCTACAGGTCCAGCAAAGTCCATAACTAACTAAATAAATCTTGCCACTAATGTTTTGAATATTATTGACGTTTCCAAGCCATTTATTTATGAATTCTATTGAAATAAAGTTTTTGACTTTGACTTTGAATGTAACTACCCAGGTGTGTTTCCTCTGCGCCCCCACTCCAGGCTTGCCGTGGTGGTGGGACGGTCACTGCTACTATGAGTGTGTTCCCGACCCGCCTTGTCCGTGTCCGCCGCAGTGCCCCCCGGCAACTTGTGATCCCTGTGCTCCAAAGTGCCCCTAGGAGCAGCCAATTTCTGTACGATTAAATATGGAACAGTAGTCGATGAAAATGCTTTTTATTACAAGATTCTAGGTTTTAATCGTGATTAGCCGTCAGCTCGTTCCGTAACAAGAATCACATAAAAAAAATTTGTTACGGAACGAGCAAATGGCTCAGCTGGTATTAAGCGGTAACCTCGGCCTATAAAAAGTGATATGAATTGGGTCCTCAGTTAATTAGGTAAGACAAGACCCAAGCCGCATCATATCCGCCCGTAACTGAATGTCGAATGTCTCGTGTGCCTGTAATTTCACCGGTAACCACAATAAAAAAAAACCGGAACACAGTCAACAAGTGTGAACGATTCTGGCGTAGCAGAACTAGATTTTTGTATTCAGGCTTGGTTGTATCACAAGGTGAAACTGCCACAAGCCATAACAATTATCTTGGGGATCAAATTGAAGCCTAACGAATTGTGGTCACGTAGGCCCAGTGCTATTCAATTATACTTTTTGTATAGGATTGTGTGATGGCTCGTTAATACAGTTAACAAGTATTTGCTAATTGGGTAAAGGTATGGCCTGTTTGATTAGGTATTCGCTGGTTAGCTGGTTATACTCGTGCATAACAAAATATGTTAAACATGTAAAATTTTATTTGTTATACGAGGTAGGTATTATAGGCCTAACCGAATGAAATTTAGCCTCAATCTAACTTATTTTCAAACTAGCTATTGCCGGCGACTTCACGCGCGTGGAATTCGGTTTTATCGCGCTTGTATCCCTATTTTACTCAAAAGAAGTAGCCTAAGTTCTCCTTATAACATAAGCTTTCTGCCAGTAAAAGTCCTGTCAAAATCAGCCCAGCCGTTGGGGATTTGCAGAAACAAACACACAAACAAAAATTTCACAAATTGTTTTATAATTTCATAATTCAATTAGTATAAAGCTGTTGACATTATAAACAGACCCTAATTCAGTTTTATTTATTTGTATAGAAGAGCAAGATTACTCTGTGGCGCGAGTCTCTGAAATTCCTTCCTTACCTTTCCATTCTCATCTGCTAGCGTATCAATAAAATATATGGTAGGTATTTTTCGTCCGGTGGTTTCTCGCCTTGTTCCCGGGCAGGTCCCAGGCGTAACATTTGGGTAATTTATTTTCTGCCTAACCATAACGATATAGGTACACGTGAAATTTAAATAAGGAAAAACCTTTAAATAATATAAAAGTAAATATTTCAAAGTTTTCCTATGTTAGAAAATCAATATGCTTATCTTATATAGATAGGGTCCCTCTAGAATACCTAAACATGGAGGCATATAGAATAACTACAAATATCCATTAGCCCAATACTACGAATGAATATTATATATTATTATTTACTAGCTGTTACCCGCGACTTCGTCCGCGTGGAATTCTATTTTATCACGCTCCCTTATTTTACCCCTCGGAAAAGTAGCCGAGTTAATCCTTGTTACATGAGCTATCTGCCAGTGAAAGTCCCGTCAAAATACGTCCAGCCATTTCAGAGATTAGCCGGAACAAACAGACAGACAGACAGACAAAAATTGTAAAAAAATGTTGTTTTTGTATATGTACTGTGTATACATCCATATGCACTTAGTAAAAAGCGGTTATTTTAATATTACAAACAGACACTCCAGTTTTATTTATTTGTATAGATTATTTATAAGTAGGTATTGACTCGTTTGTAGTATGTTAACAGAGAGGGTAGTGTAGGGGACACTGTGGGGGATACCCCATAGTGTAGGGATGTAGCGGTATAGTGTAGGGGTACCCTTTTGTTAGCACAGTACCTACAAGAAAGAAAAATGCTATGTGTGTGTGTCAGCTCCAATGCGCAACTGGTTTACCTATTCCTTCTGCTACCTACTACCTACTTTATTCACTTAACTGTATATGTCATTGGATGATGAGACAAATGGGATCATTGAGTCCTCTCCTAAAAAAATACTGCGGTCGATTGCGAAAATCTGCATTTGATTTCAATTATCCGCTCCTTTTCAATCGTCCAGGCATTTTCGCGATGATCCGATGTCCGATTATTCTACAACATACATAAATAACGACGGTTTAGGGTTCAAAGTTGCACAATAATTTCGTAATTATTTCACAATGCTTTTACAATATTTAATGTTCACTCCAGAAGGATTTCATCATAACATTAGTCGCGAATGAGCGTCACTCGATTTTGATACCCATCTAATATGGTGTATCACGGGCATGAAAATCGATTCTTAAGGAGTAAATGCCAAAAATGTTTGTTACATTTATAAGGATGTACCTACGGATTATTTCTGGACATGTTCGTCCGCTAGTTTAAAAATAAGTAACTAGGTTACAATTTCATCGTTTATAAATGACTGTGTGGTAGGTAGTGTGATGGTTGGATATCCCTAAGAACTTACGTCTGTGAGTCGCAAGCATTGCGTGACCGGCACATCTAATGTCGCCGACAGCAAGAATTATCCACCATATTTTCAAGATAGCAGACATTCAGTCACGCAAACATTTGTAGTGTTTCACTGACAGAAATAGATATACCAGTCTTCTGGAAATGAAAGTTTTTTAGTAGGCAGGCAGTTTTAAGTCGCAGGGCCACCGTTTATAAGTAATCCATTCATCATACGTCTACGTACTGGAAACAAATTGTGTCTATTCGTTGTCTTCAATTTTAAATTTTTCATCATCAGACTATAAATGCACTTTTCTCACATAGTTCGGTTTCGTAGAAACTCCCGAAATAAAACAACGGAAATGCCGAGAATGTTTCATCTCATAGCATACGAAACATTGTTTTGTAAATAACCGGTCTCACACGAGTGGTTTGATGTTGATTCGAGCTCCTTTGCAATGGTAAAAAGCTAGTGGCAGGTGTGTAGCTAGGTGTAGTGTAATTTCAATTTCCATAATTCTGAGAATGATTCATCCAATCTTATTTTTATTTTATGTGGTAAAGTTACGAAATGATCAAATCACTCGCCTAGAGTTAAGTGGTACAAATATTACATCTGCCCATAACATACGCTTTGGGTTCTCACTTATTTAGTAAAGACAAAATCCAAGTCACATCGTATGCGCACGTAACTCTGAGACGTGAAGGTGGAATGTCTCATGTGCCTGTAACTTATCCGCAACCACACCTTTCAAACTAAAACACAGTAACACTAATGTATCACTGCTTAGCGGCAGAAATGGGTATGGTAACTACTTGTATAAACTGTATTGCTACATTTGCTACAAGGATGCGAGGATTGCTGAATTTGAAACGGTTACTCATATTTTTCTACGCTTTACTTCACTGTTCGAAACATGAGAAATATTGAAAATGAACCAACTTATAAGTAAATAATGTTTCGCCCGAAGTTGGTTCCCGAATTTCAAAGGATTGAGTTCCGTCGTACAGCTTCAGTGCCCATAGTTGATTCTCGAAGCTTTGAAAACGTCTAGAAAGTATCTCATGCCACTCACAAGCATGAGACAAGCCTATCTTCACAGAAACTGGCAAAAAAAGCACTTTATCAACGTGGACAAGATTTAATAGTCTCTTAATTATTATTATGATAGATAAACTCATTATTGTATATGACGTTATTCATAAATTAAAAAATGTAAAAAAGACAATAAAAAAAAATATAAAGTCAATTTAAATTTCAAAACGGAATTTACAATGGGAAATCTTATCGTGTATAGTGATTTCTTCCAGCCAATGGAATGGAGTGTCTAATAAATATTGGACTTAGCTTAGAACACTTTGTACGTGGTAATTTAATTATTATTCCATCTCCTAGCGAGTTCTTAGCTACGGCCCTGTCTCCCATAATTCAAAATGCCTAGATGTCAGGTGGGGGTCAATTGTATTCACGTCGTAAAGAGTTTATTTGCATATCGTTTATTTCAGTATTCTTTTCTATTTCTATAGTCGGACTTGACTGTGTAATTTCATCCCGAAGTTTTCACACAACTTTCAATTCACCCAGTTCTGTAAGTAAATCATTTCATTATGGATTGGATTAAATTTAAACTATTATATTGGAAGACTTTATTATCTAGTGCCTATACATAAATAATATTCTGAATGTTCTCATAACTCATATTTAATAACATTTTTATACACATTAGCCATATATTGCTGACAACTTAGGACAATTTAGTAGCTTAAATAAGCAAAAAGTATAAATAAAAGTACTTGACTGATCGAACGAAGAATCAGATTCAACTCAGACTATGCGTAGGCGAAAGGTGGGATGCTGCGATGTCATCTCGATCGTTCTGATAAGCGATAATTTTCGAGCAGCGTGCATCGCCGTCTGGGGCGCATGATCGACCGTCACTCTGCGATTCAGTCAGTCAGCCCGGCCACGGCCAGTGCCCACGCAGCCGCCGAAGCCGATGCGCGTTCTCCTCGCCGGAACTCGGCCGCAAATAATGACTGACACCACCCTTTACAACACACCCCTATAAACATTATGCATCTGCACCCCAAAAATCGAAACTAAACAATCGTTCTGTGAGTGTACATTGTGCAAAGTGAAAACACCTGTGGATAGTCCCGAAAACTGCTAAAATGAGACACGACTGCGAAGATTTGCCCCTGGAGGAGAGAGTGACCGCTTTCAAGAGCGACCCGGAGAAACTCCGACAAGCCACAGAATTTGTCGACGAACTCATTCAGCAAGCAAAAAAACAGGCTGAGTTAAAACAAAAAGAGAAAGACAGAAGTAAATTCGTAAGTATCAATGTATATTTATCCCTGTAAGGATCGGAATTGATAGGGCGGTAAGTGAAAGGAGTAGATGCTGTAGATTGCGACGGCTTCTTCAATAGCAGCTATCATGACATGATTCTTCAGAACACGTTCAGTTTTCGAAGCATGCTTATCTATCACTTATCACTCATATTCCTACCTGTTAGAGAAAGGAACTCCATACCCACACAATTTTATAATTTGGTAGGGACCTAGTTAGCAATATTTGATCGATACTAAGCTAGCACACCACTGTAGTTACCTCGGCCGGATATGCAACCAGTATTTCCATTAATGAGTAACTACCCCATGAGTTCTTGAAAAAAGTAGGAAACTTATTAACCAATCTGATCAATGTATCTATAAATTGCATCACTATCTCCAATTCTTATCTATATTTGATGATTATCAATGACAATGGTGTTTGTTATAGCTGTACTTTGAGAGACTGAATTGCCAATCGGCTTATGTTTATCTGATAAAATTGGAGAGTGCCCACAGATGGGTGTTTGATCGATTGTCGTGTCCATTACTGGCTTGATATAAGCTCGCCATGCATTTTTATTATCATGAAAATTTTACTAGAAATACGATGAAACTGCGGAGTAGGTAGTTTTCTGTAAATGTACTTTACTAAGATAATGAGCACATAAATGGCAACTTAGTCAACCATGCCTTAGTCAGCATCAAAGGGTTTTGCAATAAACAATGTAATGTTGTAAAATTCAGTGATAAGTAAGTAAGAAAATGTAATTGCGTAGTCGACTGGATAAGCTAGCTACTCATTATGTGGAAAACCAGTGGAGCGATCCAAATAATAGAATTCCGGTAACTCAAGATCTTTCGTGGAATCTTTCAGTAAGGAGTCTATACAGCCTATATTGAACGCTAACACGGAAAGGAAGGCCCCATTTGTGCTACTTTTATTGTATTCTGAAAGGTCTTGTGGCCCTTGCTTGATTTAATTGGGCAGGTATAATCTGCTTCTAATCTGATATAGTTACGTCGGGTCAGTAACTATTAACAAGCAAAATTCAGCTCATCTTTTAGTAAAATTTGTTATGATTCCTCTTCTACTTACATTGATCTACTTAGTTAAGTGACTTTAGAATAAATATTTTTAATCCTATTAGGTTTCGCAGTTAATAACCCCTCTGTAGGTTCACAGTTCCCTAATTTCCATTTGAAATATTATTCCTCACACAAAAGTGCTGGAATCACACACTGCAAATCTTCTAGAAGAACCTTTACTATAGTAATGTTTCTGATATTTTTCTACACTTGCTAGCACCTAGATTTATAGTATCTGCAACAACCCGGCTGCTTTTAGCTCGCGTGACTAAACTGCAACCAATAATTGAACAAGGCACACGATCCTATTTTTAAATCTGCACTGCAGTTCCTTTAATGCAAGTTACAATTACAGTGTACTAAGGTTGCTGCTTCTAGAGAAGTTGTGAATAAGTTTTGACTTGTCACTGAAGCAACCACTGCTAATATCCCTGATAAGAACGTATTTTCATTTATATGCACTTAGAACTACATAAGAAATAATAATACAAATAGATCGAAAGAAGTACCTGGTATTTTGATAATGTATGGTCAGTCCACTATTTTGTAAAATCAACAATGGAATCAATCAAAATAAGAAACGTTTTCCCGAATTAACATAGAAAAATAATTGCTTAATCATAAAAAATCTTGAGGTTTCAATAAGTATACTGTATCACATATATCACACTATAAATGCTAATTCACTTTTTCTAATCAGTTGGGACTGCCTACTTAAGTGTCTCACATTGGTAGTCACATTATAGGCTTACCTCTATTTCCAGTTAAATAACATTTTTGAATTGAATTGAAACATTTAATGATTAATTTGATAACAATTAATGTAGTCTACAGCATAGGCATTTTCAAAACACCATTCGAAATTCATGCGAAATTTTTGTCACGACTTTGGCAGGCTTTGCAATCTGTTTTGAAGTTTTGTTTCACATTTGCTTACGAATGACATATTTTATTTTCTTGTTTCAGGATTCACAAGATCCAGGCTCTGGTGAGTAAATAACATTTATCAGACTCAATTATTATTTTTTACCGTAATTTTCTTCATTTTCACTTCAGTCACTTTAGCTTTGACGAGTACGAAGGACTCTTTGAAATTGGGTCAACAAGTTAGACCTTCGTTCATGCTTTTTCCGATTTCATTGCTGGATGCTTTCTCTCTTAGATCTTTCCGTGTAGTCTGAGTGGGAAAATTTAGCTAGATTAGCTATGGGTGCACGTTTCGTGCACGTCCGATACCCGGAGGTCGCTGGTTCATAGCCTGACTTGCACCATGAATTATTTTCTTTGAAAAATGTACGTGCCTAAATACCAGGTTCTGAAAACGGCGAAGGAAAAGATCGTGAGGAAACCGTCACGACTTAAAAACAAAACTCGAAGACGTGTGTCTAGTGCATGAAAGGAGCCTCTTTGGCGCACTTTAATTCTTTTACTACAATCGTTCGAGAGAGCTTACTAGTAGCTATAGTAGTTGTTTCAGTAGTACAACATGGCTTATTATAAAGAATGTGAACAAAGCGAACAAGATGTTTCACAGTTTGGCGAACTTTATAAGGTATTGAATTAAGTATTTATTAAGATAAAATATATAAAAAAATAAAATGGCTAGCGCTGTCGTTTTACTTTCATGTGTTTCTCAGAAGGGTTTCTCAAATTCATTATAAGCCTTCACGAATTAACTATATTTCAGAAACTATTTTGATGACGTAGCTACTCGTAACTGGGTAGTAACCCTGCCTTCACAAGTACTCAATATTCAGTCCCGGGCGGGGCAAGCATTTATATGATGAGCTTAAAGTTTGCTCTCGGGTGTTTAGTTTAAATGTATATGTGTCACCTGCGACACATAGAATCCTAATGCATCAATAACCATAACGATGTGTAAGTTCCTTTTCGTATTTTTTTATACACCTATTCATCTAAGTTACTGCTCAAAATACCAACTTATGGTAGAAGGAATTCAATATAAGGTACTGTTTAGGTATTATCGTTAAAACAAGTTACTGATGATACCCTTTTTCATGAAATGTCCCTTACCTACGTAGTAAGAATATTTAATCAAAATAGCACCGACCCCAAATAAACATGGAAGAGGGAAAGATGATGAAATTGAAATATTTAGGGCTCAGAGCGAAAAGCGAAAGGTAAATAAATTAACCTGAAGCCAAGTGCGGGTGAAAAACCTGCCGTACCAACAATTCTGTTTTTTCTCATTCATTTATAAAGAACCTTAATACATCTCGATTTATTTATTATACAACTAGGATTTACTGCATAGTTAATTATATGTTGGCTGATTAGTCAGCGCTAAAGGCAGGGTTAGCCCTGCCTTCAGCGCCTTAGATTGTGAGTTCGATTCCCACCCAGGATAAACATTTAAGTGACGAACATAGTTATTTGTTCTGTGTCTGAGTGTTAATATGTACGTATGTCTCTATTTACAAAAAAAGTTAAATAAAAAGTTTAAAGTCTTATATCAGTTGTCTGGTTCCCATGATACAAGCTTACTTTGGTGCTAAATGGTGCAGTGTGAAATGACCACCAATATTGATTTATTCTAATGCCAATTATGAGGCTGTTTGAGAAGATTAAAACATGAAAAATAAATAAACTTGAGTGAACGTGGAGTGTTTATCTTCAAGAACAAAATATTTCTTCAAAGGAATCCAGTCTGTAGCTTTCATGATGATTATCGTGGATCCCCTATAGATATATCTGGAGCGAGGCCCTTCCCATTATGGCGATATTAATATGCAGATTATGAGAACGTAATCACAGTTCACAGGGGGAGGTTATGAGGCGTTTTATTCATTACACTGGGATGGTCTGCTGGATATTTTTTATATGATAAATAATAATATAATAATATTGGTGGACAATTCACACAGCGCTGTCTAGCCTTAAACTAAGCGTAGCTTGTACTATGGAAACCAGACAACTGATAGAATACAATATACTTTTTTTTTGTGAATACATATAATACATATTAACACCCAGACACAGAACAAACATCTATATTTGTCACACAAATATTTTTCCTGGGGGGAATCAAACCCACGCCCTACAGCGCAGAAGGCAGAGTTACTACCAATTGAGCTGTGAGGCCTGTCAAAATTGAAGATAAAGTACCTAACAGAACGAGCAGATGGTGTTAGGTAGTAACCTCTGCCTATAACAGGTAATACAGATTGGGTCCTCCCTTACTTAAGTAAGATAAGACCACGTCGCACTGCAAGCGCCCGTAATTCTGAGACGTAAAGGAATGTCTTATGTGCCTGTAATTTCACCGGCAACATTCAAACCGGAACGCAGTAACGCTGCTTAGCGGTATAAATGATTATCGTGGCAGTACCTCCCTGGATGAAATTTGCATAAGTTCTACTGCTACTATATATGAGGTACACTGACTTTTATCGCTTTAAAAGTAATATTTACATGAAAACGTGGTCGAAGCTCTTTCGGAGTCCAATTTTGAACGTAGGTACCTTTGTAATGAAGTACGTTTTGTATTTCTTTCAAAGGCTCGTTAATTAAGTTACCAATTTGAGACCACCTACCGAATTGCTTTGGGTTTTCGCGTACATTCAAATTAATTGATTCTTTATGAAATTAACTCCGTACGCGCCCACACTTTATGAAATGAGAAAGTTTTTGTGTTTTGTTCTTTGGATACAAGCTAGCTTTTATAAAAATTTGGTATTTAGTATTTGAGTATAGAAAGCTATTTCGTAATCAAACTCCATAGGTAAGAAAAAATGGCTCAGGGGAAATCCAAGCCCTTTTTAGTTGAGTGCCCAGACTATTTAAATCGAATTATGTTTACTTCAATAATCAGTTCATAAGTTAGGATACCTAAATTATTAATACTCTACAACTAATAATGAAATGAAAAAAAATGAGTTTATCATACTAACTTGAAATTATAATACTTAGAGGTCTGATTACTTAGAACTTAGATCAGATGCAATGTTTGAATCGCGGGTAAATGTCTCAAAGAATAATGCATGTTATTAAAACTTCAAATTAAGATCAAGGGACTTCAAAAGGGTAGTTTCCCCTTTTGTAGTTCCTTGATTTTAATAATGCAGTTGATTACCAACGGTAAGGTTATTAAATTGAAAAAATACTTATATATATTTTAAGACCTTTTGGCAGAAATTGTCGGAACCCAAAACAATACTTTGCTACATAATAAAATCAAACATAACACTTACTGACTTTTAAAAGCTGGTTTTCTCCTAATTTATAAGTATATTTTACAAAAAAAATAATTGTGAAGTGGGAGAATCGAATTAAGATGTTATTTTGAATCTCCCAACTCGGGAGATAGAACATATTATGGGGACAAAACGTAACGTAACTATGATACCTATTGGAAATCCTGGTGTGGTGTAAAACTGCGTAATTTTAAAGTACGTCTATAAAAACCTACTAAAATTGGTATATTATCACATTGAATATTTCTGATTTCAGTACCTACACATTATTTTACTAAAACTTATTGGATTTTTCATGAGCAGACAGGGTATCATTCAACTCACCTCGCAAAAGTATTTCGTCGTCTCGCCTCAAGGGGTGAATGACTTCCCAACCTTCCCTTGACATTTGATTCGAAGATCGAAAAAGATCTGGGAGAAAGTTTTATCTAAGAACTTGTAACAAGGGAATAGAGAAAGTACCTATACATTTTCTATTAACTCTGAGAGTTTGTCCTGCAGAGATATTATGCTCGTAAATTAGTGCTTCCTATAATAATAAAATAATACTTTGATAGAAATTGGTAAATAGGATTCCGGTGGCCTACCCAACTTTACAGAGCTTCTGATAAATTCACCCGGGTAAGTACTGCCACCACACCCACATCTGCCGCCAAGCAGTTACGCATACGCATTAGGAACTGTGTATTCCCGGTTTGAATGGTGTAGTCGCCGGTGAAAGGCACTCCAAACCGGTTTTCCTATACCTAAGTAGGGGAGGATTTTAAGACTTATTGTCTTTGTTACGGGCAGAGGTTACTGCTTAAGATCCGCTTAGTACCTACCGCTTAACATCTTGATGGTTAAGTATTCAAATAAAAACTGTATACAGTCGGTTGTGCGTATTTCCACCATTTTTTAACTAATGATAAGATATTTATTTTGAATGAACAAGTATTACTATACTAGTATACTAGTTATTGGTCTCAGATGGCCTCGACAGCGCTTTTCGTTGAGAGTGGAGGGCTCTCAGTCAGTCAAATTTTATTCAACACAGCGCGACACTTATGTACAAACTTGTAGCCGCGGAGGGCTCTCATTGAGTAAAATGTTATTAAATACTGCGCGCCACTTATGTACAAACTTCGGCTTAAGGCATTGCTATTCGGAAGCAGTGGGAAAAATAAGAAAATGGGCGGAAGTGAGGTTTCTTCCACCATGCAGGCGGGGTGGGTACGGAAAGATGCAGGGTTTCTCTGTTTTGACTTAAGAATACGAATACCTCGATAAGAACGATACGAATATAATCCTAATAAAAGAAGATAAGAATACCTCGTCATGTGTCCCCAAGAACAAAAAAGAGTGCTTCGCTAAACATCGAACCGCAATTTGTTCCGACTGTAGCATCAAAATTCGAAAACCCGTGTTTACCTTGTAATTTGATTCAAACTTGAGTGAACAAGATAATCTGATCGAGTCTTGTAAGTTGATACAACTTGAAATTGGATAAGCAAACTTCACTCTACAAATATCTTACCCAAACCAAGAGCGATATTGGTATATATTGATTGATAATCAAATTATTTTATGATAAAATGAAGTTAAAGGTCTCATCTCAAACCAGTAGCCCGTCTACCAGAATATTCATAACACAACCACAATCACCCGGATTTCTCCCAATAAGTTACTTTTACTCCTCGGAAAAGAAGCTTAAGTTACTCATTATAAAATCAGCTGTCTGCTTGTGAAAATCCAGTCAAAATGGATTGACCCGTTTCGGAGCCGGAATAGACAGTCAATTTTTATATTTATCCTATAAGTACGTTATTTTTACTTAATTTTATGAACTAAAAAGCTGTTTTATTGATAAATTGAAAAATAAAATTGAATAATACACTTCTAATTTATTTATTAGCATCAGAAAAATGAATTTGAAAGTATGTACCCGGGGCCAAATGACTTAAAAGCTAACATGCCTTTATTAAAATCAATAAGAAAGAATACAATAATAAAAATTTTGGAGAGGACTAAGTCGCATTGCTGTTGTCTTGGGCATCGATTACCACTTAACGTGGTGGGCCGTCAGCTCGTTCCATCACCTAACCACATGTCGTAATACTAGGATATATAAAAAAAAACTGTTATTGGCTGTAAGAGTAATTTTAAGTAAGTACCTAAGTAATTTTAAGAGCTGTTGATTCTGTTGAAAAATAAAATAAAACATAAAAAGTCGCATAGCTAGCTATTTTACCACCAGATTGGAGGGCTATGTCTAGAGATATAATCACTTTCGTCACTAGCGAGAGGAAAGTCTCCAAGAATCTCAAGAGATTTTGGGTTTCCTCCGGTCGTGAGGTTAACTCGGTGCGACGCGACGGGACCCATCCGTCAAACGTCAGACTTGCTTGAGATTTATTGACCGGCCGTTTCTTGGACGGAAATGGGAAGATTAAATGTTGCACTTAAGTAGAATTGACGGTAGGCGACCACTTTACGTAAAACTTAACTATTTTTATCACACTAGTTCTTGATAAGGCACATAATGAAATGTGATGTGAATGAGTCATCCATGACTCATGACCATGAAAATGGTTTTCCTATACTTCTGATAATTGCTGCCTGCCATATTGTTTTAGAAGACATAATATGGCTCTCCACAAGTGAAGTAAATAACCTTAAATAACTAATGACTTTCATAAAACTGAATAGCCAACTCCCTCAAGTTCTAACAAAGATAGCTGTTTTCTAGTCAGTTTATATTGTATGCAGTAGCTAAGCCACCATAATACAATAAGATAGGACGCGTCTGATGTTATCTCAGTGAGACGAGGTAGGTATTTTAACGTCATGCGCGATAAACACGAATAAGTACTTACGTACAAAAGAAGTGCAATGGAATAATGAGTAAAAACATCAGTAAACAAAGACCTATGGATTATTCGTCAAGGTTCTCTCGGTTGTAATAAAAGAAAATTACTTACCGTTTCTTAGGTAATACTGACTGGTTATTATGAAGTTTATAACTTGATTAAATTAACTAAGCCATCTCACAAAAAATCGCTAACTAAATTTCCAAACTTTCATTAAAATAAAATGTGCGCGATGTTGGTCCAATTGCGAGATTTTCATGATAAAAGTATATTGGTTTGTATTGGGTGTGGCCTGGATTTGACCCAGGATAATTCGGATTGAAAGTAACAAAATACCAAACTCAGAATGTTTTCTATCATATTGCCTTCTGCCTTAACTTATTGCCGAGTATGCGTTTAATTATAATATTTTTCATTCTAATTACAAAAATAAATATGTTGAAATCAATTTGTAATAGGATGCATCCCTTTAGTTCACCCTCGGCACAGGGTCTGTGTTGAAATCGATAATTCACCCTAAACACAAAGCGCCCCAAGCGATGTCGAATGTTTCAAGATAAATAAAATAGTACTGAGCATTTTGCATTACCAACCTTCGTGATTCTCAATGGGCGACACGTGCAAGTTTCCGAACCATTTCCGAACCTAGATTTCCTTCTTTGATTCGCAAAGTATTGCTCGGAGCAATCCTTCGGGCAAAACGAGGGTAGTCTTTATTTTTTACGAGTCAATGATTCTTTACATAGCAGTTATTTTATTTGATATAGTAGAGCCGACGGCCCCTCAGGTAAGTGGTAATCTCGGCCCATAACAACCGATGCGACTTGGGTCCTCCCCTACTAGGTACGATAAAACGCAAGACGCATCGTATCCACCCGTAACTCTGAGACGTGTAGGCGGAATGTCTCATGTGCCTGTAATTTTAATTTTCGGCTGTTATGGGCCGAGGTTACCACTTAACACCAGGTGGGCCGTCGGCTCGTTCCGTAAGTGTATTAAATAAAAAATAAAAAATAAAACCGGCAACCACACCTTTCAAACCATAACACAGTGACGCGATGCGTTACTACTTGGCGGCAGAAATAGGCATGGTGGCAGTACTTCCCCGGACGAACTTGGCGAGAGTTCTACTGCTCTAAAAGTTTGCATAGTCTGACGCATTGCGTTGCCTGTGGCCGCGTTCAATTCAGACGACTTAAACACGGCCTTTGTTTTCGGCCTTTTATAGGTAGGTACAGATGGCTGGTCAGTAGACTGTATCCTGTACAAACCAGTAGTGCTGCATGGTTTGTACAGGATACCGGCAGTCGCATTCTATTAGAATTGGATCTCTCAATCCCCCAGGCTATTAACGATAGTGCAAACTAGATAGTCGGATCGGTTGAGTTCATATAGGTTCGTGAAGGTTTTACCGAGTTCAGGGGTGGGCTTGGGCAGTGTAAATTCAGATCCAGGCAAATAGGCAAAAGTAGAATGCGTGTAATGATGATTTGCACCGAAGATCGTGCTCAGTGTCCTGCAGAGGCTTATGCTTACTACTAGATTATGATCTATCTACATCTGGTTGACGATTGCCTACAACCTACCTAATCTGCCAATAATGCGTTTATACGCATACAGCTAATTAGGATACAGTCAGCATGGTCACACAGTTATAACTAGAACACAAACATTTTTTTGCGAAATTATAGCATTACCCAATACATTATTATATTAATTACATTATTCTGTGCAGCCTTGACTGGCCTCACAGCTCAGCTGGTAGCAATTCTGCCTTCTGCGCTAGTCGTGTTAGATTTTCACCTAGAACAAACATTGTGTGACGAATACAGATGTTTTTCCTGTCTGGATGTTATGTATTTTCAGTATTCTTTCACTATCTAGTTCAAACACAAGCTATGCTAAGTTGGGACTAGATGGCGCTGTTTGGAATGTCCACCAATATTTCTTTATTTAGCATAAACAGACAACAAACTAGCTGGTAACAGTAATAGACTTCCATGCATATATTCGTTAAAGCGGAGGGAAGCCAAGGATTTTAGTTGATTAAAATTGGTTTAAAGTTGAATTTACTTTGTCTGGCTCTTCACTATATTGGCATACGCTAATACCTCGTACCCAAGTCTAGTCACCCGAGAATTCAATTTACGTATCCCTTTAAGACGTAAACAACTACCAGCCAAGCCCCACTTTAAATATCCCCTACCATTTTAATCAACTCGAAATAGAATGAGCAAAGGCAGTTTTTACGTTGCTGCAGCGGTGAATTGTTAATTTAATTGTTTATAAGCGTCAAATAAATGCACCGCTAACTGCTGTATTGAAATTTACTAGACATTTATAACTGTAAATGCCTTTTTGATTGAAGTTCCTTTGATGGATCATCAGAATCATAAAGCATCAGAAATGTATTAAATATTTAGTAAAAACTGATGAAAAGGATATTCCTATCTACGGTATTGGATGCATGCCACCATTTTGACATATAAATAATTACGTACCTCAATGCCTGTGGTATCTAAAATGTATCAAATAGTGGCAAAAGAATTTAAAATAATATGTGAAAAATTCAATGTGTACGTCTTCTTGACGTTCACAATGTCTTTGAATGTTAAATATTTTTAAAGCAATCATTTTAATCCTGATTTGCTCTATCATGATAAGTTGTTGTTGTGAACCAGTAGGTATTTATTTATTTTATTTTAGAATATTTAGGAAAACTTACAGCTACTATTAAAAATGAGTAATACAGTTTATGATTATAGCTGATAACAAAATCTACAGATTGTATAAATATATATTTTAGAAACAACAGCTTACGATTAGCGATAAAAGTAATTAATAAACCAGTTTGAAACAGGCTGAGAACACAATGGTTTTATTACACTGAAATAATACTTAAAAAGTTATTACCTACTCAACAAGCGCTTTAAGTAGTTTTTAGTAGATATTAAGGCGCTTGCTAGATGTAAAAAAATAGATCTACTTATACCTCTTTTGTCATTATTGCTAACTGCTACTAAATTGAAATAAGCTATAAGCGACCTATTCTATTTACAATCGTTATGTAAAGTGGGTTGTTATGTGTTTAGATTTGTGTATAATAATAAAAATATAAAAATATCAGAAATAAATAATTCAATTTCAGTTGTCAAAATGGCTTTAGAAGCTTTCAAAGCGTTAACGTTTCCAGCCCACGACATTACCATAAGCTGAATATAACTCTCCCAAAATATTCAGCCGAGGAGGCTTCAACTGAATAATTTATTATAATGTCACATACATTGTTGCAGGTAATCTGAAGAGGAGGTTTGGTCGGGCGCGCGGTTTCGTTCTCCGCATGTTCGATGCTTTCTGCAACTGCACGCAGACGGCCGCCGCGGCAGCGCGGACGCACGCACGCAACAACCCATTCGCAAAGCGTTAAGCAGATTATACACTTTCAACATTCCAGTGCGAGTTTCGCAAGTGGAACTGACAGGGCAGAGCTAACTGGACTTCCAGATTCTCGTTTTGTACATTTCGGTTATTTCGTGACTTACGTTCGAGAACATATGGTACTGTGGCCGCAAACAGCCATTTTAAGTACACTTGTAGGTACTGTAGGCCTACTTTTCTATTTCGATTATTTTTGTTATTGGGAATGACCCACTAGCCATCTAATTAAGAAGGTAACGTCAATCAAGCGACGGAAAAAAACTTACTTTATTTGCCTCAAATCTTTACGGTTGGGGCTTTACTTTGAAATTAGGTACTTACTCGTTCGCTGGCCATCGATCGAATGTTTTCCTTTTCTCAGTTTGGATTTTCGAAACATCCGGGATTTCACAAATTGTGGGAGAAAACAGCTATCTTCGATTAGTATTATGCGAGAAATGGGGTCGGAGCTCGGAGTTAATGTGGAATTCCGGGACATAATGCAGAACATATTAAGGGAACGAGTATCTAACCCATATAAATTTCAAGTAGGTATTAATTTTTGTAAAATGATGACGTAATCATTAATAACAGGAGAGATTATCATACAAAATTACCTCATGAAAGAAAAAACTGTTTCATTGTTGGTAAAGAATAATAGATAATTGCATAGGCATATTGCTATCCCATTTTCAATGAGCAAAAATAGCGAAGGTGAAAAATGGTTATGACCCGAGTTATTATCGAGTTCTCGTATCAAAATCATTCCCCATTAAATATCTTCACATTGTATATAATCTTCCAAAGCCTTTTATATTGTATTAGTCCCCTAATAATTTCTGTGTTGTATTCTACAAATCAAGCTGAAAAAGTCCCTTTAAAGACTAAAGTAAAACGGTCACATTGCGTTAAATTTAGGAAATGAAAAACACTCCAGAGGAATTCTTGATGATCTGATTGATTCTGATTCTGATATCTCAGATTTTCTAAACTAAACTTACATTATAGTTGCACAATGTTTAGATTTTTTTATCTAAATATATTTTCTCTATCGAGGAAACGAAAATTAATTAAAACTTAATTACTCTCATAGAACAACATAAAAAAAATGTTCATCTCAGGGACTAACAGATTGATATACTTAAATGTAATAATGTACTTTTCCTTCCACTGTCTATCCCATGTGTCTTCTTAGATGTATGTATCCTTCGTAATGTTTAAGGTGTAACTATATCCTTAGTTTAGTGTTGCAATCTTAAAATCTAAAGCTAAAATAATATCGTCTCCCCGTATCACCATTTATTTAGGTTCGGTGAAGTATCAATGTCTTCATAGGCCATTCTTCCCAGTCACTGGCTGCCGCATCGTTAGCTGATTTTCCTTTTATATAAATTCCCACATTCATAACTTTCACTCAATCCATAAAACTTATCTTTAGTTTCCTCTTCTCTTCCATCCACCAACATATGAATATGAATGTTCTAATTGAGGAATATTCCTTGATTTGATTTGATGAATTTCATGAAGGTGTGTAAAATTAAATGTTAATTTAGCTTAAGATTTTGAGAAAGCAACACAAATGCATTATTGAGCTATAGTTTGCTAACTCCCGACTTATAATAACGATGATTCAAAGTTGTTAGAAACACACACTGTTTCAAACGGCTGTGAACATACCTACTCATAATTAAAATTTTTACAGCAATGTGTATGGAGATGTTTCTAATTACCAATAAAAACAAGAATATTTTATTTTTGAAATTAAAAGATCTCAGTAATATTAATTTTCGCATGGCCAAATACCTTAGCTCACACATGCCAACTACGAACAATACCTTCTCTACACAATAAGTATACAGTATAAGGTAACTTTAAAATTTGATTTATTTTTTATTAATCAATATATACCGGAAAATAATCGGGAAAATTCCCTGTATAGGTTAATAGGTTCAACCCGTAACTTTCCTCGGCTCGATCAAGAGTTTTATCGTTTAATTATTATCCCACCAACGAAGAATAACCATTAAAAAATAAGGACATTAAAACCTTAATATCCGTTTTTTTTTTAATTACTTTTGCCGAATAATAATGAAATGTTACAGATGAGATCAGTCCGGGAATAAGGCTACTGTATGTGCTGATCCTATCCAGCACGACCACTGAGGATGTTAGCAAAGACCTATTTTTCAAATTTCTCTCTCTGTAGACATTGTTATCAAACTATAGCTTGCTAAGTTGATCTGAAAATAGAATGTACCCATTGTGATCGATGTGATGACGCTTATAAAAGGTAAGAATTAAGAAATTAACTTGCATAATCCTCTTGCAATTTCGGATATGTTTTATATAAAATTATAAATACTTAAGATGCTCATGATAGTAGCAACTATATTCTGAAAAAAATCTGTTTGCATTATACCGAATGTTATTTCTAGCCAGTAATTAACTAATGAAATTCTGTTTAAAACTGTAGGTATGTCATAGGAAAAACGTTGAAAGGAACTTTGGGCTCAATTTAAAAGAATAGTGACATTTTTTAACACTTATTTAGTCATTCTACTGGCAGTTTACATGTCATATTCTACTCAATTTTGCAATTTCAGAATATTTGGATCATATTTAATTCAGAACCAATGGTGGTCCGGAATCAGTTTTAATGAGGCATATCGTAATGATACCTATTAATGATCGTAATAATGATATGTGGTGTAAATAAAGTTTTCACTTACTTCCACATTTTTCACTACTATAATGCTGAATTTCTATACCTACCTACTACAGGAACCACTATGTATAAGAATGCGAAAAAAACTTGAAAGATAACATTGCAATGGAGATCTTTCAACGTGAAGCATCCGTACGTTGCACGTACTCGTATATTACCGAATTATGACATTCATTGTTATAATATCATCAAAATTGCAAGTGGAAGATGCGTATTGCTAGTCCTAAAAATTGTAGATGTTTATTATACTTAAATATTGAACATGAAATTGTAAAAATATATTTTATCTACCTGTCCTCTACACCCTTAATGATTTAGAAACACTACATATTATTAAGGTTTGTTATACCTACTTGTAAAATCTTTTTTTTTCATACTAAATTATTAATACTTAATTTGGTATCTATTCTAATAATGATAGTGTATAACTGGGAATTAAATGTTTTGTATCTTTATTAATAACGATAAGATTTGCATTAATATTAAAGTTAAGTATTTGTAATAATGTTACGCTTTTATGCTTATTATGGTTTACCTATGAAATGTTTTCTTCAAACAATTAGTTACCGCAAGTTACGTCCACAGACAAACTAAAGAAATGAGACAAACGACAACGTTAATTTCAAGACTGGCAACGATTTAGCAAATAAATTAGCTCATTTTTATTTACTGGTAATTTACGGATCGCCAATATTAGAAAGCGGTTAACAGGTAAAAATGAAAACGGGAAGCGGGTATTGCATGCCCTGGGTACGTGGATTTTGTTGCCACCAAACTAAACCAATTAAGGTTTTAAAAACCTTACAACGAGCTGAGTTTTATTTTGGTTTAGTAACTATTATCTGAAAGCGCAATAAATTAAAAAGTTAAACGCTCATTTCTGTGGTGTGTATTTCCAAGCCATATTTTCGTATTCGATTTCGTTGGACTCAACTAGTTATTTATTTTGAAACATTTTTAGCATAATATTTCGTAGTAATAATGAATAAATAATATTTAGTACCTACATGTGAATTTCAGTGTAAACTTATCAGAGATGAACAAAGTAGTCTAAGAGATTATTGTTCCAAGAATAGTAGATGGACTTTGCAGTCTACGCCGAAGGATGTAGGTTCGATTCCCACCCAGGACAAACATTTATGTGACGAACATAGATGTTTGTTCTGTGTCTGGGTGTAGTTATGTATTACATATGTATACCAGTGCGATAACAAAATATTTAAACATTCTATCAGTTAGTTACCTGGCTCCCAAAGTATAGAAGCTTTGCTTAATCCGGGGCTAGGTGGCGCTGTATGAAATGTCCATCAATATTTATTTATCGAGTAGATTTTCTAGAATTAGGTAGATGTATCGTAAGAAGCTAATTTCGATGTAATTTCCGTATATGAAAATAATAAAATAAATGTAATTCAGGGATTGTTGTATGTATAGGTATCTATTAAATTTATAATAATTATAAATGTTCGATGTGATATCCTGCCTGTGTAACCTACTTCCGATGTAATTCTACTGTACTTTTCTTCGAAATAAAAATGATTTTGTATTTCCAACGAATATTTATTAAAGGTATAACTGGAAATTCAACCCCATTGAACTCGACGCCAGAATTTCTTGTAAACTTGTCATAATTAGGTATTATCCCGAACGTGGCATTTGGGCGTCGGTATCGAATACTACGAAGGTCATTCAATATATAAAAACAGACATCAAGTATGCTTTGAAGTGAGAAACAAGGCTGAGGAAATGTTTCTGAGGACAAAGGGTCTGCAATGAGAGGCGGAGCCCTTTGTCACAAGATGATAAAAGCTCACTTTGTGTGGCACTAAACTCTACACCGAAGGTACTCTACACAATAATACCTCAGAAACCGACAAAGGAATACGACATGTATGCCTGCTACATATTCCGGGCCTATTGAATCAGAACATGGAATTAGTAAGTTCCTCATAAGTATTTGACTGGCCTCACAGCTCAGTTGGTAACTCTGCCTTCTGTAGGTCGTGGGTTCGATTCCCACTCAGACATCAGACAGAGATCCTCACAAACATTTATGTGACGAGCATTATCCAGATGGCGTTACATCGTTGGACAGGATGATCGCTCCTTTCCTGGGTCCTTTTTTTGCACACAACAATAGTATCTTGAGATATGGAACTATTTTTTTCCCACTTCTATTTTAGTCATGGTTTATGTATAAAAAAATATTGAGTCAAAGTTGAGCTTTCATAATAGCATGCTTGAGGTAGCGATGTAATAACCAAGGGGTGACCTACTTTCGTTCCAGTAAAATCAGGCTCGACCTGAAGGGAACATTACCGTTAGCGCCGTAACATAAACAGATTACTGAATGTCAGATGTCTGTATTTTATAACCGACATAAAATTACCTGGTAGTGTTGATTGAACTACCAGATTTAACTACCTAGTTAGTTAATCTTTTGTAGAGCGTATGTAACCATACTACTTACTAATTAGTCGTGTCATTAGCTCTCTCGAACCAGTGTGGCGATAGGATTAAGTGCGCCTCAAAGGGGCTCTTTTCTTGCACTATATAACCATGTATAGTTTATATACTAAACAATTGATTAATGGACTAAACCACACACAGATACAAATTACAGATGAAAAAAATGTTGTGGCATTTAGGTGATGCTGAATTTTAAGTTTTTCGTTTCAGTGCCATATTTCGTATAAGATTTGAACCTCGCTGTCGGATATTGATATTGAATTACCGGGAAGACAGTGTTAGCCGAGTTATTCGTGGGTAAACAATGGCATATATAATAATAATAATATAATTATATTATTTAATAATATATTTGTTAATAGTTTAGGGTCGCAAGATATTGTAGCGCACAAAATGAACACGTTATTAAGGGCTCTGCCTACCCCATCGGGGACACACGCGTAATGCTGTGTAAGTGTATGATCTTGACAGCTACAGTATAAGACTCCCACAGCTAGACGTAGGCCCTCCATTAGCTGAACGGAACCATCCACCATCCACCTACAAACTGCAATCATGACGTCATCGGACATACAGTCCTACGGCCGTTTTTTTTATCGAAAGAGCTGATGGCGTATCTGGTGTTGTGGTAACCTCTGCCCATAACAACCGAGGCGACTTGTGTCCTCCTCTACTAGGTACGTCAAGACCCAAGACGCATCGTAGCGCTGTAACTTTGAGACGTGTAGTTGGAATGTCTAATGTGCCTGTAATTTCACCGGCAACCACACGTTTCAAACCGGAACACAGAACAGAACCTGGCGTAAGTTCTACCGCTCAAATATTTGTAGATTTTCAATTTAAGAATCACCACGCCCTCGGCACGTAGATGGTGATTGCATCTTTTTCCTATGTTGACTGGGTAATTGCTGCACGAATTACACGGGAAGAAATTAACACGTCATTCAAATATTATATACCGAGTCGCTGCTTATCACTCCTATCCAATCTAGAAATTTATAATAAACTAGAGTACCTATATGTTCAGTCAGTGGGTTTACGGACGATGCAATCACGTTAATTGGACTGTCAACCGCACACACACAATATGCAACGTTGAAGTTTAAAAGTCTATTTTATATCGTAGGAACTTACATAGTAATAATAGTTTCAAAGGGCAAAGCAAAGTTATTATTATTAGCGACAGATTCATTTTGACTGACCTCATAGCTCAGTTGGCAGTAAACCTGCCTTCTGCGCCGTAGGTCGTGGGTTCCATTTCCACCCAGGACAAATATTTGTGTGACGAACATAGACGTTTGTTCTGTCTGGGTGATGTTATGTAATTACAAAAAAAATGTATATAAGTATTATATCAGTTGTCTGGTTCCCATGATATAAGCTATGCTTAGCTTACTTTCGGGCTAGATGGTGTTGTGTGAAATGGCCACCAATATTATAATTTTACTATTTATTTTGGAACAAATTACAATAATGTTGGATTTTACTCTGGAATATTCGGTACGCACAAACGCAGAGATAGGTACCTCACAATAACAAGTGACGCTATCTCTTATCCTTTTTGATAACTGTACCTCGCAGTACTATCCTAACACGATGTTTCAGTTTTTATAGGTTCAACCATGGTTTCATGGAAGACTTCTCACATACGAGCTTTTTCAATCTGCCACTAGGTGGCGCTGTTTTGGCCATAATAAGCTTTATCATGAGCTTATTAAATTCCCAACAAAAGCAGTGCAACGGAGATACTGATAACTAACTTATGGTCTCAGTAGCCTTTAGAAATGCAGTTTGATCCCTTATATTGAGTTTCTACTTAGCCCAAGTCAGATTGTGTTTTGTAGTAAAATTGGAATGTCAATTATTCAAATTACAAGAACACTCGTATTACATTTTGGTGCCTGTTCAAACCATATAAAATTGGTTTGAACAGGTATGTTTATTTAAAATTCAGTGAGACACTTGAAATATTTATGTGCACTAAATCAGGATTCTTAGAATAGTGAAGGAATGCCGATAGTAAACACACTTGTTGAAATATTAAAACATGTGACATCTACCACTGTATTGTGCCCAAATACGCACACTAATATTACATCTAGTAAATAATTGTCTCTTTATGCATTAAATTCATATAATTCTTAGTGCATTATTCATATATTATTATTTTAATTTGTATTTTTATGTCTGCTACATTCAGTTTCGCATGTTCTCAACAATGCAATATTTTAGGTAACTGCTTATTTGCATTATCGATGTTTTTAGAAATATTTAATTTGAAGAGCACATGGTATTTCAAAGACTATTTGTATTTGTATATAATATGTATAATGTCAGGTATATAATAAGAGTCAAGACTCGGATGGTATGGACGTAATATAGAAAGCCAAGCCTACGTAGTACTAATTGCGTAAACTACCTCAGGAAAGAATAAAGTAGAGGCCGCCCACTATCCATTTGCTGGTCCATAAAGCCAAGAAGACATAAAGAGGGCGCAGTTGCCTGAGCCGACAATCCAATAAAAAAATACAATACAAATAAAATTAAAAATGAGATGGACAAAGAAATAGTGTATAAAAACACCAGATAAAACATTATCAGATACAATTAATTTCAATAAAACTTATTTCCTATGCTTACGATAGTTCGGTGAGCGATCTCTATCTCGCTTCTTCTTCTTCCCCTTCCTTTTTTTGTCAATATCTCTTTTACCTTCTGGCGTATCGCTTCTCTTACTCCTTCTATGATCATCTGAATCAGAACTATCTCTTCTCAGTTTCTTTTCAGTTATCTTACTTCGCTGATCCATTTCCAAATCGGAATTTATCCGTGCGCGTTCTTTCTTCCTGCTTCTTCTTTCTGTGTCGGAGATGGAATCCAAGGACTCCGCACTGCTGTAATGTTTACTTCTAATCTCTTTCTTTTTATGTTTTTTCGTTTCTGAATCGCTGACTGAAAATAATGATTCGTTGCTACTGTATTTCTTGTTAGTTTTACTCGAATGACTTCTAACTTGACTTGACTTTTGTTCACTAGAGTCCCTTCGCTTTTCTCTATTAGATCTATCACGATTTATTTCCTTATCACCTCTGTAGTTTTCTCTCTCAGTTTGTCTATCATTATTGTTCTGTCTGCTGGAGTTTCCTGTTCGTTGTCTAGGTTTTTCCTCTCTGTTATTTCTCTCAGTATTCCTTGATGAATCCTTTTCTGAATTGTTCGATGACTTCTGACCAATTTCACCCTTTTTGTACTGTTCAAACGAGTTGGCATCTGCAAAAACAAATAATTTATCTTATAACAAAATAAAACGCATAAATGATTGTCGAAGTATTTCCTTAGTACCTTACAAACCAATATACTTAAATTTTGTGTCAAGTTTTTCTAGTAGCAAAGGTAGCAGAAGACCACTTAACATCAGGTAAAATAATAGCAAATGCAATATACACGCCGCACTGCATTAATACCACATAATTTGCAACATAACTGCAGTGCAGCAATGATTTTGTTAGCTGCATCTATTGTCATCTGCCTTTGCTCAGAACTTACTTATAACTTTAGATTCCGTTGTGTATTCTGATTTTGAGACAGGAATCATCATAAATTCACTGAGACTAGTAGTTACTTTCTTGACTTCGATTTCAACAAGCACTCTGCCAGTGTCCTCATCTAAACTCAGCACCTGAAATATTAAAAATGGAAAAAGACTGTATTTCAACCTTTCATGCTAAGACTAGGTACTAACCTAACCAGGCAAACATAGTTATATTAATGTTTCAAGTCAAGTAACTCATTTAATTACATTTTGGCTGCATTAAACCTTGCCGCTGATATTACAGACACATGAGAATTCCACCTTAACATCTCAGAGTTACAGGCTCATAATTATGCCACTTCAGTCTTGTCTTACCTAAAAAGGGGTGGACCCAAGGCGTATTGTTTGTTATGGGCAGAGGTTACTGCTTAACATCAGGTGGGGCCTCTTGCACATTTCATTACTCATTTGCAGCAAAAAAGAAAAATTTTATATTGTCCAAATTAGCTGTATATCTTGTTATAATATTAAAGTATGAAGTTTACCTTGCCATAATATCCACTGTACTTTCCACTGGTAATCTTCACATATGCATTTTTGACAATTGTCAACTCTTCATCTCGGTTGTCCCTTGTACCTTTCTGCTTTTGATTGTCTTTGACTACTTTATCAGCGCCCAACCCCAGACCTTTAGCTCGTAACTGAGGTTGCTTGAATGTTGATCTGAAAATTATTCAATATTAATGGTAATATCAATTTTTTTTAATTTAAAATACCTCCTTTAAAACTTCAACTTCTATTTGTTTTTTAAGGCTATATAATATGCTATATATTTTATTCTGAATATGAATAAGTGATGGATTACCCAAAAATATGACCCAAGTATTAAAAATGTTATAAGGAGTAGGAGGAGGAGAGCCAGATATATTACTGTTTTTATGGGCAGAGCATAATATCAGGTGGGCCATCTGCTTCTTAACTCAATATATTTACACTTTAATCATGTATTATATAGAAAATCAGCTTACTTCTCATTGTTCTTAGTCCATCCCATGCCACGTAGCATGGCCAGTCCAAACTCTTGAATCGGGACTGATTCATAGTCATCTAATGTAGACTGAAATACAAAAATGTAAATTAAATGTCAAAATTATAGCTGAAATTCGATAAAACAGATTCCATATGCTAACAGAAAAAATAAGAACCTCATATGGGGTTAGTAGAAAGATAGTTTTAATAAATAAAATATTTTTTGTTCTGAAAAATATTGAACAAGCCCCCACATGATATTAAGTGGTAAACTCTGCCCGTAACATACCAATACAATTTCGTTCTCGCCTACTTAGATACAATATAACCCCAGTCGCACAGTATGAGCCTGTAACTATGAGATGTTGATTTTTCATTAAATTCAAGCTTACCTCTTTCTCACCACTACTAACAGACTTTGCTGGCAAAGACAATGTTAACTCTTGAGTTTCAACTTTAACTGCTTTTTTGGAGTCTTCCAAGAGCTCTCTGATTGCCATTTGTTCTAACGTCTCATTCTCCGGAATGTTTTTCTGCAGCGGCGGCGGTTCCTCTGCTTTTTCTGGTTCTTCAAAAGCACTTTCAACCTTTTCAGCAATTTCCTTTAGTCTCTCTGTAGTAACCAGCGTGTTAGGCTTCATTGGTATCACCAGTGGAGTTTCCTCTTTGACCTCATCACCACTGGAAATGTGTAAGTAATGTTATAAATTTTGGCAGTGGTAGGTAACTTTAAAGTAAGATATTGGCTTCTGCACAGTTAAACTGCTGTTATCTTGCATGGCGGAAGAGCATAATTATGTCAACTGGCTAGCTACCAACCTCAAGTTGAAAATGTGCTGCCAAGCCAAGGTGTGGCTCAGGAGCTTCACTTGAGAGCAAGATCTCAATCCAGGTATTGCATGAAGCCACCGTCAGGTACATAACAGCTTAATGTCAGGTGATGTGTAGTTCAATGCAATCTTGTCAGTAGTGAAAATAAACTTATGGCCACTTCAGAGTTGCCAATGTTCATCACTTACTCGTGATGAATGTTAATCATCACAATAGTGCTTTCAGAATAAGCCAAAGCTATTTTATAAGATGTATCTGTATGCAAGTGCAGCACTGGGTGCACTCCCTGACTGGGCCAAGATTAATAATAATAAATATTTCTGAATGTTTCACACAACACCATCTTACCCGAAACTAAGCACAGCTTGGACTATGGGAACTAAGCAACTAATATAATACCTTTATGCTTTTTCTTTGTAAATATATACATAAAATACATATTAACACCGAAACACAGCAAAACATCTTTGTTCATCGCACAAAAGTTTGACCTGGTGGAAATTGAACCCATAACTTACAGTGCACAAGCCAGAGTTACCACCAATTGGGCTGTATGGCCAGTCATACAATCATATAGTCAGTTAAATTTGATATACTTTTTAGCTAATCAAGTGACTTAGAGTATATCATTGTCAATACACTGTCTTTATATTATGCTGTCCAGTCTACTAAACGAAGAGTATACAACGTTTTATCTAAACAGGGCTTCTGGTTTATACCAAGCTTTAGAAAGAGGCCTCTCAGAGTGATACTTTTAATGCCTCAGATCTTGGGGTGTTTGTGTTGTGTAAGTGTCCAAGCCACGTGCGTAAATTTTATTATTTCAGTCAACAATCAATACTGCTGTGTGACATAAGAATATAAACAAATATTGCAAAGTGCAGGTTATGTTCAGTTTTTGATTGGACTTACCCCACAACTTTGATTGCTTTCTCTTCTACGCATTCAATAAAGTCCTTTTTTTCCTCTACGATCACTTTTTCTATTTTTTTGGTTTTCTTAAAACCAAATGATATTTTTTTTCCTTCCATGTCGCTTTTCTGTCGTCAAAAATTGTACACAATATTTTTTTCTTTTCATATAATAAGATAACTTCTTATGCGGTTCTCTCATAAAAAAGAAAACGATTCCATTTTGAATTATAAACAGTTTTAGTTTGATTTGATAACAGAGCGCGGTAGACGAAATTTATGTTTTTCCAATCCTGTCTATTCTTGAATGAATGAATTGAAGGGCTTGGTAGAGTTGGTAGTTGGTTGGATGGATTCAGTGCTGCCAACAATTTTTTTTAAAACTGCCAACTTTGCAGTTGTTTATTGCCGTCAAAAATCCGTTATAATTTTTTTTTGATGTGAAACATCTATAGCCGCACGTAAAACCGATTTCTGGCGTGGCGACGCGTTGCCACGGCATGCGTTGCATATTACTTTTACAAAATAATGTCGATGTTTCACATCTGCCAGGCGTCCCGTGACGGCTCACTTTTTTTTTTATGTAATACAGTTACAGAACGAGCTGACGGCCCACCTGGTGTTAAGTGGTAACCTCAGCCCATAACAAGCGACGCGGCTTGGGTCCTCCCCTACTAGGTACGACAAGACCCAAGTCGCAACGTATGCGCCTGTAACTGTGAGATGTATAATTGTTATCCATCAATAATAGCCATTAAATTTATAGATTAATATTTTCACAGATTACTTGCGATTTAATTTATATGTGCCATACAAAACTTACTCTACTTCCTTAACTAAATGTAAACCTATAAATAAGCCTTGAATCATCGTTAATATCAAAAGCTATAATATCGTTGTCACTTTCAGTAATATCATGCTCTGTTGCCATTGTAAAAGCGACAGAACTTGATGGCTGATCATAGCAAATTGCAGTGTTCCAAACATCCTAATTTTTCAGCATCAGGCAAAATATAACGTACTTAACGTAAGACAGTTTTTACTATTATGTACGTTTAAGTCCTGAGCGTATACTAAAAACTGCATTATTCCAAAAATGTAATAGACATATTTGGCTTAAGAAATATTTTTGCCACAGAACACTATTTATACTTCAGGAAACATAAAATAACATTGTCCTGTTGACGATGTTAAAATTCTTGTCAAATTGCCAATAATAGGCGTATTAGTTTATTGCGGCAATACTAAATATTAAATGTGGATAGTGACAATTATAAAAATGGTGACATACTGACACTGACAGCTCATAAAAAGGTTTTTTTTTTTTGAACCAGCTATTTATGCGTCCGCTTTAACAATGTTACTCATTGTATCATTGTAACAAAATTATTAATGAGGTTCTTAATATAATTAGAGGCAGCTTTACATATGAACTTTGTAAAAGCCATCAATTCGATCTTTTTGCTAATTAACAATTTTTAGATATTGCAATTCTTTTATACTTTAAAAACAGTGGCATAATTTTCCGGAGACTTAAGACCGGCTTATATCAAAATTTGTTTGGGGGGCCCAAATTAAGGGTAAAAATTTTCAAACAACGGCGCAGATATCGCCATAACTCGTTCAAACGATCGTGTATGAATCGTGTGAGAATGAATCCATAAATTACATGATATTGTATGAAGATTAGTTTTTCCCGAGAAGTACGGTTTCAAAGTGAGATTATTGATAACATTTTACGAATTTTTGCTTACACATGTTCATTTTAAATTGATACGGCTGACATGGCGGTAGCTACGCCCCTGCTTAAAAAGCTAGGCTTCAATACGAAGTAATAGGTGACCAGATAAGATATCGAATTATCACCTAAATATGTTTATCGATGAGGAGACACAACGCACGAATTTACAGAATAGAGTTGATGAACTGAACACTAATTGTATGTGCAGTTGGTCCTGGTAAGTAGGCACCTAGTGACTGACTATACTCAGCTGCCGGCAGGTATAACAGTTTGAAGTGTGGATTGGCGTGAATACAGGCACATCAGACGTCCCGTGAGAATATAATGGTTTCTATGATGGTACGGACATGACGAAACGGCAGGACGGAATGCGAAGCGAACCTGTTATCGGCAGATGGTACCGCACGTACGCCACAAAAGTGGCTTAATCATACAGGTACTATAAGTAAACAATTTTATTGATAATATACCGTAATGCCATTAAGAACAATGACAACCGATACCAAATCGTGGTTGTTGACTGAAAGGTTCAGTAGGTAGTTCAGTATCCATTATTAAAATCGCTCATTCGAAAAATCTAATTTCCGTGACAACAAGCCTCTGTCTATAAAAGGGAAGTTTTTTTATGACGGTCCCAACCAAGGTAACAAATTAACGACGTAATGTTGTACTAAAAAAAGCTGCTACGCTGGAACGAACTTTTCAGCACATAGTAGACTTGAGTTAATAAAAATAAGGTTTAAAGAAGTAGCTACCTTTTTAAGTATAGCAAATAACCTTAGATTAGTATTAAATCAATTATAAGCAGCTTTTTTAATATTTAAGAATTATTAAGAGTAATTTTTTTATAAGTTTGGATACTTTTGGGTGAATAAGCTGCGACTGTTGGCGGACGTAATTATTGTATAGTAGGTACCTACATCAATTTTTACAAGTTATCCATGATTTTATTTAGTGTAGGTTCTACCTATGTTATGAGCAAGTACAGAAGTGTTATGTAATTATATAAGAGGTACTAAACTAGGCACTAGGTACTAACTACTAAACAGGGAACATAAAAAGTAAGTTTCGGTATCAATACAAAGTTTCTGACGCACTCTTAAGAATTCCTAAATTTAGCCAATGCAACAGTAGTTATCAATATTTTGAAACAGTAATGGTGGGCGTTATTTCAGTAGACTTAGACTTCACTGTTGGTAGTCTTCCTATCTCGATGTGTGAAAACTTATCTATTCTAATAAATAAAGTTGTCTATTTTTATCATAGTAGGTACAAGCTATGCTTAGTTTGCTAGGGTAGACATTCTCGCCGAATGACTAGATGGTACTCTGTGAAATGCCCACTAAACATGTTTATTTACTTAGAAATACATCATTTTGTATTCACTTGGCCCTTAGCTGTTTACTTTGTTTCTGTTTATTATCGTACAATGTTGAGCTGATTTACGTACCTACATACATTAAAGCCTTATTTCCCTGAAGGCGTAGGCAGAGCCCCATTGAGCCTTGTGGTTTACACAATCGTGAGTACGTAGTCTAAACATAGAAAAATAAGTGGTAAGCTCATCGCCGCCTTTGTTTCCCGCCAGTAACTCAGCTAACATTTTTCCGATATCATCAAACCAGGTTTCTTCACTTTCAGTAAAATCAAATAGTTTCCAAATTGAGATGAGGCGGAGTTATTGGGAAAATACTTTATTAACAAAGTGATTGTCTTTTTTCTTTTAGTTTAAATTTTATTTATTTAGTCGGTAGTGTTCCTACTACTTTTTTCACAAATCTTTTCAGTGGCCGATGTTTGATATAAACTTATTGGCTGCCCTTTACTCAAGTGAGGTTCACTGGTACCGACAAGTTTAATTAATTTGATACCTATTCGAATTCCGAGTAATGGTTTCAAGTAGTTCCATAATAAATACTCAGGTAAAATTATTTTGCTGATGAGTTAGAAAATTATAATAAAATATTTCTACCTATCGGGAAATTTGAGCCAGCGCTATTTGACCTGGATTTCTCAGTTTGTCAGAACAATTAACTTTTTAACCGGAAATCTTTAAACAGCCAGCTTTGAATAACACATCCATCGGCTCACCAAGAGATTTTTGAAACGACAAAGCATAGTGTGTATACAAGGCTTGATTGATTTGTATCATAATCCACCCAGGTATGTGTACCTACCTTAAAAATTAACGAACCGGGAACTACCAATTGACCACAGGATAGCCCGATGTGCATAATGAGCTACAATTTACATGCTCTGTTTGCAGGTAGCATTTGACAGCTGCCACATAACGAACATTGGGTTTGGCCCAACAATTAGCGATTGTATCTAACCCGTTAATTCGCATGGAGATTGGGCAAACTGTTACATGTACAGCACTATCACATAAAGTGAGAACTTAAAAGAAAGAAATTTATTCTTTAAATTGTGTAGAATAAGTTCCCGATAATGTATATTATTCATGCATTGAATACCAGTCATACTATTTAAGATTTCGTCCAGGTAATCCACAAAACATTTGATCTGGTGTTAACTACTAGATATCGAATTCGCTTCGAAATTTTTACCATACCAGGAATTATTAATAGGGCATAGGGAGATCGGTTAAATATAAAATAATGGACAATAGAAACAGTCTATTTCCTAGTGTTTTAATAAACACCTATAAGTTTTTCTTTTGTGATTGACTGTTCTTTAAACACACACTGTTGTACCACGACAGTGTGTGACCAGCGCCAGATCCAAGTTAGACCTCAGTTTCTTTAGGATATCTTTCCCACCGACCACATCTACTTATTTTACTTCGCCAATTGTTCATCTGGGATTGGAATACTATTACTATGATTTAATACTTATGATTTAATACCTGATTATGAGAATGACATTAACATAATATGATGAATAATCGAATAAATTTCTTTTGAACAATAGTAATGATTTTATCTAAAAAAAAAACAAGGTTTAATGTTCTATTATTGAAATTAACTGTGTCGCCTCTTAAAACTAATGAAATAAAAAATATAAACTAAAATTATGTGATATGATATATTCTATGATCAAACGTTATTCCAGAAATATTCACGACAATGCTGTCTACAGAAATCCTATAATTGTCTATGAAGCAATCATTACCTCAAGGCGTTTTCCTAGAATACGCCATTATCCAATAAATAAATGTCCTGTCATTACTCATCCACGTGTTGTGGCAATCTAAAACTGTTATTAACACGCTTCATTAAATAAATGGTTTGTCTCCATTCAGCATATTGCCATTTCTGTAACGGTAACTAAGTTATAAGCTCTTATATTTTATTATGACCCAAATGTACACATAGTTATGCAATAAAATATGTCTTATCTTGTATTTCAAAGAACAGGTTTAATGACAACAATGCGAGCTGAACAATTTTCCCAAGAGAAGCATATTTTTCTCATTTCTTCCGCAGCGTCATTTCAAGCTTGGGCGATAAAAATCTGCATTTGTGCATACATTGCCGCTTGCAGGAGCACCGCGCTCACTTACTAAGCAATACAATGCGTCTTGTACGCTTCAATCATATTACATAACGTTCGTAACCGACGGCGACGGTATGTATGCAAATTTGCTTGCATATTGCGGATTCATCCTGCATTGTTATCTTTAGTGTTTTCCTGAGGTATGTCTGAACTGTGTATGAAATTCAAGCAAATAACATGAAAATAGCGACACCATTAAAACAACCGCGAGGCGGGTGCTATCCAAAATCAAAGGACGTGTGGAAATTACTAAAATAAACTTTATCAATAATTACTGTCACTTCTACTGTGTGTTCGTTCTGGTTACTAATTTAATTTCTAATAAATATATAATTAAAAAGTATAATTTCACCACTATTTGAGCTAACAGACTTTACTAACAAACTTACTTTACTTACTTTTAGTGAAGTTTATATGATGCAACAAATGTATATGTATAGATCGCAGCATTAACAATTACGTAACAGTCCAGCCTTTGCAATGATGGACCGTTGCGGCCCATATCAACAGCAATATGACACAATTCCTTTTTCTATGTAAGTAGTACCTAGTGCCTTGTGCCGAGTCATATCTGCCAGTTTTATTATAGTTATATTACAGTTTTATTATAGTTATAAGCTGCAGGTTCACCCAAAGCAGTTTCTTACACAGAACTAGGCATTTTTATGTAAAAAACACCATAAAAATTCTGTCACAGATGTTCTTTAGTTTGAGACTTTATGTGGATTTTGGTAGTAGTCATTTCTCTTGTTTAATTTAGATAAATCGTTTAAAAAAAAACATCTTTTGTTTGAATGTGTACAGAAATATAAATGCCCTGATATTTCTTGTATAATGATAGTGGAGTTGAGAGAGCAAATCACTTGACCGCTATTAACATAGCTTAACCTGCTTAGTTACCTAAGGACAAATTTACAACCTATACTGTGTACTGTGTGGTACTGTGAGCGCTTACCGTAATAAATGAATTGTGCTTACAAAAAATAACTTCATTGGTAGCCTTTTTTGCTGTTACAAGCCACATTTTCTTTTAATTAACTTCATTGGTAGCCTTTTTTGCTGTTACAAGCCACATTTTCTTTTAATTGTACCTAATTTTATCACTAATGTTACACAAAATAAAATAAAAACTTACTTTTTTTTTCTTTCTTACCTAATATCTGTGTCAAAAATCGAATAAACTCGAGGTCACCACGGATCAAAGGAACACGTACAAGAAACCGTATAATACTCACAATCGGCAAAAGCAAAATGACAAATTCATCAAACGTTGAACGAAATGGAATTATTTTCCCACTGCGCTCAAATCCTGGTTAATCTGCGTAACCGAACGAGGGAAAATTTAGGGAGCCAAATTTGCGAGGCGATGAATTAACTAGAGCGGTATTGAACGAGATCGATCCACTGTGGGCATGCGGGTAGATCATTTCAATCTGCATCCATAACTCCGTACTTTTTCAATACTTTCATCTGTCAGTGTGTGTGTTGCACGATTCTATTGCCCAAACGCCTGAAACTGTCCAATAAAAGCAATAATCTCCACGAATCTGCGGTCCGTTATCCTCGGCTATCTCCACAAAACCTGTGTCACGAGTTACCGAAATAAAACATTCTCTACATGGTTGAACAGATAATAAAAGCGACGATTTGTCCGTTTTTTCGTTCCCGATTTTCCAAGTTGTTTACTTATATATATAGGCGTACGTGCCTTTTTTCGATGTTTTTCAGGGCCAGTTACAGTCCTATAGCAATTCCACGAGATTTAGGATAATGTTCAATGATATAATAAAGTATACAAATTCAAAGCACGGGTGAAATCGTGAGCGTGTAATAAAATTGCGGTCGGAACGTAGCTACAACAAATACCTGTGTCGCAGTTCCCTAAAAATATATATCAGCAGAACAAAGGAGATGAGTAATGGTCTTGCGAGATTTCTGAACGTAGGCAAATCTCCCGGGACTCGAAGTTCGGTCCCGTGATTTGATTATCGCGTCATTGCATCTTTGTAGAGGGCTTACACGGCAAACTTTTACAGTTCAAACTTAGCTCAAGAAATACAATTTAAGCCGTTTAATACGAAATAAAACTTGATTTTACTTCAAAGTTACAGTTTTATAGATTTATTAAAAAAAAAGAGGTAATATTCCAAACTCTTTTGTTAATAGGTTAATTTGGCAATTGTACGACCAAAATTAAGAAAACTGCACTTACTTTTATTATATTATACATACTTCTACCAATAAACATCTCGCCATCGCCAAAAATCTCACCTTCATATTGTTTAGCGGAAATTCTATACTATGCGCTTTACCCGCACATTCCTACCACGCTCCAAGATGCGGAATGAACTTCCGTTGGAGGTCTATCCATTGCGGTTCAATGAATTATGAATTAATTTAAAAATGGCGTAAAAAGGTCAATAGCTGATAGGCACCGCGCTGGCAATACCTCGAGTTTTGCAGTAATCTATTATCGACGGCAGCTTACCGTTAGCTTGTAAGCTTAATCATTCGCATAAAAATGTATTACATGAAATGTTCGAAAATAAAACTATCCATTTCTTTCGTGAATGACACTGTGACACTTAATCTCCAAGTTTGTACAGATGTCATTTTAAGAATTAAAATTAATTTGCTTTGTATTGATTTTAACCTTTGATCTTTAATTGTAATGGAAGGCCGAGGTGGGATTTCTTTATTTCAGGCCTCGACATTAATGTGTATTATTATTATTATTTACATTATTGTATCCGTAACGTCTATAATGACTACTATATAAGATTATTAAGTATGGCTGTAGTCTCCCTTCGCAACAGACTCGTTCGAATTAACTTTGTATTTCGAATACGCAATCCATGATTTTTACTCCCCGGTATTTTTCATTCGCGTTTGTTGCCTGAAGGGTAAATATTGAAAGGTAAATAGGTACCCTGGATGATTTGTTAGCCCTGGGGCGCTCCAGTGTCGTAAAAAAATATTAGATCTAATAGTTACTTTGAATGTAATTGTGGTTGCAAAGTCAAAGTCACAAACATTATTTCCATAGAATTCATAAATAAATGGCTTGGAAACGTCAATAATATTCAAAACATAAGGTCACGCGTACTTATAACTAAGTTTGACGCCTGTTCAATCCCTATCCGACCATCCATGGGGAGAATAAACAAGAAACCCCTAAAGGAGGGCTTCCATTTTTTCACGAGCACGATCCTTGCAATAATAATTAGTGTGTATAGAGCTTTAAACTCGAGAGGAATGGTAACAAATTGAAAATCACATCACCAACCTCGCATGATCTCTCTCACATAATGAGAAGTTACCACCCAGGACAAACATTTGTGTGAGGAACATAGATGTTTATTCCGTGTCTGGATGTATATTATATAATAATAATAATAATAATGATCATATTGGTGGACATTTCACCAGAAAACTGATATAATACTTATATACTTTTTTTGTAAATACGTACATATGATACATATTAACACCCAGACACAGAACAAACATCTATGTTCGTCACACAAATGTTTGTCCTGAGTGAGAATCCAACCCTCGACTACAGCTCAGAAGGCAGAAATACTACCAACTGAGCTGTGAGGCCTGTCAAATTATATTATGTATGTATTTACAAAATAAAAATATATCCCGTATCCCGTGAACAATCTATGCTTAGCTTACTTAGGGGCTAGAAGGCACTATGTGAAATGTCCACCAATATTTAAATTTTATTTTAACTTAGGACATTTTGCACAACTTCGCATAACTGTAACTTAAAATTAATTTTGCTTCCGATATTTGAGCCCATTTTTCTCCTATAGGAAACTTTCTCGCTAAAGTCGACAAAGGTACTTTTTATCCATAAAAACTAAAAGTTTTTACTTTAAACACAACTTTGAGTTAAAATTGTTGCCCACCTTTTGAAACTTACCTCAGATCGCGAGGAATTTTCAAAGTTCAATCGAATCTCATGAAAGATAAGTAGTGGTGACCTGTATTATACTTGAGAGCTGGGTGAAGTTCAACTTTATGTACAATTTAGCAGTATAATGTTTAAGTGCTAAGTTAGCTGTTACGCAGGTGGTGATATTCTGAAGCAACATGTGGACTATTATATTAGCAGACGTGGAGAAACTGTAATTATATTTGGCAACGTTGTTTTTTTTTATTTTTCTTAGGATACTTTCAACATTAAGTTACAACGATTATGTTCGTAAGGGATCCTCAACACGAGTAAATATTATAGCACGAGTCTTGACTCGTACATGATGTTTTATTGTTAATATTTCTTTAGAATTAAGGTAGGTACACTTTAATCATACTAAGTGTTGTTTGCGACTTACAGATTTTACGAAAATGCAAAAAAACAACAACTTACTCAGCTCGTTTCTATGAATGCATTTTGATATAATTTGGCTTTTTTATGTTTATCTGCTGACCCTCTCTCCATTTTGGCCGAGAATAGTTTCCATTTATTTACAGGGAAGACCTTGATTTCTAGTCTATAATCATATTTATGACCTCAAAAGCTATATACATACATATCTATATCAATTAATTTTGTTTGTTAAAATATGTTTTGTATAAGTGACGGAACGAGCATACGGCTCACCAAATGTTAATTGGTAACCGCCGCCCATAGATAGCAATGCGACTCAAATCTACTCCACCATAGTACGAGATGACGCAAGTCACACTGCGTTGCGTCCATCACCCCAAGACCGAGATGTTACTTCTCATGCGCCTGCAATTACACCGGCACACACTCCCTTCCACCGGAACACAGCAATACAAGTGCATAACTGCTTTGCGGCAGACTACCAGGTGTGGTGGCAGTACTTCTCCGGGCGAACTTAACACAAGTTCTACTGATACTTTGGGTTGCTCCTTTCGCACCACCCGGGGGACACGTGTAGGGATTCAAAGGAAGTTCACCTGCGGACGCGAGCAACGTGGGCCCCCAAAATGTGTATGTGTATAAATAAGCTTGATTGGTCGTAAAACAAGTACCTAACTAACATCTCACGGCATTATTGATTGCGCTCGCTACCTGAGACCACAGCTCGAACGTAACCTAACCAACTCATTTCAATCTGTGTAGTCAAAGATTTTCTAAATAGTTATGTATATTTATTATTCTAAACGTAAATAAATAAATAATAAATATTGCTGGTTATTTTACACGGTGCATCTAGCTCCAATTATTATTATTGATTATACTTTTTGTAAATACATACATATAATACATATTAACACCCAAATACAGAACAAACATGTTCGTCACACAATTGTTTGGTCATGGGTGGGAATCGAACCCACGTCCTACAGTGATAGGCATTCATAACTATTCGTGTTAGTAAGTTGGTTCTACTTTTAATTACTGTATATAATTATTACATCATTAAACTAATTTCAAATTTGAAAACAGTTCTTACTTTTAGTTATTTCTGTCTCGTAACTTTCCGCAACACTGTCCAATTAAACAAGTCAGTTCTGCATTTTATTAACTGACCTAATTAACCAAGTCAGAACTACTAACGCCCACTTTTCATTCCGTTGTAGGTATTTACCATTGTACCTCAGAGTTCGGGAACAGAATGAAACAAATTATTATCAAATTCTTATCCGTGTCAACATCATAATTTCCTGTTGGGAATGCAAGTCAATCCCCGCAAGCGAGAATGAATAGATTTTTATTACGTACTTACCTACTAGCTGCGCCTGAATAAATGGCTGTTTTTTGAAGATATAAGTAACTTCTGAAGTGAGAACCCAAGCAAATGGATATGGATTCCCATTATGGTTATTGCTTTGAAGTCTCTGCGTAAGTACGCGTTTGCTACTTGTTAATTGGCAGAGTACTTCGCGTATACCGTAACAATTATATCGAGTAGTTTACAACGCGTTTGGCAATGGTATTCAGGGATTAGACACATTGTTTTCGTTCCATAAAATTGTAATTATGACATTTTGACACCAAATTACTACTGGATGGTATTATTTACTTTATTTCCTTGCCATTAAACACTGATCCTGTAAAGAAAACTAGCGAAAACAAAAAAAGCCACAAGACTTACCCGACGCATAGGAGCAGCAGACCGCTTAGAAGACATTTTGAAAATGACATTAGTTGGTCAATATTATCAATTTGTTACATTTTAGCATTGAAATATGGTATAAAAATTAAATAATTACTTCCCTAGAATTTAACGAAGTGTTTGAAATTTTATCTTACTTTGTGAAGCACGCTGCCGATTTATGGGTAGTTGAATTTGCGTTTATTTAGAGCATATAAAAAAAAGGAATCAGCGTTCTTTAAACCACAAACAAACGCGGAAAACATCTAACCATTATTCCTTCCGGCACATTTCCAGTTTCTTCCTAATGTACCTATCAAGGTTTGAAAAATGGAAGCGTTTTCGTGAAAGCACCACATCGCTTTTTTGCTCTCTTCCTGCTAATTTACGAGCATATTCATCATATTATTTAGTAGCGCTAATGAGGCCACTGAGAAACTCATATTTGTTATGATACAGGATGTTCACTACCTTGGAGCAGGTTTTGCTGGAGCGCGGAATTTATCATGCGGTAGGTACTTAGGTTGCCTCGAATGTGGTCACTCCCGGTGTTAAACATATTGACCACTAAGACATCATCTATCATATTTTATTTTAATAATTATTCGCTAATTGAGCCTAAAGGGACACTTTTGACGAAATTTCTTCACCGTTTAGAAATGGGGGCCAAAGCAGAGGATTATTAGAGCTGACTAGTTAGCAGAGAGCCCCCATCTCGCCCCCATTTTTGTTTGTCCAACCTTGAGGCAAAAATCCTGTGTATTCATTCCGTTTTCTGGGTTCTTCGAAATATACTTATTCAGTATGCTTTAATAACTAGCTAACTTTAGCAATCCTGCTTTTATTTTAAAGACTTATTTTTTAAATAATATTTTGGTTATTCCCCTACAAAAATAACATGATACCATGTTACCAACAGGTTATTAAAATAATTATTTTGCGCAGTAAAACGGAAAACACAGACTTTGTCGCCAATGAACGAGAAAGGTTCCTTGTTATCTCTTACTTGGATGACATATTTATTCCGGCTTTTGAATAAAAAAAAACAAACTAATGAACCGTTTTAAATGAAATTTCTATGGGACCAATCGGAAAATATCCTTTCAAATAATAAAAGTGTGTTTTTTACAAATTGGTTCATAAATGAAGCAGTTAAAACAACCGAATTAAGATGACGCAGTTAAGAGGTAAGAAACATAAAAAAACAACTGAATTCAGATATTCCTCCTTATTTTGAAGTTGGTTAAAACAAATAATGGAACGGTTCACATACGCGATTTTACTAAATATATTGCTACATTTTTACTAAATATATATCTATACGAAATTCTACCATATTGTCTTCGGAAATCTTGTATCTAATATGAAACGATTTGCAGTAAATGTATAAGTAATATAAGAAATAAAAACCTTCAGGTGACTCCGTCCATTACAATAGCCTCTTGCTATCTTGCCCCCGACAAAAACTTGCTCAGAAGGGATATAGAAGCCCTTCTTAACTTGGGAAGCTCAGTCATTCTGGCTGGAGACTTCAACAGCAAGCATGTCCTCTGGAATTGCGTAGCAACGAACTCCAGAGGACGCGTACTTGACAATCTCATCCAGGAATTAAATTTTGATCTCATCTCCCCCTTAGCTCCGACCCATTATCCTTGTAATGTCAATCATCGCCCAGACGTCTTGGACATAGCGTTGCTAAAGAACGTAACCCTACAGTTGCGCTCGATAGAAACGCTGTACGAACTCGACTCCGACCATAGACCCGTTCTTCTTCAACTAGGCCCCCCCCCAGACTCGTCTCCTCCCACCAAGACCGTGGTGCAGTGGCATAAGCTTGGGATTGCTCTCAAGTCTATCCACTCACCCGACTTGGATAGGATCCCAGACGACATCTTGACTAAGGACGACATTACTGTCGCAGTCGACTCGTTGACCAGCCATGTCACTACCGCCATTGGCGGATCGTCGAAACAGGTCCCGGTGGTGCCCGATCATCGCTGGGTCCTGCCAGACGATGTGAGACGGTTGATCACCGAGTCGAACGCCGCAAACCGACGTTACAGCTCTTGCCCCTCTGAATTTAATCGCGTTACAATGCGTTCCCTCCACCGTCAGGTGAGAAAACGAATTAAAGACCTCCGCAACAGTCGATGGGATGACCTGCTTTCGGAGATCGAGCCGAGCCACCAAGCATATTGGAACTTGGCAAGGTCTATGAAGTCAGACCAACTGTCGACTATGCCCCCTCTTAACCGCCCCAACCATCAAACCCCCGCATTCGACGACGAGGAAAAAGCCGACACGTTGGCTGCCAGCCTCGAAGCCCAATGCGCCCCCAGTCTTAATTATGTCGACCCTATTCACCTTGATACGGTGAACAGTGAAGTTGACATACTAAGCTCGCGAGTCCCCTCTTCTCCCCCTCTGCCCATTATTAGAGCTTCCGAAGTGGAGCACGTCATCAAGGATCTCCATCCGAGGAAATCCCCCGGTTCCGATGGCATAAGCAACAGAGTGCTCAAGCACTTTTCTGTTGCTCTCATTTATCTCCTCGTAAGCATCTTCAATGCGGCAATGGCCAATTGCACTTTCCCCGACGCCTGGAAGGAAGCCAATGTCATTGGCATCCCCAAACCAGGCAAGAAGGCCACGGAGCCTTCTAGTTACCGTCCCATCAGTCTCCTCAAGACCATGGGGAAGCTCTACGAGCGTCTCCTCCTTAATCGTCTCTGGCCCATTGTCAATGAACTTAAACTCCTCCCGGACGAACAGTTTGGCTTCCGAGCCAGACACTCGTGCCCCCAGCAGGTCCTCCGCTTCACGGAACACGTCCTTTCAAACTCTCAAGGCATTTGGCCTAAAGATACCGGAGCCGTCTTCCTAGACGTGGCAAAGGCGTTCGACAAGGTCTGGCACAACGGCTTGGTCTACAAGCTTTCTCAACTTGGTGTGCCAGACAGACTCGTGCTCATCATACGAGACTTCCTGACCAATCGTAGCTTCCGCTATCGAGTGGAAGGGAAGCTGTCCGAACCCAAGCCCATCCGAGCCGGAGTCCCTCAGGGCTCCGTACTAGCCCCCCTCTTGTTCACGCTGTACACCAGCGATGTCCCCCACTCGTTCCAAACAGAACTCGCCCTGTTTGCGGACGACACAGCATTATACGCATCTGATCGGAATGCCGATAGGGTGCGTATAAAGCTGCAAGCCGCACTCAATGCACTCGGTGCATGGTTTACGAAGTGGCGCATTGAGGTGAACCCGACGAAAAGTACCGCGGTGTACTTTTCCCGGCGACGCCCAACGCTCAAGCCCCTCACTCTCTATGACGAACCCATTCCATGGGCGAAGTCTGCCCGCTACTTAGGCGTCGTCCTTGACAAACGTCTTAACTTCAACGAACACATTAGAACTGTTCGTAACAGGGCGGCCTTTATACTGGGTCGCCTCAATAACCTCGTATGCAAGAAGAGTAAAATGTCCCTTGGCAACAAGGTGAGACTTTACAAAGCTTGCATACGCCCCATCATGACATACGCCTCCGTGGCTTTCGCTCATGCTCAAACCCGCCCCCTACAGCTTATTCAAAATCGTTTCCTACGGAAAGCCACGGGCGTTCCCTGGTACGTACGCAATCGCTCCCTCCACCGAGACGCGCGTCTCGAGTCTATTGCCCGCTTCATGAAACTCGCCTCACAGCGATATTATGATTCGGTCGAGTCCCACCCGAACCACCTGGTTCGCACCATACCCGACTACTCGGTTGTCCCCCCTGCTAGGCGCTCTCTCCGTAGACCAAGACACGTACTTGGTGACCCCCCTGACGAGATAACGGCCGCCTATCCGGAGTTATTCCTATCGTCAGCCCCCCACAGAGAAAACACTCAACCTTCGCACCGACCCCGCCGGCGGGGTCGAAGTATCTCCGTAAATGCCCGCGCGGGGCGCATTTTCTCCAATTCCTCCCGACTCGCAACGCCCCAAGCCGAGGTCCGAACCTAAGTGGTGCCCTTGGTGACGTTGTGTATAATTTTAAGTTTTTACCGGTTGAGAGCCGTCTGCTCTCACCAAAAGCCCGTGTAAACGCTGTCAAGGCCATCTGCGGCCAACAGCTTAAGTCCATTCAAAAAAAAAAAAAAAAAAAAAAAAAAACCTTCAGGTGAGACGAGTAGACGAGGTACGTTTCAATAATTGCACCGCACCTGACTGTATTACCGCAAACAATCAAATTGTAGCTTTCCCTAAAATGCAGCGCTGGGTTAATTAGCGAAATACCAGGTGTACTGAATTTACGAGTATGTTGAGTTCATCTGATTTGAACACAGTCTGTATACAGCTGGCAACATCAACATTGTGCAAAATTGCCCAAGTCTTTTTATTATGAAGATACAAAATATTATTATTTTTCAACTATGAAAACCTCGGTAAAATACCTTGCGAATTTTAATTAGTTGAGTTGAAACTGTCGAGAGTAACTTCCTTTGAATAATAATCTGTGAGCTGTTGGAAAAATTCCATGAAGTTAGGCCGATAATTCTTCGAGGTAATATTTTGTAAACAAAATGCTCTTAGGAAATAAGATGGAGTCATTCAATTATGGTTCTAAGAAAAATTAAATCACGTTGGGAGAAATAATTTGTACCTCGCTCCAACGACTTTCTGAGTACCCAGTAATATAGAAATATCAAAAACAAATCTGAACAATGAAGCCCATCAACTTTTCGAAAATACAAGTTGCCTGTTAATATTTTCTGCGAATCAATTCACATTAATACCCTGTTATTTTGTTTTAGGAACGCAACGTTCATTATAAAGAGATCACTTTTAGCTACGTGAAATTTGTGTATATAAATTAAGATCTAAGTATTTTATTAACAAGTCATCAATTCAGCTGAGTAGATTAAATCTGCAAAGATTTTCATCGTTGCATCATCGACCGTAAAAGATAATCTATAATAGTAGTAGTAATTTGGAAAACGATTTTGTGATAAATTTGCGAAGCATTCATTATTAATTTGTACTACGAATTTAAGTGTTTTTTGTTACATATTAATAATGTTATGAAGATATTAATGGAGTTTTTATTGAAAGGTAAATGAACTTCAAATTTAGATATCATGTGAGATAGTAATATAACATTTTGAAAAGAAATGATATAGAAGTGCACTTAACTCTCGGTGAAGTTATTTCCGGAGGTGTGAAGTTGTACGTAGCCCACTAAACCACCCAAAGTGTTCTGAGATGAGGTAAATGACAAGTCTTTTTCACGACTAAGGTTATTTAATACATATCCCATACCGGGCCAAATCCATTGTATTGTCCAGAATCATTTTAGCTTGTAATAATGATAATTATTTGGATTGCTTTCTGGTAAGTAGCAGGCGCCGCGACATGTGAATACTACCAATACATAATAAGAGTAAAATCGATTTGTGACGTCTTTCAGTCGTAAGTTTAAGCGTGCCTACAACTACTACTCTCTAAGGACCCAATAATACTGTCTCGTATCTCCTGAACAAGCAGAAAACTCCGTCGCACAATGGGCTTGTGCCTTAAAAAAAGGACGCAATGGATCGTGAGCTCTCGGAAACGCTCCTAACTGTTCCGAACGCTCGTTAGTACCGTTATTCGGACGAATTGCGGTACCAGGAGATTTCCTCAGTCACAGTGGAATTACAAGGAATCCCCTGCAATAACCAACCCTCGGCTCGTAGAGAGAAGCTACCGATATTTTTTTAATTAAATTATAGAGATAAAAGCTGCCGGAAAACATGTCGCGATATTTTCCGAGCGTTTTTAGGTTTTTCATCATGTTACTCTGCGAGATGTAATCTTAGAGAAAGTGGGTCAACAGTTCAGCTGCCTTTCAGAATAAGGTAATTACACAAATTAGGCCGTCAAGCCACATAAATGAATATTACTGTCGACTCTAAAGGAGTCCAAAAATGAATTTCAGTAATAGTTGGCCAAAGGTATGCACTAAAAGGATAAGTTTTAAAATTAAATGAATCTTGGCTAACTGTAATGTATGAAACTTTTCTTTATGACTTGTCATTGCAATATCACCAAAAACGTGTAGCGCTTAGCTGTCATCTGGGCGCTAGGTCTCTATAACTTAAGTGCCTGCTGGTAATGCGCTGTTCATATAGGTGGCTACTTAGTGCACCGGCACCGGCGCGTTCCATTGGAGGACCCGGGCTCCTCGAATGCGCAGAGGTCGGCCACCATGGTGTTTTTTAGTTTGGGTAAAAATCCCACACACGCTCTTTGCATCCCCGAAGCAACGGGTAGGGCCTTTTAAAGGTTTTCACACCATGTATAAAAAAAAAACAGGTGGCTACTTAGTGGCCAGATGGAAAATACATTAGCAAAGGTATTTTAACCAGATGTTTAAATTAGATAGTTTTAATTTTTCATGATGGTTAATTTCATTATGATGACAAAATATTGCTCTACTAGCGTTATTCCCAAAGAGCAACTAACCTAATGAAAAGCATACAAACTCAATCTTTTTTAACTGTAGGTTATATTATCGAGGTGACATTAACGTGACAAATGGTGAGTATTATCTTTTGTCTTCAAACATAAATGAGCGTATCCTACACATTTAACTTAACTGAAAAAAAAAAAAAACTAAAACTCAGGTTATACTTAATTTCCTAACAGGCGTATGAAGAACCATCGAATAGGTAAATTTCACCTGAATAGTAATTTACGTCTTCGGCATTCAACCTTCAAGAGCTGACCTCAAAACAATGCTGTTTGAATAGAATTCACAAATTATTCTGTTATTGGCGAAGACGGAATGTCTAGGGGCGATATCTGACAATTAATATTCATGAATGAAGCTGGAAGCCTGTAAGTACCTACTAATGCCTTCTCATTCGAGGCTGACAGGCCAGAGCTCGGTAAGATACCTAAACATACGAAAGTGTACAGGGTGCTTAGAAGCTGCGACACTGAAGGTTATCTTATGGACTTGGTAGGTTAGCCCGTTTAAGCTGTACTCAAGTTGAAGTGAATTTGGCGCTCGACTCGGTACTTGATTCGCTCAACATTTTCTGTATCTGGGTGTTCAATTGGTGCGACTGTTTGCTACGCGATATACAATTGCATCACAACTACGAATATCAAGGGAGAGAGAGGGGGAGAAGGGGGGAGGGGAGGGAGAGAGAGAGAGAGAGTTTTATTATATAAAATATGAAAATAGTATTATTCTATAAAAATTGCTCACAACAAGGTGTGAATGCCTTCAATCAATTGGATAAAATTGGTTTGCGCAGTATTAAAATGTATTAAATTTTAAATTAAATTGTACCCACATATGAAACCTTCCCCTATAATGCCAAATAAATTCTGCCAATTGTCACTCGCAGACTCTCACACTTATTTATTTGAAATACGTTAATCACGCAGCTTCAGACAAAATTGTAATGTTTCGGAATGACAGATACAGATATTTGTATGTTTGGTTCTATTATAATACGAAGGGGTTCCCTCGTTCCAGTTAAGAAGATGCTTACATGATTCTATTTTATTCGAGTCACTGGGTCCCTCGAACCAGTGTGGTGAAAAGATTTTAAGTGCGCCTCAAAGAGGCCCCTTTCGTGCACTTGACACATGTCTTCGAATATTTAGTTCTAGGACATGTCGGTTTCCTCACGATGTTTTCCTTCCCGTTTTGAGAACGCGGTATTGCGCACATAAATCTTTCAATCGATAACTTATGGGTGCACGTTGGGTTTTGAACCGGCTACCTCAGGAATTAAACTCGGTGTCAGTACCAATAGACCAGCACGCTCTTATGCTTACATGATAATAAAATTTAATTTACAGGTGAAAAACCTTTACTATTCCCGATAAATTACTTAAATTACTGACTCCAATTCGGGACGCCTTACTTTGTTTCCCGTTTCATTACCATAATTCAAAGAACAGAGTTCCTTTAAGAAGTTTACTTTGACGACGCTTGCATTCCGAATATCGTAACTGTCAGGATAAAAGTGTCTGTCTGTATGGAAGTAATGTTGTTATCTTGAGGTTCTCGTATTATCATTGTAGTTAAATATTTGAAGTTTAAAAGTGAGAGTGAAACATTATTCATTGTTATTGAACGAAGTATTGTAATAATAATAATAATAATAATAACAATAAAATGTTGGTGGACATTTCACACAGCACCATCTAGCGGCAAAGTAAGCTAAGCATAGCTTTACTCATCATTTCATCATGGAAACCACACGACTGATATAATACTTATTTATTTTTTGTAAATACATACCTACACATAATACATTTCAACACCCAGACACAGAACAAATATCTATGTTCGTCACACAAATGTTTGTCCTGTGTAGGAATCGAACCCACGACCAACAGCGCAGACGGCAGGGTTACTGCCAATTGAGCTGTGCGGCCAGTCTATGTAATGTAATCTAAGATAAGGTTGTTTTTTATCGTCAATGTAAAATTAGTTTTCTCAAAAAAAAAAAACATTACAAGCTTCACAGATATAAGTGTATTCATCTTATTCATACATAATATATACGGATAAAATTGAATGAATCATTTTTTCACAGGCGAATATCAAATTGGTGTCCACGGAAAAATAGACAATTTGTTATTGTAAACTTTTTGAGTATATGTGAGACGCATTTATTAGTTTTTGGTCGGTAGTCATGTCAAGATACGAATTTCCATTTTAAAACCATGTTCAATTCTCAGGTGCTGTAATGATACATTTGAAATGAATAAGAACTTAAAACATGGGTTTTTGTTTTTCTTATTCTTAAAAAGTGAAGTAGGAAACGGCAAATTTATTTATTAAAGCACCATTGTTACCCATTTTCCAGCTAATCCCGTCGAGATTGCTACATTTCGATGAATATAAATACATGTGAGGGAATTGAGGTAATCTTGTTACCCTAATCTGTTCTCACGATGTATTCACCGCATAAAGTTTTACTTCTTATGAATTCCAAGTGATTATACGAAAACAAAGCTATTTCAATATTCCGCATTCATTTCATTTGCGTGAACTCGCGGATATTTTTTAAGACAATGCTCCCGGACCGCTTGCCTGGAATTGGTAGTAATTTCTTTGGTATAATATTTATCCTTGTTGCGGGATATTACGAAATAGTCGAGTGGAACAAAGTGTTAGCTAAGTTATTCGTGGGAAAAATTGCAGCGATCAGCTCACCACATGTCACATATGTTTTCACGATAGTGTACGCCTAATAAGGTCTGCCTCCAACTTTGAGTAAATAAACATGTACCTATGTATGTTTTCTAGTGATTCATAAAGGTTTTATACGTTTTCTGAATTTACATTGATGAGACTTCTGTTATTTACAGTTGGACAAAGTCAGAGTTAGATGCAGTAAGATCTGATAAGTCGAGAGAATCGGACAGCTTCATTGTAATTAGGAAAAACAAAGTTACTAGTACTTATGGAATATTTTTCCTCACATCATAAACAACTAGGTACTTTCATTTATCTAACAAATCTTTTAAGAACTCGTCATGTCAACTTGTGTGCTCTCACAAAGGGTCCAGGAAAAATCTTAAAGAACATGTCATATAAAATGGCTTAAATCGCCACTAAGAAAAGAGGCACCAAACACGATTACAAGCTTCGACGGCTCTAATATATAAAGGAGTTTCAATTGTGCTCCGTTACAATTTCCGGTAAGGCGAGGGCGATATACAGTGGCCGTCTAAATACAAGCTTTGGATTTATCCACCCTTGCTGCATCGCTATAAGGTTGCATTTATGCATGAAGTTGGCAAGGTTCCTTGTATGCTGGATAGTGGACGTAGAACCTGAGGGAAGACTCGATCGTCTCGGCCTCGTGTGGATTATTCGATTACTAAGATCGTGACCAAACAGTGCTAGAAGCGACGGGCGTGCAATCAGTCTTTTATATATCTTACCATGAGATCTCGATTGTGGTTTGAGAAACGTTCAATTTGATTTCTTTCTCTAAGAGCTGGAAATGTTTGGTTCGTTTAGATAGAAGTTCACTCAACTTAAAGGGTTCTAACATGGATTTAAAAGTTTTTTAATTATGAGCCAAATAAATAGTAGCAGTAGGTCAGGAGTAAATTTTGTTCAATTTTAGTTTTATATTTATAAAATATATATTGTAACTGTAATTTAATTTAATTGACGTTTTGATGTATAAATATCGTTCAAAATATTATCCTCAGTGGATTTCCAAAAAAAAACAGTATTATTATTAGTCAGAATTATGTTTAATAAATAATAATGCCTTTTGATGCAAAATTGACATTCGTACATCGTATTCGATCTTCCCCGTGGTGTCTTCTAATCAATGATCAAAAACAACTACCGATGTTACTCCCAAAGGCCCTTGGTAGTTCTGACATCCTAATAGGGACGGAGTCGGCAAATAAGTAAGACAGTGTTGGCAAAGATATGTCCCACGGGTGGTAACTTAAGTACCTGAACAGATAAATAGTAGAGGCGACAAACAAACATAATTGGAAAAGGGAAATCGAACGTTCTAACGATAACGTAAATAAACAATAGCGGGGTTATCCAATAGGCGATATCTGTAGAAATATATTACCAAACTTTACTTAGAAGTACTGTGAAGTGACCTTATAGTTAATTTCAAAAAAGTTATATTTCAAAACAAATAGTGTAAAAAAAACCACAATTGTATTTTTTTTTATAGAACGCATATTATTATTGGGTGTGAATATATATAATTAGTTTAAGTTCATCAGTTTGAAATGTTATTATGTATAATTATATATTATTAGAAATGTTAATACAACTTCAATAATTAGCACTTGTGTAAGGGAAGGAACTGGTTGCCGACGTACAGCTAACGCTAGTTCGGAAATCAGGGCTATAACAAAATTGTATAATATGGTTTACTCAAATAAAGTTTTTATTTATTATACACACAAGTAAACCCAGCTGCAAGATTATCACGAAACAGATTACTACAGCCAACTTGTAATGAATTCTTACAATGTACTCACATCGAATCTTGAGTAGGTACGTCCATACTGTGGATGACAAAACCTCTCCAATCAATAGACGTTTTTCCCCATTCGAAAAAACGGGAACAACGTAATAACCCGTTATTTGTTATTGCATATGTTATTTCTAAAAGGGTCTCTCCTACAAAAACATGTTTGCTGTTAACAATAATATACTGTTAACAGGAAATATTTACAGAAAAAATAAATATTACTGTTTTTATAATTAAATAAACAGATAGCATGCTCACTCAGGGATATTAATACTGTCAAAGGCAAAATCTGTACCGTCACCATCTTACTACTTCCGGCATCTTTTTCAACAGTTTGTATATTAAAGATGTTATCCAAATTAACCATAGAGGCATGTGATTGCTACCATAAATAGTGCTTGGCACAAATGTTTGCCTAATTCTAAATTCTAAATTACTGAATTCTAAATTAGTGATTAAAATAGCACCAATCCCCATCGCCAAATTTGTACAATATAAAGGTAAACCATACAAGTGGATAGAAAACTATTTGCGTGATTTCCCTTCGTAACTTATTTTAATTATGTGTACCGTACTTGAAGCGGACGTGGTTGAAATTGTTATTCAAAAAATGAACTGGGTTTTTGCTTTGTCACAATAAAGCAACCATTTTACAGCAAAAAGAGTAATAGTTCTAGTATTTTATTGAAATTTTTTGAATAACCTTGTTACTTTATTGCTTTTTCTGCAAGATTGTGAACACGAATGTTCAGTTTTTATGATTTAGGACTATTTTAGCCATTAACAACCACCAGTGAAACGCGTAACTTATTCGTTTTTTGCAAACTTGCACGCAAGAGCGTGTATTGTTTGTGTATACATAAATACGTATAGTAGTTCTTTGTCTAATGTAAATTTAAACTGACGCCGCTTATAATAAATAATTAAATATTGGTGGGCATTTCACACAGCGCTATCTAGCCCCAAAGTAAGCTAAGTAAATAGCTTGTATCATGAGTACCAGACAACTGATATAATACTTAAATACATTTTTATCTATGTTCGTCACACAAATATTTGTCCTGGGTGGGAATCGAACTCACGACCTACAGCGCAGAAGGCAGGGTCACTACCAACTAAGCTATGTGTCCAGTCAAAAATAATGATATCAAGGATATTATTTCAAAATGGAAAACAAAATACATTAAGCTCTCTATTCATGGGGCAACACTTACAACGGAACTTACTACCTTCTTCTTTTGTCATAACTTGGCACTACTTGTTCTTCAAAATTATAATGAATAGTAACGTGAACGATGGTAATCAAATCATCGGAACTAAGTGAAAATTTAATGAATTCATTCCAATACGTAACTTAAGCTCATCTCTCATTAGTTACAAAAGCACCAAGCACACTATCGGTTAGATCAATCCACATTTACTGAACCATCATCCTCCCGATTCGACGGACGAAGTTTGAGGCGCGGTTTGAAATTTCCTAACTTGATATCTCTAGTTGAGGCGTGCACTTATGTTATTACTGAAGCTTAACCATGTGGCAAGTCGGCAACGGACGTGGTACATTTAACAGTTCCCTCCATAATACGCCGAGAAGTCATGAAATGCCTGGCTTTTGAGGATTTTGTTTTACTTGGGTAATAAACTCGAGCGGGAGTATTATTACTCGTTTTGTTATGGTAGAGCGTCATATTATCTCTCATATGACTTTATGACTTTTGATAAAGGATTGTTATTGGTATATACTTTCCCCTGTCAGTGGCAGTAATGGAGCAGTAGAATTGATTGAGAACTGTATTTTCAATAATCGAATTACAGGCAGCCATATCATGCATTCAATATACCTATCGTAGAAAAGCAAAATTTTTTAATTCAACATATTTCAAATTGGTAAAACATATTAAAACAATTTATAAAATAAATATTAATTATTTATTTTTCACGAATCCAGTAAGGAAAACAACGAAAAGCAACCCAGTTACTATGTAGCAGCCTATTGGATACTATTGGATTAGTTCATAATTTTGATGACTTCAAATCTTAGATTACAATTCTTGCAACTTCACTATTTTGAGTCTTAGACGTTTTTATGCAATATTAAGAGATAGTGACATTTTGGACAAATAATAGTTTAGACCTTATGATGCATAATGAAATAAAATGGGTGCCCACTATAGATGGGCCACCTGATGTTTGCATCGGTTCAGATCAGTTGGCTTGTCAAATATAATATAATAATAATAATAATAATAATATTGGTCAACATTTCACACAGCGCCATCTAGCCCCAAAAGGAAGCTAAGTAAATAGCTTGTATCATGGGAACCAGACAACTGATATAATACTTAAATACTTTTTGTAAATACATACATATAATACATATCAACACCCTGACACAGAACAAACATCTATGTTCGTCATACAAATATTTGCCCTGGGTAGGAATCGAACCCACGACCTACAGCGCAGAAGGCAGGGTTACTACTGAGCTATGAGGACAGTCGCAAAAAATAATATCCAAACAAACTTTCAACATATATAACGTGTAATTGACACTACAAAAGTGCTTGCGTTCAAAATCACAAAATAAAATAATTCCCTAACCGTGAGATAGATATCTGGAACAGAGGACGCACTCTCCCGACTAGCGTTGCCAGGCGTCCGGATAAATCCGGACATAGGCTTTTTGGTTGCGTGTGCGGCCAAATTAGATAGTATCCGGCTATTGTTAAGCTTTTTAAATTTGGCCAGTTTGTTTTACATTTGTCATGTGTTGTATAAAGAAGACTGATTCATTAAATTTTATTGTAGTTTCATTAGAAGATTTTATGGTAAATGATGAAAAAGCATTGTTTTACTTAAAGACTTTTAGATTTTAAGACCCGGCAACCCTACTCCCGACAGTCACATGCAGCGACCGATTGCATTCCGGCGACCGCTCCACTCGCGCTTGTCGGATTCCTGTCATCCTAAGGCCAATACATTCCACACAGATCCGGTATTAACTCCAATCGGTATTTTATTGTTTTCGGTGCAAAGGAAAGCCCGGGATTTTTCTGGGATGTGGAATTATAGTTTTCCGAAAATCGAGATACACGTATGTATCTCGATTTTCGGTGTTTCGGTTTTTGTATCGTAGTGTCTTGTTACGTCAGTAGCAGTAGAACTATGCTAAGATCGTCCAGGGAAGCACTGCCACATACCCTATCTGCCACCAAGCAGCGTTACTGTATTCCGGTTTGTGGTCGATGGTGTAATTACAGGCACATGAGACGTTCCATCTTTACGTCTCAGAGTTACGGACGTATGCGATGCGACTTCGGTCTTCTTGTACCTATTGCTTGTAATGGGCACTAAGTGGACCATCTGCTTGTTCCGTAAGTTTTTAATATAAAATAACTAGTATCGAACAACGAAAAAGTTTGGTGAAAGGATTTTAAGTGCGCCTCAAAGAGGCTCCTTTCGTGCACTTCACGAAAAATTTAAACTTATAACATGCATTAAAAGCCATAGGTACATTGTTTATTTATTCATGCTTAGGTAATAATATTCCCTGGCAAAAACCACTAGCAAAAATGACAATATAAATAAGATAAAAAAATATTGTATAAATTATATCGTCCGTAAAAAAAAAACTATTCGGGCATGTACTTCGAATCCGATCCTCAAAGCAGAATCTGTAAAGCGGAATTTGTTTGAAAATTAAACCAGACAATTTTATTTTGTTACACTAACATTGCTCTGAAAAATGTGAAAGGGGAGTTAACGTAATATATTATTTACGTTTGGGAAATGTCTTTGCTTTGCGATGGCTATGCATATATGCACATTAAGACTTAGAAATGGAACAAAAGATGTAAATTTTACACATATTAGCAGCTGCATTAGCGATATATCATGATTCAGTTTTTTTTTATTAATTATCTTCAGAGATTTTCAAAAATGAGCTGTAGGTATGTGAAATATATACACATAGCTCGAATAGCTATATATGTGCCATGGTATGATTTCGAAGTTCTGAAGAGTAGAATTACGTTAACAATTATTATCGGTAAAAATAAATTCAAAAGTTATAATGTATTTTATGTATGTTAAAAAAAGTATTTAACAGCTTTAACTACTCTTACATTCTAAAATAACCGTTCTTTTTTTTATTTCAGACGTATGGTTTGGATCAAAATCTTTTACTGGAGACGTTTTTCCCACGTGGATGTAATGAATTATTCTTATTCGAGTCTCTTGTGACTGTGTTCGCTAACTTTTTAGCTTTTTTGCAAAGTAATCATATTAGCAAAGTCTTTTAAGCTAATTCAGAGGTTTTATATGACTCATTTAGATAAAAGCTATCTATAAATCTTTGTCTACCACAGTAAAGCAACATCGTAAATTATACTGATTATTCAAACATGTTGATAATGTAATCCAAATATGTAGATAGTGATAGATTGTATTTATAAATATGCTTACCTGTTATAGACTATTGAAGTCAAAGTTACGCCTTATTTATATGCTATAGTAATACATAGTTTATTTGGAAGGAAAAACAATAAGTATATTCTAATACATTTTTAAAGAAAGCCGAGATAATTTTTCCTAAACATCATTTGCTTTGTTATTTTTGTACGTATTATTTATCTTTACAAGATGTATATAAAATCCTAGCAAGGTACCAGCGTAACTTAAATTGTGAATAATCAGTGGTGGGGAATATTTAAAAGGAACGTTGTATTAATTATCCATGATCATGTACATGATGATAGCATGTAATGATACATGATGATCATGCCTTGTTCCCTTATAGGATAACCATCTCCTGCGGAATTTCGTATTACTTGAACGCGATATGAATTAATTAAACCGTCTCAGAACTTTGAGGCTAAGCTTATAATAGATCACACTTTAGACTTATTACAGAGAGAAACCCGTCTTTGCGCGGGAACCATCAAATAGTGACTACTTTATACTGAGTCCCTTGAACCTAGCATGCATAGTGGCGCGATTTAAAAACCGTGCGTAGTACAATTAGTTTGAGCGTGCTCGCGAAAATAAAAAAGGAAGCCCTTTAGTGGTTTTTTGCCTCTTCTTCCACATGGAGGGTCGGATAGCGTCAAACTTAGCGATTAGCATGCGTGACCTTATGTTTTGAATATTATTAACGGTCTAAGCCATTTCTTTATGAATTCTAAGTATGCAAATAAAGTTTTTGACCTTTAGTTTTGACTTTATCAAATTCCTGAATCGACTATTACTCTTGGACATTGGAGTAAGTATTCGGAGCGGGATCAAACACATTGTACCTATGACTACCACACATATTTCCTTCTACGTGTTCGACATGAGAATGCATACCATTTGCAGTAAAAATGAAGTGTGCTGATATCATTACGTGTTTGAGTATATCATAACGTCGATAATGGCCTATAAAAGAACCTCAGTTCAGGGAATGTTGGTTCAAATGGTTTTTGCAAGCTTGTTGAATTTCACTTGGGAAGTTACAAAAGTTAAACATGTCGCTTGGAATCGTACCAACCATTTTAATTTAAAATATTTGCTCTTGCCAACCCCGATCAACTCTGGAGATAGCGTTTGATACAAGCATTTCTTAAAGATGATGGTTTATTTTTGATCATTAATAAATTAATATATAGGTGAACATTTCACACAGGGCCATATAGCCCAAAAGTAAGCTAAGCATAGCTTGCAAACCAGATAACAGATATAATACTTATATAATTTTTTGTAAATACATAAATATAATAAACACCCAGACACAGAACCAACATCTATGTTCGACACACAAATGTTTGTCCTGGGTGGTAACTTCTCATTGTGTGAGAGTAGATAAGTAAAGTCGATTAAGCTATTTTAATGTAAGAACGAGCTGATGAGCTGACGGGCCACTTGATAGGAAGTGGTCAGCGCCGCCCTTGGACATCAGCAATACCAGTGGGAAAGCAGACTAATAATAAAAATTACCTATTTGCCTTTAATAACTACGTTATTTTGTCTTTTAAATATTTCCTCAGTCAAACTCACGGTTACAATTCAAATTCAAACCAGTTCTTACCAACCGATAAAACTGTAATTTTGCACAAAATCTGTCTTTTTCAATGTAATATTGAGAGAGCTGACGGCCCACCTGATGTTAAGTGGTAACCGCCGCCCATAGACAACAGCAATACGACTCAAGTCCTCTCCACCAAATATGAGATGACTCAAGTCGCATTGCGTTGTGTCCATCACCTAGAGAAGGGGATGTTACGACTCATGCGCCTGCAATTTCACCGGCACCCACTCCCTTCCACCGGAACACAGCAACACGAGTGCATCACTGCTTGGCTGCAGATTACCTGGTGTGGAGGCAGTACTTCACCGGGCATGCAAAATGACTTTTTCTGAATACTTTCTAAGAAAATCCAATTTTAAATAAAGTACTTAATTTAATTTGTATCTGGACAATATTTATAAGACAATTACACTGGCATAGTGAAGGAAGGGAACCTGCGCAGAACGCGATAACCATAATCGCTTATGATATTATATCCCGCTTCCGCACCTAATCGCGCTCGCTGCGGATCCATTTGCAAACACATTAACTCGCAATAAAGTGCCTGGATGAAGTGGCTTTCACGCGCTCAAAGAAAATATCATTAGCCATTACGTGAGTACACACTATTTTATATCAGAACAAGTTAGTTCAAGGTTTTTAGCCTACTGCCGAGACAAAGGCGGGTCACGTTTTACGTGTAATATAAATTACAACAGAAGGAACATATATAATATAATATACCCCCTGGTGCTCTTGAAAAGGAAGAGACTTGACTAGGACTTAAACGATTGAAGTGCCAAGTCCGTCAAGCGGTCAATACAAATATTTCAAGTATTTGTATTGAACGCTTGACGGAACGAGCGGGTACACTACCAAACTGTTGAGCGGTGTCCTCTGTCCATCTACTTGTAGTAAATTTAAATTCCCTACTAAACCCTGAACACCACCGGTAAATGGATCACGTTCGCTGTGTTGCTTTTTTACATTGCGCTTGTTTTCCTGTGCATGTATTTTTAAATATAGGTGGACAAACTACACAGTACCATAGACGTTCAAGCCTTCTTGCTCAAGATACCGCGTCCTTTGATTTTTGACAGTTGCTGGGGCAGAATGGCTCTCTCTCTCTCTCACAACTAGGGCCCCTACTATCTGGGGTCAGCCAGCGGTGAAAATGAGGCTTTTAATTACCTATCTAAATAATGTATAACGTTGATGAACCTGTTCCAGATGTTGGAACTATTTGACGTGCTGCGGTATGTACTGAACTGTTTAAAAAACAATTCACTGCCACAAATCTTGAAACACATTCATCATTCAACACGGACTCCACCAAAGTTTTAGCGAACTGACAAACCCATGATTATGTTGTCACTTGTAACAAGTTACTGAACAAATCGCTGTAAGTTTTTCAAGTAGGTAAAGTAAGTTTTCTTAACAATATTCTAAATATATTCTTAATAAAAGTTAATACATCTACCAACCATAGATTTTTCAATTGCTTAATACACAGAAAGTAACAGCATTTTTATTAGTATCAATGACAACCGCTCTCTAGGCTCAGAGGTTTGCTGGAAGAAAACTCTTTTTAAGGTTAAGTTCGCCATTGTAGCTACATTGACATGTATCTAAGATATTTTTTTATGTAAAGTTTTGTTGTATATTCTGTGTTTGTGTGTGTGTGTGTGTGTACAAAAAAAGAATAAGGAACCTTGTAATTTTTAAAGGAATCAAACTTTTTTGGCATTTTGATCGGTCACTTGCTCGTACCCCTACTTGAAGTTCAAAAAAAAAACCAGGCCAAATTAAATATTCTGCGTCCGCATACAATAAACAATTTTAACATGTAACAACATAAACGCTTAGGTACAAAACTGTATATAACGTGTTATTATGAATGGGAGATTGTATAAAACTTTGATGGAGCGTTAGTTTGCTATCAGTTTTAATAGAGGTGTCGTAACCCATTGTAAAATCATAACCGTAACTTTTATGGGAGTTAGTTCAACACTATGAGTATGTCTATAGAACTTTGAGTTTCAAAAACAAAATTAGTGGTGTTGATTACGAGACTAGAAATACTATTTTGATCGTTCTAAACTTATTTCCGTATTTTTGTCGACATGATAAAATCGAACCTATTTAGTCCAGTTCTCGTTTCGTTTAAAAGGAATATTTTAGGTTCAGACATCCCTATCTCCTATCCTGTAAGGAGACAAAAATATAAAAGTTTGATGTAGCCGTTATATTTCAGTAATGAAATTGTATTTTATTCTGTAATGTAATATTACATTTTACAAGCGCTCTACCACAGCTAATACACAACAAATTAATATAGAAATGAAAAGCTAGCTGTCGAATGCACGCGGAGTGGACACATGGCCTCCCCTCCCATCCCCCACTTTATCCCCCGACAATTCAATTTGCGGCGTTTGCCCGTCACAAATTCGCAACTGAAAATACTACTGGCTACTATAAGCCCAACATACTGATTTGAAACTCCCTGCAAAATGTAAGCGCAGGCTCGCAATTAGGAGCATTGTTTGCCATAAAATGTAACAGATAATTATTTTGACGTATTTTCTCTGTAATTCAGATTAAATTACAGAAAACAATAACTTGCCATTTAAATGGCTAAATCTTTGTATAACATTTTACTAATTACTTCTTCGCTACCGTAACGAAGTTTATTATTTCTTCGAATCAATTGTACCCCAGAGCTTCCAGTTAACTCTAAGCCAATCTGAAATTTCTAGACTTAGCTGAAAATAAAAATGTATTAAACAATGTCTATATTATTAAGTAAATATTAATTATGTTGCATAACCAACTTGTAGAATGACATTGTTATATGCTTCAGCTAATAAAATTCCGCAGGAGCCCCCCTAAGTATGGCACTGTACGTGTCGGAAGTGTCAAATGCGCAAAGTTTATGTTCTAACATGCAGGATAGTAAATAAGTAATTATAGTAATTAATAATAATAATTGATTGATTTAATATGTCTAACACTAAATGACTTCATTAATACACTGAACCTAAATATTATTTGTTCGTATTTTATATTTTTTGCTCCATAACATATTGAATAATATATTTTTTTCACCTGAGCCGAAAAGTTTCTTCAAACATGAATCCAATACATTGTATCCTATTTTAAGAGTTCGCCAACTGAAAATACATCAACGTCAGACGAATCCGTACTCCAATAAATGAAATGTTTAGACAATGACCGAAGATGGAAGGGATGTCAAAGTTTAGGGCGCGCTCCTGAAATAGTAGGGGTTGATTCTTAGAAAAAATTTGACTTGAAATCTCACTTTCGAAATATATTGTCTATATTATTTATTTTATATTTTATTTTTATATATATTTATGTTTATATTATTATATCGAGTGCCAAACCAATTGTGCGACCATCTCGTTGGTGATACTAATTTGGATATACTCGTGGGATACGTTATATTAGGCACTAGCTGTTGCCCGCGACTTCGTCCGCGTGGAATTCGGTTTTATCACGCACACCTATTTTACCCCTCGGAAAAGTAGCTTAAATTACTCCTTATTACATCAGCTATCTGCCAGTGAAAGTCCCGTCAAAATAGGTCCATCCATTCCAGAGATTAGCCGGAACAAACAGACAGACAGACAAAAATTATAAAAAATTCTTATGGATCCCTAATTTTTTGAAAATAAATTATAGCCTATGTTACTCCTCGATAATGTAGCTTTCTATTGGTGAAAGAATTTTTGAAATCGGTTCAGTAGTTTCTGAGTTTACTTCGGACATACATAGACCTTACCAACATTATCTCTTTATAATATTAGTATAGATAGGTTGTGTAGGCATACCCAGGCATAGCTTTGCGTGATAGTTAAGTTACTTGATTGGGTTTTAAGTTACTATGTAAGTTATTCCGGTGGGTCAGTATTAGTCACGACGATTGAAGTGAAAATAAATAATTATTTTGCATAGCATAGCGAAAAAAAGCCAATCGCCAATGAACAAGAACGATTTCTCGTTATCTCGTACTTACCATACCATGCCACATTTTTTCCATATTTTATACTTTTTACTTCCATTTATTTTGATTTAAAAACCAAACTACTGAGCTGATTTTATTAATTTTATTTGATAATCTGATAAAAAGAATTTGATAACAAATCTGATAATATATCCTTGCATAACTAAAGGTTTTTTTTAAACCGGTTTATAACTGACGGCGATTTGAGGTAACAAACATAAAAAAAAAATAAGTCGACTGATATGATTAGATTGGCTTGCTCATGAGCTGAACCACAACCACAGCTCAACAAGCATCTAGAATTTAAACGGAAATAAATATAACTAACATAGGTTAGATTTTGTAAGCTGTTGTTCCTCTCTCTGATCTGAGCAAAGATGGAATGGATTAGTGGAGTACAAGCAAACTTTAGGCTAAATATTAGAATATATAGAATATATATTATATATAATAATAATATAATATAATATATATTAATATATATTAGAATTTGATTAGAATCTCATAAGCCAGGTGAGAACATTTCGTTTCCACCTCAGTGTTACTAAATAATATATCATAATCTGCGTAGCCCATTTATTATATCCTGCTGCATCTACAATTTTCTTTGTGAAATGAAAGTAAGCTAATGTGATCTGTATTTATTTTTGCAATCCAAATTGTTCGTTTCTCGTTGATTTTCTCTATAAAATGCTTAACGCTTTTGTTTTGCAAATTCTGGCTTGTAATTGTCTAGAGAGAATTTTAGAGAGGTTACCTCAAAATATTTTTTTTTCATTACTGATTTACTTGAATGTCAGGAAATATTGCTACTTCAAATATAATAATTTAATGATAAAGCGTGTTTATAACTAAACGTATATTTGTGTAAATTTAGTCATTGGATATAACAAAATTTACACAAAACTAGTATTTCTTAAATTCATACGACTTTTACCTCGACTACTTTCTGAGATTTTACAAATATTTTAACAAATGATACTATAAAAATTAAGTTACGTAAAACCAGCGGTCGATGTTTCCCGCAAAATGTACATCTAAGTCGTTTTGCGGAATTGAACGAAAATTCTCAGGCAAATTGTTTCAGTTCAGAAGTATAGCAGTGACAATGACGGGGCCATGATCTCGGCTGAGAGCAGTTCGAAAACTCTGTGTTGCGTACGGAGAGAACAGTGAAGCTCAATTGAATAAGTTTGAATAATACAGACTAGGGTACTACTAAAGTCACCGGTTTGATTCAATGAAAAGAACTTTGTATCAGAGACAGTTTTGGATTAGTAAAATTATGACCAGTAAGAACTTATCCACCTTCCTATTCCTAATTATGCAGAACTTATATTTATTTACGGAGTTCGCTATAACGAAGGATCAAAGAAGTATTAGTTCGGCATATTTGAAGTGAAATAAAGCAGTTGATTGGTGAGTAACTTGACTTGTTCGCGAAGGAGCATATGATAGCATTTTGGTTTATTTTAATTGAGATAGTAGCTGGATTACCCTTAGCTGCTAAAGCTGGATTATTATATTATTACAGCTGGACATTGTCTTTGTGACAATAAAGCTTGACCTTGGTAGCCCAGTGGTACAGGCCCAATATTCAATACCGAGGTCACAGGTTCATAACCCGAATCACCCCGATTAGTTTTTCGCTTGAAAAATTAATGTGCACAATACCAGGATCTCAAAACGATGAATTAAATGGAAACCGAGAAGTCCCTAGAACCAAGAATTCGAAGAAATGCAGCAAGTACACTTCTTTTGGGCGTACTCCTTTCTCCATACTGGTTCAAGAGAACCAGTGACGTGAGTAGTAGTAGAAGAAGTAGTAGAAGTAATAGTAGAAGTAGGAATACAGTGCTGATTTGGGTTTTAATTTCAATTTCATTTAATTAGTTTGTTTCAATGGAGGACCCACGTTTTATTGCTGTTAATGTGGGCAAAAGATACCGTATCAAACTATTCATCTGCTTGTAACGTCGCTTATTCGCATAACCACAGAATAGAAATGTACTTTTCTACATTTGTAATTGGAGTTTTTATACAGCTGACATATCACAATCACCATTAAAATTGCTAAAGTGATCGTAAGTAATCACGACCATCTGAACATAACCTAAATCTAAAATTAAAATGCGCTACGCAAAACTGAGGTACACTTATTAAAATGAAATAGGAAAAACATTATTTTGAATTACTGGGTGGATGTTAATAATTAGCTCATAATTTATTATAATAAAACACCTCGTGTTAAAATATGCAAAGCAGGTTTAACATTTCACCAGTTAGAAGGCCTAATTTTTTAATTCCAGTTATTACATGTTGTACCCGAGTTCGAAGGATACATTTATGTACTGGCCTGATACTGTTCCTATCTGGATGAAGGAGATTCAATACAGGGTACTTCAATGATTAAATATATTGTATGAATTTTAAAGACGTTTTATTACGATCCTCCATTACACGCAAGTCGCAAGTCACCGAATCGAACGTTGAAATGAATGGATGACATGGACGAATGAAATGAATGAATGAATGAGTTGATATAAACCAAAGTAAAAATATTTTTAGTCTATGTTTTACATCGTAGTTCCGCCGTCGACCGCTAGATGGCGCCACACGTAACGGCTTGAACATACCGGCCGCCTTGGAAGCACCCGGTTGCAGGCTTCCAACTTGGACTCGTTCGTGTCGCCGTCACTGCTCGGAGGGTTCAGGTAGCAGCGGGCAGATCTTGGAAAATGCCCGCCGAATGATGCCAGACGCCGTCCGGATTTCCGCTACGCGAGAAACGCCGTCTGCGCCTGGAAACAAACGCGTTATTCTCCCCATCCTCCACTTGAGGGGAGGTACATTGTCTTCCTTGACAAGTACTAGGATGTCCTTCTCGATATCCTTGCTGTCGGCCTTCCATTTTCTGCGTTGCTGGAGTTCTGACACGTACTCCTTCGACCAGCGCTGCCAGAAATGCTGCCGCAGTCGCTCCACCATATGATAGCGCGTAAGGCGCGAGGGCGCGATGCTCGTCAGGTCTTCGCAGGCTGGCGCAGTCAACGGCCGGCCAATCAAGAAATGGGCCGGAGTAAGAGGTAGGAAGTCGTGGGCATCTGAGGACAGAGGGGACAAAGGCCGGGAATTCAGGACGGCTTCGATTTGCGTCAATACCGTACCGAATTCATCGTGCGTTAGCCTTGCATTGCCTAGTACTCGCTTCAGATGATACTTACATGATTTTATTCCAGCCTCCCACAGACCGCCGAAATGGGGACTGTAGGGGGGAATAAAAATTAAACTGATTTGATTGTTACCTAGATAATCGGAAATTTCATTCGAATTCTGAAATATTTGATTTATTTCTTTAAGAGCCCCGACTAGATTCTTTCCATTATCTGAGAAAATTTCTAAAGGCTTTCCGCGTCGAGCTATAAAGCGTTTCAAAGCAAGTAGATAGTCCTGTGTCGACAAGCTACCTACCAATTCGAGATGTATAGCGCGAGTGGTAAAGCAAACGAATAAGCAAATGTATGCTTTTATTAAAACGGACCCTCTGCCTTTACGATTTAAAATAAAGACAGGGCCAGCAAAATCGCAGCCGCACCGCATAAAGCTAAAACTCCCACCTTCTAAACGCTGGTGGGGTAAATTACCCATCTTTGGGGTAAGTGTTTTAGCTCGCATGCGCGTGCATATAACGCAATTGTGTACAATTTGCCTGGCTAGATTCCGCGCACCTAGCACCCACCACCGCTCACGCATGGAACATACGAGAAGCTGTGGCCCAGCATGTAATAACCTTTTGTGATCATATTCGCATAACAATCTAGAAAATCGATGTTTACCACTCAAAAGCACGGGATGTTTTTTATCGTAACTAAACTCATTTGAATTACATAACCGGCCGCCCACACGAATCACTCCACTTTCGTCTAAGAATATATTTAAGCCCGCAATCTGATTGCCATGCTTACCATTTTCTTTAAATGGTAGATTATTTACAAGCCTATGATACTCAGTAGGGAATGATTCCTGCTGTACTGCGCGCGTTAGCGTAATGAGTGAACGGTCAAGCTCTGTAGCTGATAACGAACCGGTTTTGTTAGTACAATGCGCGTGCGGCAATGACGATCTTGTGTTATCTATAAAACGAAGTAAGTATGCACAAGCGCGCTGTATGCGAATAAACGATGAAAAGCGTTCACAATTAAATAATGGACTTTGCTGTGTACACACTAAATTAATCGTAGTAAATTTACGTTCCGGTAAATCATCACTAATTGAGATATCATTATTGTTTGGCCAATTGATACTTGGTTCACCTAGAAACCTAGGGCCACACCACCATGGATTGCTAGTGTCATATTTTAATGAGTCTAACTTTGTACCTCGCGTGATAAGGTCGGCAGGATTATCTGTGCCCTTTACGTGCCTCCATATCGTGTCATCGGTTGACTCATTAATTTGCACGACCCTATTTTGCACAAACGTTTTAAGAAGGTGGGGAGACATTCGTAGCCATCCCTGCACGATTGTAGAATCCGTCCAAAAGTATACTTTTTCGAAAGATATACGAAGAGATTCTTTTACGTTAACGAATAATTTCGAACCTAACAACGCACCGCACAATTCAAGTCTCGGAATGCTAACAGTTTTTATCGGAGCTAATTTGCTTTTAGCGCACAATAATTTAACAGAGATAGGAGGGGTGTGAGCACAATCGTCCCTGCAGGTACGAACGTAGGCACACGCACCATATGCCGTTTGAGACGCGTCTGTAAATACGTGCAATTCCGTGTAGTTGCCATCCACAGATGTAATGTACCGCGGAATTCGAATTTCCTGTAAACATTGCAGACTAGAAATGAATCCACGCCATACGCTTGTTATGTTCTCGGGTACCTCTGCATCCCAGTCTAACTTTTGTAACCATAAACTTTGTAAAAGACATTTAGCTACTATAACCGCCGGAGATAGCAAACCTAACGGATCATATATCTGTGAAATGACAGAGAGCATGATTCGCTTAGTGAGCGGTGAGTTAGTTTGTTCTAACTTAGTTGTGAAATGCAACTCGTCAATTTCCGGAGACCAGCCTAGCCCTAATGTTTTCGACAGATGAGTTTCGCCTATGTTCAGGTCTTTACTACTCTGAGGACAAACTTCGTGATTAAATGTCCATTTGTGCAACGGAAAACAACCCTTTTGTAGTACCTTATTCGTTCGATTACATAAATCTAACAATGTATCTGCGTTATTGTGTGAGATAATGACATCGTCAACATAAAATTCGGATTTTATGATTTGTGCTACAAGTTCATCATCGCATTCCTGTGCTAATTGATTTAGGCATCGGATACTTAAGTAGGGAGATGATGAATTTCCGTAGGTTACTGTATTTAAGGAATACAGCTGTAAAGGCAGGTCTTTACGTTCCCGCCACAAAATCATCTGTAAGTTACGCAAGTCAGTCTGTACTAGGATCTGTCTATACATTTTTTCCACGTCAGCACACGCTACGTATTTGTGCTGTCTGAAACGAAGGAGAATGGAAAAGATGCTATTTTGCAGAGGTGGACCTATGTGTTGAATGTCATTGACAGATTTGTTGGTTGTTGTTTTGGCACTCGCGTCAAAAACAACTCTCAATTTTGTCGTAAGACTAGTTTCGCGGTAAACCCCGTGATGCGGGAGGATGTAGTACGGTTTGTCAGGATCAATGACGTTTCCTGACACCGGGGACATGTGACCCAGCTGCTCGTACTCACGCATGAAATCACAATATAATTGTTTATATTGCGATGACGAGTCTAATCTTTTTTCTAGCGATAAAAAACGTTTTTTCGCCATCGTAAATGAATCGCCTAACACGTCAGCTGATTCCTTTAAAGGGATGCGAACAGAAAATCTGCCGGAGTCGTCGCGCTCGGTAGTTTCCGTGAATAGGTTTTCGCAAAATCTATCATCCTTTGTCAACGTAGAAGGTAAGTTCGTCAGTTCCTCTAATTCCCAGAATTTACGTAGTTGAGAATCAATGTGAGCGTGATGGCAATGAACATTATTTATGAAATACGTTTGAATGTTATGAATCGGTCCGGATATGATCCATCCTAACTTCGAGTCGTAAAGGTATGGACCGGCCTTTAGTTTTATTCTGTTTTTCAGGAGTAGGTCCCAGAATATATCTGCGCCTAATAGGATATCTACCTCGGACGGGACACTAAACGTAGGGTCGGCGAGTGAGATGTAGCTAGGTATACCTATAGAAGCGCAGTTGAGTTCTACTGAAGGTAGCTTCGTTGTTATGCTTGGTAAAATTAAGCATTGGATTTCTCTGATGAAATCACTTGTTTTTGAACGTATATTTAGTTTACAAGCGTGAGTACTTTGTGATACGGTTTCCCCAACGCCTGAGATTCGAACAGTGGACTGTATTATTGGAATTTGTAAACGATTTACTAACGATTGAGAAACGAAACAGTTCTGAGACCCGTTATCTAAAAGAACCCTAATAGTGTGATACCTATTATTCGAATCAAGTACTTCTACTCGTGCTGTGGATAGCAGTACTGGTTGCATAGCCGATTGACAAGCCAGTACGTTGTGCTCAGCGCGTTCTTTTAGCGCATCAGCTGACGTTTGTGAGTCATGCGGACGCAGGGACAATGAACTATGGGCGACTGTACTTATGGTTTCCCTATTGACGTGAAGGAGCGTGTTAAGCCGCAATTATATTTAGCCCACGCCGCGCGTCCCCACGCTGCCTGACGCAACGGCGGGTTATTACATTTGCGTGTTGTGTCGCCGCGCGGCCCCACGAAAATTCGTCTCAGTCAGTACAGTGGTGGCCTTTGGAGTAAACGTCTACAATGTTTTCTTCAGACTCGGATACGGATTTTGAAGAAAATCTAGCATACCTGCTCATGTTAAGCCTAATCAAAAAGGAAAGAAAGAAAAGGAGATATTGGGTACATCCAATAAATACTTCAAGAGGAAGACGAAGTGAATATCATTTGTTGGTGCAAGAACTAAAAAGCGATGAAATTAAATTTCAACAATACTTCAGGATGACAAAACAACAATTCAATTACATACATTCTTTAATTGAACAAGATATTAAAAAGATTCATACCAGATTTCGCCGACCCATTGGAACAAAAGAAAGGCTAGCAGTATGTTTGAGGTAATTTTTATTTTGTATTAAAAACAACAATTAAATAATTTTAATTTTAACAAGTACGAAATATTATATTAATCATTCAAAGACGGTACTCAATCAAAAGTTACACCACTGTAATAAGTGGACAAGTTTTTTTCTCCGGTTGAATTTGAATTTTGAGCTTGAGGATCGAGTATGGACTGGGATTCAAGTGGAAAATCATTTATTTCTGTTGGTGAATTATGATAGTAGTAGGCTCTGGATGGCTCTGGAAGAGGCTGGTTACTTGGCGGAACTACCGTTTGAGAAACTATACGAAGCGGTGTCTTTACTACACTTTCCATTTCAATGTTACGAATTTCAGCCTGAGAAATGGCCATATGTAAATCTAATTTAATTTTCGTTTGGTCTAGTTTCGGTAGTGCTTTGACTGCTTTGCTCATACTTAAGAAAAACATGTCTGTTTCATCCAAGTCCAGTTTTGATTGTTGTTTTTGTTGCCTCAGACTATGCTGTGTCTTCATCATATCGTAAATGTCTGTTATATCAGGTTTTCTCTTCAAAGATGTGCTCCTTTGAGAATATGAACTTAAGCTGCTTTGTTGTGAGTCACTCCTGAAATCAGGCGGACTTTCAGGAACTTCAGGACTTTCTGCAGGCAATTCCGATGTAATGGTCTCTGCAGATGTCGACGGAGATGATGGCGGTATCAAATTAGTTTTAGTGTTTCTCATTTCCATGTGTGGACGTAAAAAACCCATTTGATCTTCGTATTTCCATGGAGTCCCTTGCGTTGCCGCTTGCCCAGATTTAGTTTTTCGTCGTTTTAGTGCACTACAGTATGCGTTACGTAATTTAGCCCAATTATCTTTGCATTTTTCAACTGAAACAAAAATCTCGTTACTTTAAGAGCTGATAGTGTTAGTATATTAAACAACTATTTCCCACGGAAAATAGTTCGAAATATGGAATTAAAATTTAGTTGTTCATAGTGCCTTAGTACAAAAAGATTTTAGCTATCTATGTTCCTTTGAAAAGTTGTTCATAATTCTTAACACTATCACCCCTGAAAATATTGGTAGACAATTTGTTAACATGTATTATAATATTAACTTTAATATTAGTTATTTGACTATATCTTTTTTCTTTTTTACTATATTTGTTTTTTATTATATATTTTTTTTTGTTCACAGGTTTTTGGCCACTGGTAACTCCTTTCGTTCAGTGGCATTCAGTTATCGTATGGGTTTTACCACAGTGAGGAATATAGTCAAGGAAGTATGCGAAGCTATTTGGAAAAATCTAGCACCCATTATAATGCCACAACCTTCAGAAGAGAGATGGAAAGAGATTGCAAAAGATTTCCAAACGTATTGGCACTTTCCTAATTGTCTTGGCGCATTGGATGGCAAGCACGTAAACATAATATGCCCAATAAATGCTGGATCAACCTATTACAACTATAAAAAAGATCATTCAATCGTATTGCTTGCTTTAGTTGATGCTCAATATAAATTTGTTATGATAGATGTAGGAGCGTATGGCCGTAACAGTGATGGTGGTGTATACGAAAATTCCGTGATGGGGAAAATGTTCGAACGGAACCAACTGAATGTTCCACAGAATACTCCAATACATCCAAATTCAGAACCTATGCCGTATACTATTGTGGCTGATGCAGCATTTCCTTTAAAAACGTATCTTTTAAAGCCCTACAGTAAAGCAAAGCTTGTAAACAATGATTCTATTAAAGTATTTAATTACCGTTTATCACGTGCTCGAAGAACTGTAGAAAATGCTTTCGGAATTTTAAGAGCAAGGTTTCGCGTTTTTCAAGGACCTATGCAAGTACAACCGGATATGGCAGACAAAATCGTACAAGCTGCATGTGCCCTTCATAACTATTTGCGTATCGAGAATTCACAAGAAATTGGAGAAAATTATCTAAATTCTAATGAAAGTCAAAGTTCTCAAGACGGTCTGTCTAATTTTGAAATTATTGGTAGAAATCACTGTCAAGACGCTATTGCTGTTAGAGAAAAATTCAAAGAGTACTTTGTTTCTCCAGAAGGACAAGTACCGTGGCAAATGGATATGATCAGACAAGGCAGAATAGACTAGAGTCTGTCTCATATAATTCATCATATCATTTATTATCCTTCAGTCGGCTCTTACGACACTCGCGGGAAGAGTAGCGATGGTGACAACTATTATTATTATAGAATACTATTCTGCCCTCATCACACGGCAACTTATATAATTATTATCTTAAAATCCTTAAATCCCAAGTTACTCTAAACACATATGTACTTGTACTTTTAAATTTACAAAAAAATACTTAAGTACTTACCAACAATTGTCATATCGTTGGTACCCGCGATTAATCGTCATTAAAAAAATATAATAGTCATTTCACACAACAATTATAGGGTACTATAAATAAAAATTACTACATAGGTACATAATACATACATTAGCATCACTTGCACGATATTCGCGGGGAACATCGATATCCATTTTTGATAGATATACCTACTTACTAATTATCTAGATATACCTACTTAAAAAAATAAAAACAATACAATTATATACCTGGTAGTTTTATTTTTAGAGATATTTCCTCCCACGCCGAATTTCTTTTTAATTGGTCTTTATAATCTTTGTGTTTTTGATTGTACAATATTTCATAGTTTCTCACGACTTCAATTAATTCGTCTGACATTTTTAAAGCCGCAATACATTACAATCACGTCCACTGTTCTACGTCGCCACTCGGCTGTCTGCGCGTGCCCACGCGTTATTACACTAGACCCGACTGAGCTGACGCGTCACAACCCCCACCACCGACCCCACGCCGATCGAAATCGCTCGATCTGCGTGGCGTCAGCAGGCTCTGCGACACGCGGGACGGGACTAATGTAATCAATCCAGTACAAAATGTATGTAACCGATAGCTTACCCACGCGTTGCGACACGCGGCGTGGGCTAAATATAATTGCGGCTTTATGCTTCGCACTACATAACTTGCAACAACCATAAGAACAGTCATTTACGGAATGTTTGTCTGAACGCAGACAATTGGAACAAAGTTTCTTATCAGTGACTAAATTTTGTCTATCTAGCACAGACATGTTTAAAAACTTTGCGCAAGAATATAAAAAGTGATTCTCGCTACAATAACAGCACGAACGCGGCTGTTTTGTTTTATCATTCGATTGTTTTGCAGAAATGAATGCATGCGTTTGCGTGTGCGGGTTCGATTTATGTTGATTCTTATTAGAAGTTACCTTATTATTAAATTCGATCTGCTTTTGTTTAAATGACTTAGTGCTTGTAGAACTACTGTGAACCATTTCCAACATGTCGGCCCGGTTTCTAAGGAAAACAAATAAATCGTCTAGCTTGATCTTATTCTCGGTACCTACCTCACATCGCTTAGAAACGATTGTACCCTTGTGAGATTCCCATTCACGCTCTGTGACCGCGTCTAGCTTTGATACAAGTAAGTACACAATCAAGGTATCCCACGAATCAGTTGGTTCGTCCAACGATTGCAGGGCTCGCAGGTTACGTAACGTTGAATCTACAAGCTTCCTAATGTGCATAGGCGACTCGGTTTGAAGCGCTTGAGCGGTAAACAATGATTTTAAGTGATTTTGAACAAGCAATCGATTATTGTGGAATCTATTTTCCAGTAAATCCCATGCGTGGGCATAGTTGGGCGCGGTGAATTCTAACGCACTTATAACTTGAGCAGCAGTGTCAGTGAGAGATGATTTCAAATAATGAAACTTCTGTATCGCATTTAAATCGTTTCTATTGTGAATCATAGTGAGATACGAATTCCTAAATTCTAGCCATTTATCATAGGATCCGTCAAAGGCAGGCAACTTTATTTGCGGTAGTTTTATCGACACAGGATGACCTATTCCTTCGTTATGATGAGGCAATGAATCTAATTGAGAAATATCGCTCAATAAGCCTTTCGCAGTAGCCATTAGAGAAAAATACTGTATTTCGAACGCTTCCCTATGTTCGAGTTGAGAATCAAGATTGGAGTCATCGACCAATCGCTCGATCTCACTCTGAACTTCGTTAAAGTCTTGAAACAATTTAACAATTGATTGAACTCTTAAATCAAATTCTACCTTCTGCAAACTCTTCTGATCTGAATCTTGTTGGATTTTACTTAAATGTTTGCTAAATAACGTCAATCTACATTTGAAGGTAGACCTTTGCCTTTTGAGAGAAGATAGACGTGAATCTAAGACTTTAGGGGCGTCTAAACGCGGCGATTTTGATCTGCTAACCTCAACTTCTACTCGGGAAGCCTTTGAGGGCAGAGAAATCTCGTCGTCACTCATAATGAAATGAAATAACTTACAGTTTCTCAGCGGTACAGGCGATGCAAGGCAACAGGTAACGAACACGAACGCACGAGGTGCTGAAACACGAGACAAATATTAACGCAAACTGAGCTGGACTGGGAGAGAAAGGATGGGTAAGCTGAACCGACCGTTGTAGGTGCTCGCCGCTGCTCCAGATCTCCTCCAGGACTTCGCACGCTTCCAGATTTCGATACCGGGAAACGTGACCGCGTGGCCGTTCGACTCGGCAAACGGCAAGGTAGGTTCTTCGTATATGGCTCGTAGTATCAAATTATGCTCCAGATCTCCTCCAGGACTTCGCACGCTTCCAGATTTCGATACCGGGAAACGTGACCGCGTGGCCGTTCGACTCGGCAGACGGCAAGGTAGATTCTTCGTATTCGGCTCGAAGGTCCAAATTATGTACCCGAGTTCGAAGGATACATTTATGTACTGGCCTGATACTGTTCCTATCTGGATGAAGGAGATTCAATACAGGGTACTTCAATGATTAAATATATTGTATGAATTTTAAAGACGTTTTATTACGATCCTCCATTACACGCAAGTCGCAAGTCACCGAATCGAACGTTGAAATGAATGGATGACATGGACGAATGAAATGAATGAATGAATGAGTTGATATAAACCAAAGTAAAAATATTTTTAGTCTATGTTTTACATCGTAGTTCCGCCGTCGACCGCTAGATGGCGCCACACGTAACGGCTTGAACACATGTTTATAATCGTAGCAAAACTTACGTCGTAAATACTTAATAGCTGACACACGGTGCGGAAACATTTATTTAGTGGAAGGCTGGAAGTCTGGAAACTACTTTTTCATTCTAGCTTTTCTCGGTGAAACTTTTTACAGAGCGGAGAACTTCGCGTTATTTTCTGTCTCCATCGTCAGACCATTTCAAAGGTATATTCGAATAGATCACCAAGAATAAGTGGAATTTCGTTTAAGAACATGAGTAAAGATCTTAATAAGTAAAAACATATTAAAATTATTCTGTTTTTATACACCTTGCTCGCGTCTGATAGTAATCCTTTGAATCCCTACACGTGTCCCCCGGTAGGTGTGAAAGGAGCAACCCAAAGTAGCAGTAGAACTTGTGCTAAGTTCGCCCAGAGAGGTACTGCCACCACACCTGGTAATCTGCCGCCAAGCACTGATGCACTTGTGTTGCTGTGTTCCGATGAAAGGCGTAACACGTAAGACGTAACAGCCCCGTCTCAGAGCGATGAAATGAAATGAAATGAAATGAAATGAAATGATGGGCGCAACGCAACGTGAATTAAGTCATCTCGTACTAAGGGAAGGACTTGAGTTGTATTGCTGTTGTCCATGGGCGGCGGCTACCACTTAATATAAGGTGGGCCGTCAGCTCGTTCCGAAACCCGAATAACATAAAAAAAACCAGAGGTTCTAGGTTGTGATAGTGGCAAGTCAAATATAAGGTTTTAATTAGTTTTATCGTATGTCAGCTTCAAGAACGGCTTGGCGCAATTCAACTGGGGTCTATGGCCTAATGTAATTCTGTAGCAACAAGTTACTGGTTTAAAATTAATATTAAAAATCCGTATTATGAAGGTTAAATCCAAGTAACGAATAGCTTGATTCGATATTATAATATTTTCCCTGAAAGATATTATCGATAATAGTCAATACAAATCGTGATTGTAATTTTGTGTTCCACTGCCGCGCCGCGCCGTGTGTCTTCGCGTTAAGCTCGTGATTAGCCGGCTATGGGCCGGCTTCATCAGATAAGCTTCGGTTGACATAATGGGAGGTCAGAGGGCAACCTTATCACAGATTTCACAATAGTTACTAACGCTCTATTAGTAATACACGCGATTTGTGAATTTACAAGCGGCAAAAATGCGTGTAACATTATGATTGTAACGGAAAATAATTTTTTCATTGTTGAAAACATTTGTATTGTAAGTCTTGACATCTTTTTGGGTTCATTTGTATGGTAATAAGTCTTTAAGAATATGTTTGCTTTGAATTCAGAAACAGGAATGATTTAATTATATTTGTTTATGTTTACCGTTTGTTTTCCAGATTTTATTTTTTCTTAAGTCCAAATATTATAGTTTTTTCAACTGAAACGTCAGTTATGTTTCATGAGTATGTTTTTAATTTTAAAGCGAAAGCGTAATTTTGGTGCTCGTCTGTTTGAAGGAATACAAGCGGCGTTGTAATAAAATCTATTCGATTAGGAAAATACTCGTGCATTAGAAATTACGTACGATTCAATGCGCCGATGGTTGCGTGCCAAATCTCCGTGAGCGCGCCGAGCTCAGCTAGTTTGGAGGTGCAAATTCTAGTAGAAAAACTAAAATCGTTGGTGATAATGTGACTTCAGTGTGAATCAACTCAGCGATAGAACGTTCGCCTGTTTCGCTGACGGGCAAGTGTTCAAATCCTAGATCGTCATTATTATTTTGGGTTTTTGTAACCTTTTGAAATTTGTATTTACATATTTGTAACAAAAGTGAAAACATTATAGGAATCGACAGTTAAGTAACGGAAGACGAATGAAATGACATATATTTTTACTGTTGCAGTCACTGGAATGTCGTTTCTTGACTACTGAGCTACTACTGGCTTTAACTGTTACGTATAGGAGTTATTAATAACACTTTTAAACCGAGGAGGAATATCACAAATTATAATGAAACTAGAATCTAATTCCACAGATTTAATGAGAGCGTGATGGCCTTGTGATAAAAACCCTAACTTTCAATCCGTAGGTCGATGATTCAAATCCAGCCGCACCCCAAAGAATATTTCACTTCACTCTGACGGAAGACCAGCGTTAGTTATAACGTGTTTACAACTAGCTCATGCTGTGACAGGGAACGCTTTGTGGCTCTAATTGATAGAAGCTTTATTTTGTATTTTTAAATTATGTTTATTTTTGTTGATTGAGTCACATATACAATATTTTCATTCTCATTCTCAATTGAAAAATGTATATTTAATTAATTGCGTAATACCACGCTATCAACACGGTGTAAAGCATCGTTATTGAAATGTTGATTGGACATGACTAGCATATAGCCAAACATTTAGAGAAGTGTGCATTGCACGAAAACTACCTACCACTTTGCGCACTCGACATTATTTCAAGAGAGCTTGTACCTAAAGTGGTAGTAAATATGTAATAGAAATCGGAATAGGAAGCGCCGCTGTTATAAACGATTTAAAGCATTATGTGTCATTGTTAACGATTTTCAGAGCGGTTTATCTATCAATGAACGGAAAAGCATCCTCGCAAACTAATCCACTATATTATTCACTCCCGTTATGTTGATCCATTTTAGGCGCTACGCGACGGATTGCCACGAATTGTGAGTTCATCGAAATGAAATATTAAACTTACCTTGATATGTCGTAACAACTTGTGAGATTTTGAGCGATTTCATAGAAAATTGATAACGATAAAGCTTGGTAATGTAAAGCATACAGGAACATTGAAAATAAAAATTAAAAACCTGTTTATGATTTTCGATTCTAGGACATGTCGGTTTCTTTTCAACGTTTTTCTTCGCCGTTTTTAGAACGTGGTATTGCAAATATTTTTTCAAGTCAATCTCATTCTGGTTTATGTCGGGATTTGAACCAGCGACCTTCAGATAGAAACTCGGGGGTTTTGCCCTTTGATAAAGGCTGGCCATCCTCATGACGTAAAACAGTGGCTCTGATGCCGATACAACATAGCAAGCTGGTACATGAAGTCGGAGAACTTTTCATCAGTTCATTTGAAGTAACCAAGACAGCTGATTGGCATTCTTAAATTAAACCATTTTCTAGCAAAAAACTCATTTTGCATCACGCTTACTTAATAACGACGAGGGAGCGGTTGATTGAAAAATGAAATTATAAAGAGGCTACAGGCGGGGGGGCGGTGCGGTGGCACCAAATAAATTGGGAACTGAATAAAGATGACGATGATAATGTGAGCCATGAACTCGAATAATGTCTTTTGCATGGGGGTTCTTATGCGAGGAGGTGCTAAATATATAATAACAAAAAAAAAACACGCGATATAATAGGTTAATTTTGATTTTAGACATCGACTCGATAGGGTTTGAACAGTCGTCAAACTCAGCGATAAGTAGGTACCTTGCGTGAAGCTTGACCTTATGTTTTGAATATTATTGACGTTTCCAAGTTTCCTTATGAATTCTATGAAAATAAGATTTTTACTGAAAAAATATATAATGACGGGACAAGAGCTTCGAATCTATAAAGGTACTGACAGACGTGCTCAAAAAAAGCATGCTAATAAGCTTGCTTAAAATTAGCATGCTCTGCAAACTGTTCACATTTGCCAGAAATAAGCATGCTTGATTTAAAGCATACTCCTAAATAGGCATGCTCAAAGCAAACGTACGGACAGACGTGCTATTTGGCACCAGGCTCTCGGCCAAAATGGATGTACAAGTATATAGTGACAGTGCTATCCGTACAGAACTTAATAAAATAATCCTATTGCTTGCAACGGAATTGTATAAGAACATTTTGCTGAAAAATAAAAAAACAAAAAAAAGGAGAATTTGGGTTCGTAATTGGATAAACAGAAGAGAATCACTGGGAGCAAGTAATCGATTGTTGGCAGAGATGCGAAGCGAAGATCTCGACAGTTATAAAAATCATTTGCGCATACTCCCACACAAATTTGATGAGCTACTTTCTAAAATTGAGAGTGTCATACAAAAACGAAACACTTGTATGCGAGATGCTATTCCAGCTAAAGTAAAACTAGAAATTACATTGAGATATTTAGCTGTCGGAGATTCTTTAATTAATTACATCAATTTTATTAATTGCATAAACAGTCGTCCGCCGCAGATCGAGACAAAATGGATAATAGCATGCTAATAAGCAAACATGTTCAGACGTGCTCGGAGCACGCCCCCCACCTACCCGCGCCTCAGGTAGCATGCTCAAAAATCAAACGTCGTTTGATTTTTGAGCACGCTTTAAATAAGCATGCTCATTACATTACACACGTGCTACTAATGAGCACTTGCTCAATAAAAGCATGCTTTCGTGCTAGTAATGAGCACGTCTGTCCGTACCTTAACTGATGTCAGCATTGCTCTGATCCCCCACTGATGTCCAGTGAAACGGCGATACTGATTACCTCGATGTTTATTACATAGACCTCACTATACACGGATAGCTATATGTTATAGCAAGGCAAAGTACTAAGTAGAAGTCCGAACGGCCCGACGCGACGGTTCGAGCGAGAATGCCTCCGTCTTTTTTATGAATGGATAGGGTAGCTGTTGGCCGCAGATGGACTAGACTTCGCGGGCTTTTGGTGAGAGCAGACGGCTCTCAACAGGTAAAATTTAAATTATACACAACGACACCAAGGGCAAAACTTAGGTATGCCTTAGGAAATACCTCGGTCTTTTTTTTTTTTTTTACGGCTGGACATTATGCTGTTGGCCGCAGATGGCCTTGACAGCGTTTACACGGGCTTTTGGTGAGAGCAGACGGCTCTCAACCGGTGAAACTTAAAATTATACATAACGTCACCAAGGGCACCACTTAGGTTCGGACCTCGGCTTGGGGCGTTGCGAGTCGGGAGGAAAATACCTCCGTCTTGACCGAGCGGCCGTATTTATAGCAAGTAGCGGGTGAACAACAACATGCAAGCGAACAAAGAAACATTATAAAATTAGGTTGATTTTAATTATTAACTATCCTAAGTGTAACTGTGCCTTGTTAACAATGGATTACTTTAGTTAACAATGGTTTAACTTAGTTTAGTTAAATAATGAATGATTTCATCTGTTTCAATCACAACTTATTTAGGTACGTGAATGTCAATGAAAACAAAATCACGAATAAGTTATTAGTTAGATTTCCTCGGTCAACGTGACAGGATATGATAATGATCGGGGTGTTGTCAACTTGGCGGACGGTGGTACATCGTGCTCGCGCCGATATATATTGACGAAATATAATGTTTCTACAGCGACCAGTGACTGTGATGGAAAGATTCCATCAATTGGATTCCCTCTAAATCAACCGAATACCTTGCAAAGAAAATAAATTATCTTTTCTCACATAGCATAGGAAAGCTCCTTGACTAATTGGATACAACATTACGTATCTATAGCCTATAAATTTCATTAACCCTTGAATAAATTTAGCTTTTCTTTGCCTGAAAGTATTTCCGGAGCACAGAGAGAGATGTGAATTGAATACTGAATAGACTTCGAGGAGGGATGAAACGAAGTCAACTATTGAACGAGAACTTTAAGACCTTAGTACCGAATGGAAACAATTCATAGTATGAAAACTACATTGCGTAGTAAGATTATATACTAAATAAATGATTATGGTTGATTAAAAAAAAACTAGACTAGCTGATACAAACCTGTGTTTAAAATTCAGTAAGATTTATATTAGATTTAATCCACATTCAATTAAAAAAATCGTTAATAGTTTGTAATGAGAAATCTAAATGTTTTTGCCTCGCAAGTCCAGTGTTGTAATCTACTGACGTATTCTGAGATCAGATCAGAGATAAGCTCTCTGTAGTCTACTAACTTTTACTCTCTGGAATAGCCTGAATAGATGACCGAGGTCAACTGCGTGCTAGTTGTGAAATAAGCTTTTAATTTTTGAGTGGATGATAATGACAATATGAAGTGTTCTTAGCTTTAAGTGTAATCCCGCATAGGATTAGATTTAATATCAAATATATTTTCTTTCATATTTCATTGGAAAAGCAACACGACCATTTAGTTTTTTCCTTATCTTGCCGAGTCTTGAAGATTGTTTCCAAGAACTACCAAGAATATATTATTATGGTTTCTGCCGGTCTAGATATCTGTTAATCTCACAATCCTCAAGTTTAGTAGTGGTGGGCTTAATTCAGTGGTTTTAGGTCGGAGGACAAATAAAGCTAACTTAAGTTAAAAAAGCAGTGTTATCTAAATTTATTCTAAATACTTGCTGTATTATATTCAGTCAGAAAGCGCATACAACACATAATAATGTTAGCTTTGTGTTTTCGGAAATTCATGTCATTAATTATTTTACTGTGAGTATTAAAAAAAACTTATTCGGAGTCTAAAAAAGAACATGGAACATGGATGAAATAAAGCATTTGACATAGTCTATATTACAATGACTGAGCTTAACTTAACTCACGGTGTGTCTCGAGGTAGTATCTTGGGGCCGCCCCTTTTCTTGGCCTACATAAATCAGTTATGTTAACTTAGTTCAAGGATCAGGAAGTCATTTCCTTTCAATTTCTTTCCTATTTCTAATCACAAAATCGAGGGTACGATGAAATTGCTTACAAACTTATTGAAGACTAACGGAAGTAAGCCAGGATGAAGAATTAACTGAACGATGAAATAAAGAAGCTAGAGAACGTTATATCCAGTACACTGACCACACACTCTCTCGTATAACTTACTTAAACTTAAAAACACTTAAAACCTACTTGACTTAAAAACAATAATACTAATGAGAAACAATTATATACTGCAATACGAAAACAAACATAGAAATCATAGTCCAAGTGGGTATAGGTAATAAGAATAACTATGAATAGCATAAGAACCAACAATGTTATTAAAAAAGTACATCATGGAATTCAAAACTACTGGCAACACAATAACAGATGGTGACAAAATGATAATACCTTATTTATTACAAGACTTTTACAGATATCTTTACTTCATATGGGTAGTTCTAGTCATATGCCCTTTGATTCCAGATACAAACCAATATCTGTAAATACATGTAAACCTTTCATTTTGCTTAAAAATTTAAATCCTTATTACGGTGCCTGTAATATGAATCGCATCTAGCACATCTGGAGTACAGTCGAAACAACGGAAAAATGCAATTAGTTCGTCCGCGGAAGAATACTTGACATACTTTTTTATAATGCAGTTAAGTGTTATGGAATAACTGATATAATTTCTGTTACTTTTCAGGCCAGTGCTCACCAATGTAATAATGTCTCACGCACATACATTACAAACATGCATTTGCAAATTATTTGTACATTCAGAGAGATATATCAGTGATTACAATCACTTTTTATCTCCTTTGCCTACCTTGAAGCATAAGTTTCATGTTTGTCTTTGACGAGTTCAAGGATCAGGATACTCGCTATGTCGCCATGCATTGAGCTACCAAATCCAGGTTATACCCCTGTAGAAGTTTAAGAATATGGTACACGTATACTGTTAGCAATTCTTAAGCTCGTATTATGAAGAGAGCCAAGTCCGGCATTGTAACTTTTCGCCCGTGCCAACTTAATGACAAAAAATGTCTTATTGTCTATGTGTAAAAGTTTATTTAATATATAATATATAATAAAATACTTGTTATCTCTATGTTCTTGATCATCTTGTTTTCGGTCCAAAGTAATGTAGTAATAAAAATGATTTATACTTAAAAAAAAGGGAATTTTGCACTAGTTTTCAGCCAATGATATATGGCTATATCTTTCTATCGACAGGTCCATCAAACCCCATAAATCGACGTGGCACAATGGGATTACACGAGCAGTTATATGCGTTGATTAATTGCAGCGCGGCATAGCGTGTCTGATTGCGGCGAACATTTGTCACTAATGGCCAGTGTTGCCAGAATAACCAAGCTTCATTGTGTACTACATTCACAGAAACGAGATCTAGTGGTAACCACTCCGGAATGTTTGGTGGTGGAATAAGTAGTAAACAAACTTTTTACTGGTGATCAAATGTTTTATGATGTTAAGTGCTACGAGTATGTTACCGATGGTCGCGTCACCTGGATTTGGATTTGGAACTCAAGTTTCACTTTTTTTAAATTATTTCTACGCATTTATAAAAAAAACACAATATTCCACTAGTTATCTGGTTCTCACAATACAAGCTTTGATTAGTTTGAGGCTAGACAGCTCTGTGTGAAATGTCCACCAATATTTAAAATCAAATCAAATTTTTATTGTTGTATCTCACGGGTGAGAAAAGAGCCCTTGTATTCTTGAGACTTCGGTCGTCATAGGGGCTGGCATTCCGCTGTTATATTTTGTGAGTAAATCATATAATCTGGCCATGTACTAATTGTCGAATCGATTATTCCTCATCGATATCATCGATAACGTCGATTATTGGGATGTTGTGGCTATCTGTCTGCGGAATCCTCCTTCGTAATTGATAATTAAATACAGACAAACTTTATTGATATATTAATTTGTTATGATACGATGCGCCTCGTTAGATTATCCGTTGTGTAAAGGTGCAAATGGGATTTCATATTAACTTACATTATTAGCACCGGTTCAGTACCACTGTAGTTCAGAAGGTTGTACATATGATAAAACTCCGTATCTTTAGAATTACCAGTGTTATTTCGTCACCCTAGTTACTCTAGTAGAAAGATTGATGAGTAAAACTGAACAGTTGCGATGCTTGCCCGTGATACATCTATTTAGCTCACAACGGACCAAAACTCTTTCCATGAGAGACGAAATTTCAGCATTTTCGGACGCTAGTAACACTCCTAATTGGAGTGACACCACAGTATAAAGATATTCTTTCCTTAATAAAATATAATATATATGACTGAACTCGCAGCTCAGTTGGTTAGTCACTCTGCCTTCTGAGCTGTAGGTCGTGGGTTCGATTGCCACCCATTACAAACATTGCGTGACGAGCATTGATGTTTGTTCTGTTAATGTATATTTATATGTATGTATTTACAAAAGTATATATGTATTCTATGAGTCATCTGGTTCCTATAATACAAGCTATGCTAGTTTGGGGCTAAATGGCGATGTGCGAAATGTCCACCAACATTTATTTATTATTATTTATATAATATTTAATTAATAATCTTTGTTTCATGCGCAATAAGCGCAATGCCATATGGCACGGTTTTAACTTTCAAGAAATTCTTCGTAATAATCAATAATTTCATCTCGTTGGAATGTGTTATGCAATAGTTTCAACTAATACAATAATTAATGACTGCAATTTTGTACTGTCATAATTTTAGCGGTTTTTGAAAACACAATTTGAAAACAACAATTAAAATTTTGTACTAAATTAAAATTTTCCGTTTTCGAAGAATTTTTGAAGCATTTGTTTTCTAGTATCTGAACTCTAAAAGAAACTTTTCTATGTGTTTCAAAAGAAGTTTATTTTAATTGAAATGTGCTACTTAATTTCAATTAAGTAAATTTAGTGCTCAGTTATATATATTTTAGAAAACATTTTATTCTACGTACAAAGTCAAAGTAATAATGTAGCGCAATCCAATTCATGATAACTTGCCACACAAAAATGAATAGATGGCCAATAAAAATTATATAAATTCCTTTGAAACTAAATATCTAGTTACCAACAATAAGCTTTCCAGACAACATTCAAGCGGAACCCATAGAAAGAAATGGCAAAATTTTAATTAAATTTGCTTCATATTACTTCATCTGGTTCATCACTGCGAAACCCTTGTAAGTCCAGTTCATGACCTGAAAAGATAAGCTTTGAACAATAATGAAATATTAAAGCAGCAATTTAATAATCCCCCTGTACACTCATTTTCAAAATTATCTAAGCTGGGATTTGTAGGGAGACATTTTAATGCAGCCTGGACGAGCCACTGCACCAGATGCTTAACGGTATCCTCTGCCCATAACATAATAATAAATAAAAATAAGAATAGAACAAGGTATAATATAGTAGTCCGGGGAAGTACTGCCACCATACCCATTTCTGCCGCCAAGCAGTACGCTGGTACTACACATTGTACAATACTACAATGTACAGTACAGCGGAATGCATTCGCGTTACTGCGTTCCAGTTTGAAGTAGTATTAGAACTCACACCAAGGTCGTCCGGGGGAGTCCACGGCTACACGGTAAACCGGTCGTGACGGGGGGCCGGTCTAAGCCCCTGTCATCTGATTAATGGCTCTATAATAGACGTCATGAATGGATATTATACAATGAATCTATCTCGTTTCTACGTTGGGATGACACCCTAAATTACGCCAATGTAATCAAACTAAAAAAATATGCTGTGAAATACATAGTATGGCACGCACGCATTATGTAAGCATTCCTATTCGTCGTGGGTAAAAATTTGAATAATTTGTATGCTCATCAAGAAATCATCCGAGGATCCCCTGTCCTATTTCTCAGGTCCCTTCGCCTCAATTTAATTGAGATTAAATGTCTGTATCTAGGTTTAGCCTCTGTCCCCTAGGTCCCGACGCTCCGACGCTGCAGATGAATAATTTATGGTCGGTATCTTTGCATCGCCAGCTTGGACGTGATGTATTTTCTAGATTGTTTTATGTTTGAAGAAACTAAAATATTTAGGATTAAATAAAAAAAGCATATGGAATCCATTTGTGTGATCTTTTAAATATTTACAGAATAATTTACTTGGTTTTGTTCGTACTGGATCTTGCCTATGTTACCAATATTATCTTAACAGAATCAGAATTAACTTTCGTAGTGAAAGCTTCACGCCAACACTAATAAACCTGTTTGGTAGAATATTTGAACAACAGTGAATGATAACTTGGAATAATAAATCCTTATTTTTATTCTGGTAAGTAATACTTTGGACGAAGCTGCAGCCAGAACAAAGCAATGAACAAGACGATGCTTCCACGTCGACATCAATATGCGTAATCTTATGAAACCCATGGGGATAGGTTCATAAAATTTCGCAACTTACCTACAAGCAATATAGACGCATGAAGAAATGAAACACATAGCACAGAAATACATTATTTCTAAAAGCCTTACTGAGAAAACAATATTTTATACAAACATTTTTATATATACAGGGTTAGTACATAAGCTGCGATGTGACTTGGGTCTTGTCTTACGTTGTCTTGTGTTGGGTCCTCCCGTACCTAGACGGGAGGACCCAACTTCGTATTGCTTGTCATGGGCAGAGGTTACCTTTTAACACCAAGTGGGCTCGTTCCGTAACATAATACACAAAAAAGGTTTAAATAATATAAAGTGAATTTGTACCTAGGCCATATAAACAGCTGATTTTCATATATTATAAATTCAACATTTTTGAAATGTCTACTAGAATTCAAACGTCGTTAAACAATGGTTGTTTGTTACTACTACTAATTCTGTACCCTCTCGTATCAGTGTGGTAAAAAAAGATAAAAGTGCGCCTATTTGATTAATATTGTGGGCAAAATTGAGAATATACATATTTATAAATAAATTCATTTGCATTTCAATTGCAATTATGTCAAAGAAAAACAAAATATTCATAAACCTTTAGAGCATCACAATGTTTAAATTAACAAAGTTATTAAGTTTAAGTTACTTAAATACTTCAGAGAGATTCTGATTGCTACTGCCCGGCTCAAACTTCTTGAATATTCAATTTGGTAATATGTTTAGGTGGGAAGTAGACGGAGCGCTGTCAAAGTAAAGAAATCATTATGTCCGTAAAATAGTTATTATTTTGTTAAGAAGCGACTCAAAGTTCTTACTAATATTGCTTTCCATTCAAATATGATGGTAAACTGATTGTTCTGACTGATTTATCTTTTATCAAAATGTTCTTTAGGACAGGAAAGAGTTTAAAAATGTGATTATGGTTAGATATTATGACACAGTATTTTTTTTACATTCAGTAGTTCTTGTACGTTCTACATTACAATAATGTATTTACTATGTTGCGATTATATATAACCATGCCTAACTATGAAAATATTTCTACAGCAATATTTCGCGACTGGATTTTCACGCAAATCTCTTGTTAAATTAATCATTTTTAGGAACAATATAAAATATATGAAATTTCAGAGTCTATCCATCCTTCACAGACGTTTTTATCAAAGACTGTTTGACTTAGAAAGTAATACAAGAAGATTGAATTTGCTGTATTTTGGAACATTTTCCAAATACCTATTTCTAAAGGCGTAAAAGACTTTTATACCGGTTGGATAGGTCCGGGGAAGTACTGCCACCACACCTATTTCTGCCGCCAAGCAGTAACGTATACGCATTTGTGTTCCTGTAACATTTCACCTTTACATCTCAGACTTAACAACGAATTAGGTCTTTCGTTAAGTAAGTAGAGAAGACCTAAGTCTTATTGCTTCTGGTATGGTTTAGGGTCTGAGATGCGTTATTTTTTTATTTTTCGAACGCTCAGTGTTATGTTGAGTACCTATACGTTTTTTATGTTCTTAAGTTACGGAACAAGCGAATGGCTAAACAAGAATACGAGTTAAGTCTTCCACTACTTAGGTAGAACAAGACCCAAGTTACATCGTATGCGCCCGTAACTGAGACGTGAAGATGGAATGTCTCATGTGCCTGTGTCATTTCACCTGCAACCACACCTTTCAAACTGTAGATTTACTCCAAGGCTGGTTCGCCAAACTATACGAAACACCCATTTAAACTATAGAACGTTGGACGAGCATTTCACTGGTTGGACGATAGTGTAAATGTGTGTATGTTGTTGTCACCTTGGTAAATGTTTCCAGTGACACGGGGATAAGCCCAGCTGCTGTAATAACGATGGGCTGTTGCGTATAAGCGAGGAATATAAGAATGTCCTTCTTCAGCGACAGTTTCAAATTGGTCCACGCGGTAGAATACACGACGGCAGATAAGTATTCACTCTGAAAAAGATAAGATGTAGTTACATTGCCATGTAACCATTTCATGTACATATTTGCATCAGAACATATTTAGTTTCAGAGTCCAGTTTTAACCTTTAACATTTTTATTTTTTTACCGTTTTTTTTCCTGTGTGAGTTACACTCAACATCATACTGTGTTTATTACTGAATCAAAAAGCGTGGTGGTCGTGTGCTCCCGACCCCGAGTTTCAATCTCGAGGTGGCCGGTTCAAATCCCAACATGCACCTATGAGTTTTTCGCTTGAAAGATCTATGTGCGCAATACCACAAAAACAGTGAGGAAACCGACATGTCCTACAACTAAAAACTTTAAGACATGTGTCAAGTGCACGAAAGGAGCCTCTTTGAGGCGCACTTAAAATCCTTTCACCACACCGGTTCGATTGAACGAGTGACTCGAATAGAAGAACTGAATCACATATACAAAGATGTTTAATATCTTGTATACTATCCTGGAAACGTAGACTACGTGAAAAGTAGTGAGCTCATCGCTACCTTTAGTTTTACGAAATAAAATAACACTTTCTTCCGATAATTCATGACTTAACCACCCGACAGCCAGGACAAATCATATACCAAAGAAACTACCAACTTAAGACCGGGCAAATGCCGCAAATGCAATTTACGTACATACAAGTTCAATTATGTTTTAACGGTATGGTAGATGTAGGTAATGTGGGAATTGTAAATGCGAAAAAAGAAATAATTAAATATTAAGACCAGATAGATCATTTACACTGATGATATCTGTAGAAACTAACAGAAAAGAGGTATACAAGATAAGCCATTCACCACATATGATGGCGTTACAGGTCTATGAGTTGAAGTGGTAAAACCTAAAAAATATATTGTATGTGTTTATGTATGTAATTCAATAAAAAACAACCCCACAATGATCACGACCATCCTCATACGAAAGGTGAAAGGTTTTTGCTGGCACAAAATGAATTACAAAAATGATATCATTGCAATTCATTATTCTGACAACAATGCTACAAATGAATATATTTATAAATTAAAAATTTACAAAGTGAACGCTGTACGATAGTCCGTGATTTAAATACTGCCAAGATTTATCGACATGAGTTGGATCTGTGGAGTAACATCACATAGTTACAGTCGTATAAGTAATAAAATACAACAAGGTATGTAAAAATAAAATAAACCAACCTTCATTGTAATACTGTTTGCAAAATAGCTGTCAGCGAAAATCATCCAAATGCAAATATTGATGAATATCAACACCCACAATACTTCGGTTACATTATCACGAGGCGATTCAATCTGTAATAAATATTTATTGTTAAATTATAACATGAAGTATAGTAAAGTCAGGGTAAAAATTTACCCATACACCCTGTCGCTGAAAATCCTCGTATAGTTTGGTCCGACTGGGACTGATAGCTGGCGATATGGTTATGTTCAATGAAAAGTCTCACCTGAGACTATTGATTTAATCCTCATATTATGTATCTGAGGTTAGGTTCAGTACAATCAAACTGTTTGACTTTATCTTTTCCTAAAAGGTGCTATGTGCTCTTCTCTTCTGTTGCCTTTTTTGATATATAATATCGTCAAATAAATATTTTATAAGTAAGTGTAATATTATTATAATACATGAGCACAAACGTGAAATATCTGTAAGTAGTTTGGGAATTGAATATGTCGATGAAAACGTATACCTTGTCCATATAATATCTTTCCAGGCGAGACAAGACAAGAAGATGGACGGAAGCGCCTGTAAGAGTTATTGGGCCATTAAAGACCTTATGAAGGGATCATTGTGTACTTTGGATTCGACGGACCGAAGTATCGGCCGTGCCTATTCATATTAACCTGACATTAGATGTACCTATCAAACGTATGGGTAGAATCAGGAGTGTGGCGTGCGGCGAACAGTACTTTCATATAAAATTGACATCCTCAGTTCCCATGATTCAAAAATCGAATCAGGAAAACGCGAGAAGCAGAACTATATCAGTATTAACGGGAAAATTGTGACAACTCAAAAAGCCCCAGTGCGTGCATACAACTTGAAATAGTTTACTGAATATAAACTTACCGAAAGGAATTGCATAGCAGTAGTCCCAATGATACCAGTGCTCACAAACAAAGTAAAGAAGAGCTGCGTGCTGAAAACTGTTTGCAGCGTATTTGTAAATCTGAAGAGAACAGTAAAAGACAGAGAAGAGAGAAGAAAACATTATTTCCTTGGAATTCTTAAAAAAATTGATTGGAAATATCAATTAGTCAATTCAAAAATTATTACATCAAACGTACCTACCTAGGTATAGCTAAGTTTGGTAACTGTAAACCCTATCCGACCTGCCACGAGCAAGAACAGAAATCCCTATAGGAGGAACAAATATTTTTTTGTAAGCTTCTATTTTAGAGAGAGAACTGAAATATTCTTTACTAAGCTTTGACAATACACACTAATTTACTTTATAGAAGAGGAGTGGACGGAGAGGAATTCAAAGTTTCTTGTCACTGGTAACTAATTGATTTTCGTTCGTTAGCACAACATTCTCAATCAGTAAATCAAAGTTCCTTTCCCAAATAATAGCAAACATTTGTTTGGTATTCCTTTAGTAATAAGTATGATTAATTTACCTTTTGATAGCGGAATAGTGAAGGACGAATCTTTTGAATATCTGTCTGAAAGCTTCATTTTCATCACAGCACTGTTCATCCTTAGTAATGTTAACGAGCTCTTTCATATTTTCAAAGTTGTAAATTAAAACATCTAATTGGCTGACTAAAAATTAAATAAATCGTTGTATAAAGTACCGTATTAAAAGTTATCAGTATGTTTTTGTGGAATTGCCAAATTTGTGAAGTTATTTGTACGAACAATTTTGGCTATTCGTTCAAGTATATGGAAATTTTGTGTCGCCGCCGCTGAGTTATGATTCAATTTACGGTATGGAGATTTATTGAGGTCCTTTTAATGTAGGTGCGTGTAATTTCATATAGTGTTCTGTTTCCTTTGGGTTGAAAGTACCTCATATGTGTTTTCTGGAGTCGCGTACGTGAAAACTGCAAAGCTATATACACAGTGACCTTGATTTTATTTTTATATGATTGGTGAGGCAGACAGACTGACGGTCCACCTGATTAAGTGGCTACCGTCACCTGTAGACGCCTGCAGCCACAGCAAACACACCTATCAGCATATGTCAGCTGACATAAATACAATTTAAAATTTACCTGTAAATTTCATGGCCGCCCAGGGTAACGTTTTGATGGCTACAAAGGCTACGATCATCCACGGTTTGTATAGAATTTGATACGCATATACATATTTATTATATTTTGGATCGTTCAAATCGAAAAATACAAAATCCATCTTCACAGGTAGTATTTTAAAGCTCTGTAGTCCCGGAACGACGAGAACATGGACTGAGAAAAAAAAGCCTTAATTTATTTAAAAGAAAATGTATATTTTTTAATGAATTTAGTGCAATGAAAAATGTGCCAAAAGATAACGACTAATATTCTGGAATGTGCTTTATTCATAAGGAGGTATTGCATATTTATATAGATAGCAAATCAGAATATTTTTTTAACGCTTGGTTCTATGAAATTATATTTATGAAAATATGGCAGTCATTTAAAAAAATACCTAAGGTGATGTTAGGTGTTTTTGAAGTAACTTGTTTAAGTCCATTTAAGAAAAGCATTGTTTTGGATATCCTGAATATTTACATATGACTTGATAAATGATAAATTTTAACAGAAAAAATAACTGTTAACAGTTCTGTTAACTTCAGCTTTTTCATTATTTTATACAGATTTTTATAAAAGCATTTTGACTCAGTGTCTTTCATCTTTTGGTACTAAAGTGAGAAGTGAGAGAAGTGAGTGAAAGTGAAGTGCTTATAAATAAATATGCTTAACAACATACGCGGCAAATTTTTGTAGTTGTGCTTTTCTTGAATGAAATTAAAAATATTAAGCAATAAAATTAAGTTGAAAAGTTTAAGTTAAAAAAAAGTTCAAATTAGTTTTAAAAACATGTGTATGGTTATTACGCTTATCATTTTATTGTTTACTTGACAGCAAAGCTTAACAGTGTTTGAGCATTGTGATTTGAAGAAACTAAACTTCTACTTTGGTAAGATCAAGGTGAAATAAACCGTGTAACAGAGGTAATTACATGAAACAGTTATTGTTGAGCTGGATAAAAATGCAATGAACAAAATCCTTGAAACCCTGACGGCTTTCGAAAGCAGAACTTGGAGAGGCTTCCAACTGTAACTGAACTCCTCGCTGTTAAGCTGGTCGATCATAACTTGGAATGAAGCTCGACGCAAGCACATATCCAACAGTTTGGACGAAGTCAGAATTTCCGTTAGAATCAAATTTAAGCTGCGAAATTTTAAGGTGATAAGTTATTTTGTTGAGTATATTTTCATACAAGCTTTTTTGAAAACAGTAGGTTTTATTAACTGATGAGGCGTCGTCAAAACGCGACGTGTGTGCAAGGTTCCATTTCAAATGGTAACGGGGAAGTGGTTTCAAACTTCACTTACATGATTAGACTCATACATTATTATGTTTAATATTTTAAATGATAACAAGAAAGTGATTTAATAAAAGCAGGGTTAGAAATCCCACATTTTGAAAAAGGGCGGTCTGCCAAAACAATAGCAGTTTTTATTGTACAATAGTATTTTTGTTTTGAGTGCAATCGGTGAAGTAGTTGCCGCGAGCAGTATAATTGCACTTGCATTTCTGTGTTCCAGCTCAAGGTGTATGGCTGCCGATGCAATATCAGGCACGTTAAGGAAAGGCGCAAAAACAAAACAATTTAAAACCTCCCTTTATAATACCACTAAAATACTTGTAAAATAATAGCACTTTTATTTGCAGTTTATTTTTTTACCCGCAAAAATTGTAGTTTGTGATAATATTTGAGCCTTTATTTTTTATGTAATAAGTTTTGGAGCGAGCAGAAGGCCCACCAGGTGCTGAGTAATAACTCATAGCAAAGCAATGTAATTGGGGTCCTCCCCAATACTTATGTACTATAATGAAACATGGTATTTGTACAAAATGTGCTACATGACTTTGTTGATTTTTGCATCACATTTTAAACTACACTGATACTTACATCGAAGCAATTTCTTGTATTTTTGCTTTTCCAGTTAATATCAAGCGTATCAAGTACACAATTTGTGCCAAAGTGGGAACAACAAAAACGAGTAAACCCACACATATTCGGAACAAAATTCTCAGCCAGAATTTCACGGACTTCTCGGAATACGGTATACAAAATGAGAGGCCGAAAAAATCTAATACTTTCATTTGCATAGAAACATGCTGAAAAAGATCCACTGACGAGACCGAAGACTTCATTTTGCCAGCGCCTGAAATGAAATGTTTTTCCTCTGGAGTTGTTACGAGTAATTATGATAATTAGACCGTAAATTATACACAAGATTGTTAAGTATTTAAATAAAAAAAGAAACAGATTAGTGTAAAATAATTTATGACATTGAGGATTTGAAATTATGGTTTTAATTTATACGAGGAAACTAGAGATGTTCTTACTTCTTTTATAACTTCTTCTGTTTTTCAAATTACGGCGTTAGCTTTTTAGTGTAAAATATGACACTGTAAGAAGGCAACATCCGCTAATAAAAAAAACCAGTAACTGTCTTCGCTTTTGACCGATAATATTCAGGATATTTATATAAAATAACCTTTTTAAATATTTATATAAAATTGCGGAATATCAATGATTAAAAATAAAAATCATTTTTATTATTTTGGATATACATTTAATTTTTATAATATATAATATATATAACACTTTTTGACGTATGTTGTTTATTTTAGTAGGTAGGTAGGTAGCATATTATATGATAATGTACACGCCCGATTGAAAATATAATAGATTCGTTTTTATAGTCTAGGAATTATATATAATATGTCAGCAATCAGCAAATCAGTAGTTCACTAAATTTAATTAAAACAATGATAATATTAATAAATATCCTTCTTTTTCTTATAAATATACATTATACATGTTCATTATAATGTACTGTTATGTATGAGAACTTATATAAAAAGAAAAAAATCTCAAAGCATGTAAACGCTGGAATCATATATTTATGAATATATCACAACACTTTTGTAAGTTATCTGTGTATAAACATTTTTACAGAAGCGCTTATGTACTATCAGCATATTTGAAGCATATTATTGAACGTGATGAACGCTATAAAGTCGTAAAGTGCAGATAAGCCGAGGCAGCGGTGAGCACATAAGCTCCTTGATGCAGCACAGATTCCGGCATCACAACTATTATTCAGCTGTTCATTTTTTAGCGAGTGTACTCAAGCGCTTTGCTACATATTAAAGTAAAAAATAGTTTCAAAATTATCTTTCAGCGGGATATCTCAGCTACATATTCTTATATAAGCTATTGATCGCTTCTTATATCGCACTACAAGCCTTACGCTTAAAGAAAAGGAGGTTTTCCAAATGGTCATAGCATGAACTTTATACATATAGACTGGCGCCACAGCTCAGTTTGTAGTAACTCTGCCTACCGCGCTGTAGGTCGTGGGTTCGACTCACATACAGGACTTTTTTGTGACGAACATAGTTGTTTGTTTAGTGTCTGGGTGTTAATATGTACAACATGTATGTATTTACAAAAAAGTATATAAGTATTATATCAGTGTAGTTTCCCATAATACACGCTATGTTTAGCTTACTTTGGGGCTAGATGGCGCCGTCTGAAATGTCAACCAATATTATTATATTATTGTTATTGTTATTTGCGGCGAGTTAAGTCAGCGCTGCTGAAAAAATCCCTGACTTAATATTACTTTGTAATGATATAGGACAAAGATATGAAATTTGAAAAAAAAAACTAAGGCTCATGTGTTTGAGTGTATTTTCGATAAACACTGGGCAATTATTTTAAGTGCGGCTTTTTATTCCAATTTGAGATAATTAAATCTATTAGGTCGATTGCTTTATAAAGTGGTATTAAAGTTGTTGGAGTTACTAATGTCACGTATCGTACATTTAGTTGGTTATAAATGCTTAGAGGGTTACCTCGATTTCCTCAGATAATATAGGTGCTCAATTCCGTGTAAACTTCATGTGGACAGTTTTTTAATGCTCAGAATTAAAAAAGTCTAAAAAATTCTAGTCCCTATTATGACCCACTTTATATGCTTCTTTTACGTTTATTATTATTATTATGTTTTATAATGCAATCACAGTAACTTGACTTCACATTAATTGGGAGGCATCAAGTTTTTATATGTATAGAATTTCTTCGCACCGAGCACGTTCAAAGAACTATGACAAACTGATGGTAACTTTTAGGTATGATAGAGGGCCCTTCAAGTTACCACCGTCATATTGTTATCGGAATAGACTTTGAAGAATTGTTTCATTTCTACGAAGAAGAGTCTGAAAATTGTTGTTATACTTATTTGCTGTGTAACAAGGGCAACTTGAGTATATCTTACGGAATAATTTCTTTAATTCAAGTAAAATATATAAGATAGATTTTTTGAAAAAAAACTTTGTTTCCATTCAATTATTAAAGAAATACCTTAGATACTACAACCAGTAAACTTGTAAGTTAGGTATTAAATAAACAATGACAACTCTGGAGATACAATGGAATCAAAGGTCAAAGTTAAAAACTTTATTTCCTTACCTAACTGAATATTATAAATGCAAAAATGAGTTTGTATGTTACTTTGTTACGCGTTCAAGCCTAAACCGCTGAATTGATTAAAATGAATTTTGATATAGAGATATTTGGGACCCTGGAGAAGGTTATAGGCTAAAAAAATAAGGATAAAAAATGGTTGAAAAAATCAACATTAACGCGAGCAAAGCCGCGGGTATAAGCTAGGAATTCATAAACAAATGACTTGGAAACGTCAATTAGTAAATAACGTTTAAATGTAAGTACTTAATGCCAAGTTTGACGCTTGTTTAAACCATATACGATTCTATGGAAAAACAGAGCTTTAGGTTAAAGGAGGTTATTTTCGTGAACGTGATCCTAGCAACATTTGAAATAACTAAATCTATTTATGTTTAGCGACAACATCATCATACTGGAATATTTAACATATTACGAGATTACGAGATGTGATTTTGTTACTATTTTTCTAATTATCATTTCAATAATCATTACATTGTAGAATGCTTCATGTAATAAACAACCAACCTTATATATGACTTAATTTTCAGTCAGATCAGTGTTGTGGCCTAGCTGACCGATTCAGTCGGTTTAATAGACTACAACATTGAAATGGTCAAAGTGTGCCATAAGCGGCCTTGCTTTGGAACACGCACATTTACAAGCCATTTTGCCAATATTTTGGTTTTTGAACCACCATTTTAGCTTTGAAGCACGATATTTTTTTACTTAAATGACGAAGAAAACAGATGGGTACTTACGTCCTATTTGAATTTACAATTCAATTAAAATTAATATTTATATTTTGAACGACTTTTTCCATAGATTTTAAACACGAATGAAAAAGAATAAAAATGAAAGATGCAGAACTTACAATTGAAAAGACTGTTCTGACTGTGACAGGTAGAAGTCCACTGATCGCCTTCATATAATGTGTAAGGTGCCAGTATCGACCCGAGGGAACAATTAAAACTTTGAATCACGCCTTGAGTTCACACTTGAACGGGCAGGTACGTGAATAGGTAGGTAGACTACGTAGGTATGTGGAATTGAGCTGAACGTGAGACTTTGGGGCTACAAGATTTAATGGAATTTAGTTCTTGGGGGACATTAATAGTTACGTATTAGTAAGGTTTTGTTTCTCTACAATCTAAGCGTTTAATTGTAAAAAATGTGCAAAGCGTTACGGATGTCATTATTGTGTTAGTTTTGATAACTCAATGAAAACTAGTAAAGTTTAGTAGACGTAATGTTTTAAAATGTTACAAAATCAGGCAGTCACTGTTTATCAGTATCACAATATGTGGCTACAGACATTCAAACTACTGTTCGTATGCCATAGTTTTCAAACTCAACCCAAACTGTTTATTGCACAATGTTACAAAGATCTTACAATAGTGTAATTAATAAGATTCAATATAAAAACTGTTGACCATGTTTTCTGATACTAGGTGGGTAATTGTTGTGATTATTATATTTAACGTTATAGTTTATTCTAATAGGAGGTATACTTTTAGGAACAAATGAAGATTAAATACTTGTAACTTATGTTAAACCAGCTGTTGCCCGCGACTTCGTCCGCGTGGAATTCGGTTTTATTGCGCACCCCTATTTTATCCCTTGGAAAAGTAGCCTAAGTTACTCCTTGTTATATCAGCTATCTGCCAGTGAAAATCCCGTTAAAATCGGTCCAGCCGTTTCAGAGATTAGCCGGAACAAACAGACAGACAGACAAAAATTATAAAAAATGTTGTTTTGTTATATGCACTTAGTAAAAAGCAGTTATTTTAATATTACAAACAGACACTCCAATTTTATTTATTTATATAGATTGGTATTCTAATAAGTTAATTAGTTTTGCGACTGAAACGAACTCTACTCTTACTGATATTTCTATAAGCGTGCCATCCTTTGATTTTCAGTTATCTGTACGCACCCTAATGAATTAGAGCGAGGGTCAAAATTACAATTTGAAAGTTTCTTTGATAAATGGCGCATTTATCGAGGTCGGTAGATTGTGGTGCTACTTACTTATTGTTCCTAATGCTATGCATTTGGAGTGAATTAAATGTGGTCCAAACGATGTATCTAAGAGGTGATGACTTTATAAGCTCACTCGCCATGGAATAGTTATTCCAGCTTATGGCAGGCTTCCATTTTCATTAGCGCCCGATCTTTCAGCATGCAATATTGCCGTAAATGATGGAATGTTTTTCGTTTCACGGTTGATACAGAAACGAGGCACAGGGAAAAATCCAATGCAGTATATAAAGTACAGCGATTACAGACTATTTATATATGATATAATATGAAGATAGCGTGTGCTTCATCATTATAATAATATGTTGGGTTCGATAACAGTGGTGATTAAGTAAAATAATTGCCCTATTATATGACCTGTATTGTTTTCGATTCTTATTATGTTTTGATTTATTTAAACAAAGTTTTTTAACGTAGGCTAATATTTTATTAAGCATTTTGTTATTTATTAAGCAATTTGTTTATTATCATACAAAATTTATCGCTTGGTTTGATGAAAAAGATAATGATTAAAAATATTATTATACAGATATTTCTTTCGCCATCCAGCATCATGATGATTATGGAATCCTTTGTGTCGTTTGTTATCAGATCATTTCATAATTCATCAGGTACCTATTATAATGATATTATTTCAAAAACAAACTCTTATTAGAGCAATAATTTAGTAAGATAAATCACGGATTAAGATTTCTGCAGATTTTAAAGTATATCTATTTTGGTAGATAACGAAGTTTTTTGAATTAAAATGTCACTGTCACTTTCGTCAGTGTGTGTCACTGTGACGCACACTGACTTTTTCATCGAAGTTAAGTATACAATTTGTACTTATTCTTCTGACTTAAGACTTATTCTGGTAGGGGTGGCTCTTTGCCAAAACCGATCGCACCGTTCGCCTCTTTATTTGTAGTCGGCTTACAGTGCGACAATCTCTTTGCCCGCACTTACTCCAATACATTTAGATAATGTCGCCAATAAAATACCTACAATGGAGCAGTTTTTCTATACTCCCAAGAGAATTATAAAACTGTCAATGCTTTAAACTGACACAGTGTGTTTTATCTTTTAAAACAACTATGTAAGTAGATAAATTACATGAAATATACATAAGTTTAATCTTCTACTAGAAATCCGTGCCGTGGTAATACTCGTAACAAACGTCCGAGTATGTACTGCAGCATACCCTTTTTTTTAGGATATCATTATATTGACGAAACGAGGTGAAAGCCCGCGTGATTGAAATATTTTTATGTATATAGCCTATTCCGATCCTCTAGTTTCTGCTGCACATGGTACAGCAAGCTTTAGTGACGGTTCAGAATTGGAAGTGAAAGCGGAATGAATTCGATTTTCCCTGATTCAATTGGAAGTTGTGACAGGAAGACGTAAAAATTCGAAACGATTGCAATTCCCATTCCAAAAAAGCAGCAAACCAACTAATTATTATTGTTCGCCTGTTTTAGAAAACGTATTACGTCTATCTTCTCATATAATATTCTCATTCGCCCGTCAGTTTTGTTGGTGACGTCGGGATTAATTACTGAGAGTAAAGTAGTTAGAAGTAGAGTAAGTTTTTTGAAGGAAAAATAGTATCTGAATTTAACCATTTATCAATCACGGCTAAAGTTCTGCAATAGTGTAAACCCCCAAGTTAAACCTATTGATGTTCTGCCGTCCCCTTCGGAGGAAAAGCGTGATTTAAGTAATTTCAGTAATATTTTCTCCACTTAAACGCAATATTTGAAATATTTTAATACTTCAAAGGTGCAGGCAGGCAGGCAAACCTGAAGTAAACCAGCTTTTCTCTAAACACAGTTTCCATTATATAACATTTTCCTAACTAGCTAGCGGAAACTATTCACTTTATTTGTGATGACCTTAATGCATGCAAAGTGAATTTTGGTGAGTAGAAAGGGGCACTATTTTATGATATAATAATTTATGCAAAATTTACAATAAAATATAAGTATGAAAAGAAAGTTAGATGGAACTAGATCAAATAAATAATGCTTTAGGATTTATCAGGATTTAAGAATGATATGATAAATTATAGTTTTTCTTTTATGTTATACTGTTACGGAACGAGCCGACGGCCCACCTGGTGTTAGGCGGTAACATCCAACCGATGCGACTGACCGGTCCTCCCCTACTAGGTACGACAAGACCCAAGACGCATTGTATGCGCCCGTAACTCTAAGACGTGTAGGTGGAATGCCTTATGTGCCTGTAATTTCACCGGCAACCACACCTTTCCAACCGGAACTGCGCGGCAGCAAAAATGGGCATGGTGGCAGTACTTTCCGGACGAACTTGGCGTGAGTTCTAATGCTACTAACTTTCTTTGCTTTCGTAAACATTGCCAATTACAAAATAGGTAGGTATTAAATAAACTGGGCTACTAAAAATAACGGGCTGATGATAAACGCGTGAGTGAAACACATTATTATAATATTATCGTTTCGCTCACCGAAAGAATTTAAATCGTAGTTTGTGCACAGCTACACAATAATACAATCATATGGGTGGCCGCCTCTTAAAAATCACGCGGCGATATACGCCAACGCACGGATAAGTAAATCAAATTGAATAATTTACAAGTAGATTTTACCACGAAATGTCAGAGAGGCGGTGATGTGAGATATCAAACTATGAGAGGTTTGTTGCGGGCACATGCGCGGTGCGTGCGTAGCTCAGAAGCCTCCAGTTCGCTCGACGCTCGTGTAGTTTCCGAACGGGCCTCGCTGAGCGCCAATTACTACAAATTTCGTAACACAAACGGTAATAGAAATTTAAATAAATTTTAAACTGTTTTGTTGTGTGTGAAAAGAAAAAACGTAGCAGTTTTTTGTTTTTGAAAATTGTGGTTCATGTGAAGTAACAATAAATAAGTTCAATTACGACTGTTATTGAGATTTATTGTTTCAATTAGTTGCTCTTTGGAGTTGTGTTGTGATAATTTACTTTCGGATGAATTGAGACTAGGTGAGTTTTGGTAATAAAGAACTAAATTTATGCTTTGGATAGGGTTTGAACAGACGTCAAACTTAGCAATAAGTAGCGTGACCTGACGTTTTGAAAATTAACATTTCAAGCCATTTTTTTATGAATTCTACGGAAATAAAGTTTCTGACTTTGACTTTATCTGCTTGTAAGTGCTAAGCTCGAAATAATACCAGAACATGAGTTTGGCCGGTTGTTAATATTTATTTTATGGTTTACATTCCACGGTTTATGGGAGATACGATGGCCTTTCGCTAAAGGTGTATCCCGTTACAATAACGTTGCTATTGGAATAGATTTGATAGAAATTTTGATATTTAACAGAAGAAAATAGGCACCTACTTAATTTCAAAGTCAAAGTCAAAAACTATTTCCATAGAATTTATAAAAAATGGCTTGGAAACGTCAATAATATTCAAAACGTAAGGTCACGCGTACTAACCGCTAAGTTTGACGCCTGTTCAAACCCTATCCGACCCTCCATGGGGAAAAACAGCAAGAAACCCCTAAAGGAGGGCTTCCTTTTTTTTCGCTAGCACGAACCTTTTAACAAGCTGAGTACTTAGATCTATGTTACATTTATGACTACATAAAATACTGAAATAAGATATTACATGATGTTTTGTGTGTCGTTGAGTGTTTGAATGTTTTCTAGTTCCACGTGAACCAGCTATTAAACTATTTATTAGGAGGTTTATCAGAGAAAATAAAGATGTTTACGTCCCAATAAATATTTAATGTGGGACGGTCTTCTTTATGTAACCAAGGCTGATTTAAAATTTACAATTGCCACAACTTCTTTGCAACGTTTAATGATATTTTATATATAAAACAAAATACTTTGTTTTGCCGGTATGGTACCTAAATTCAAATTTAGTGATGGGATCCACTTATCTTATTGATCTTCTACTAAAAGTGATGAAGTACGATGGAAAGAAATCATTTTCAATTCCACCGTTCTAACAGATCTTAAGTATGCATTATATTTTTGGTTATTCTACAACATAATAGGCAGTTAGATTATATTAGTATTCTTTATTATATTAGTGTGTTCAGACTCTTAATTTATATGTAGCTGCGCCCGCGGTTTCACCCGCCTTGAATTTAGTTTGTGACTAATACGTTGTTTGGTTATTTTTATCAATTTGCGAATCAACCTTACTGAAAGTAGCTTCAGTTAATCCTTATACATCAGCTTTATGCCAGTAAGAGTCCGGTCAAAATCGTTCACGCCAGCAAAACAGACAGACAATATTTTAAAAAAATAGTTGGTATTTTGTCATCAGACTTTTTTTTTTTGTATGTATATAATAATAAACTTTTGGGAGACCCCCGCATCAAACTCCCATTCAAATAAAAACACTTTACACTTTACACACTCAACGTTATCTAAATGTGTTTTTCCTAGCGATAAGACTGTTCATTGTAATTATAACTATCCTTTGTACATGCTCACATTTAATGTTTATGGTGCAAATAACCTATTTTCGTTTATTACTTTATCAGCAGCTAATATCGGACATAAATAACATAATAATATTATTATATTAATTCCTACATTTTAAAGTACGATTATATTTAATTGTAATACGATGGCTACGCAAATTCAATTACATAACTCCACTAACAAACACAGTTGGAAGGTGAAACTACTAAATATGTTATTAATGTCTAATAATATTTTACCAATTTCACAATAATTTAACAAACTAGCGTATTCTCTTATGTAGGTATGGTTTAATATGCGATTTGCATTATCAACCATGATTATTATAAAAACCAAAAAACAGTTAAAAAATAAAATACAATATAAAGTCAAAGTCAAAGTCAAAGTCAAAAACTTTATTTCCATAGAATTCATAAAGAAATGGCTTGGAAACGTCAATATTCAAAACATAAGGTCACGCGTACTTATCGATAAGTTTGATGCCTGTTCAAACCCTATCCGACCCTCCATGGGGAAGATATACGTGACATGTATATTTAGTAATAAGAGCAGTAGAGCTCTCGCCAAGTGCGTTCGGGGAAGTACTGCCACCATGCCCATTTCTGCCGCCAAGCAGTGAAGCATTCGCATTACTGTGTTCCGGTTTGAAAGGTGTGGTTTCCGGTGAAATTACAGGCACATGAGACATTCCACCTTCACGTCTCAGAGTTGCGGACGCATACGATGCGACTTGGATCTTGTCGTACCTAGTAGGGGAAGGCCGAAGTCGCATCAGTTGTTATGGGCCGAGGTTACCACTTAACACCAGGTGGGCCGTCGGCTCGTACCGTAACTGTATTACATAAAAAAAATGTGAGCCGTCACGGGACGCCTGGCAGATGTGAAACATCGACATTATTTTGTAAAAGTAATATGCAACCATCGACCTCATACCCAGTAGACACCTATTAAAGGGCGAACGCTTTTAGACAACACATTAGGAAAATAGATCTTATACAAATCCACGCCCTCAAACGCTCGGACAGTAGTGACCAAATCGGTGACCTGTCACTATCTCTGCGCCCGCTTACTAACATTAATACAAAAAAAATTTTTGTCGGGCGTTTTGGATTAGATTTGTAATGGCGTATCTTCTACTATCTCGTATCTTTAGCAAAAATAATTTTGCGCCCTAATAGTTCAGGTACCCTAAATTTGCTGAATTAAAAGCAAAATGGATCAAACCTACCAGGCGGGAAATTTCCCATTAGAATATAGCGTTATATGCTCCCAGCATTTTACTCAATACTTCTTTTTAAAAATGAAAAATCTGAATGTAACGTACTTACTCGTACATCTCAATTCAATATACTTAAGACTATTATTATATGTATTTACACCATAATATTCGTGTTAGATACTTTTTAGTAAACAGATAGGTATACCTTGTTACAACTTACAAGTACCGATAATTAATTACATAGAAACTAAGTACCCCATCACTAATAATGTTTATGATTTGTCGTAACCTTGAACGGACCAATTAGCGCTCATGCCGTGGCGACGCGTCGCCAAGCCAGAAATCGGGTTTACGTGCGGCTATAGATGTTTCACATAAAAAAAAAACGTAAATTTAATATATTTTAATGTTTTTATTTTCAGCTGAAATGATTTAGTAATTCTATTTACGCCTGCGAGCTGAATCCAGCTTAAAAGGTATAAATTAAGTGTGTAATTGGTCTGTCACGGATACGTGGACACACGGACTAACGGATTTGATGAAATTATAAGGGTTCCGTTTATGAAATTTGAATGTGAAATTACAAAATCCCAAGGGCGCTTTAGCACGATGGAGTAAATTTATTTATTTTTTAGTTTTGCCATGACAACTATAAAACATAGGTAAACAATTAGTTTGTGTCATAAAGTTATTAAACAAGGTAATTTTTTTCTTGATATCTTTATATAACTTGTTTATGGCTCCAAGCAGTAGTTCCTCACAGTACTATGTTCCAGAAAAATTATATGCAATCAGAAGAAGTTTATACACCGGCCAAATACGAGCTAAGCTCGGGCATTGAGGGTTCTGTCCCAACACATGTTTTTTTATCATTAAGTCCAACTCATACGTGTGTTTGTTTTTTTGTAAAAGTTGGACAAACAAGCAGATGGCCTACCTGATGTTACTGGTTACCGTTGGTTATTTGCAACCTCAGTGGCTCAATTGCGTTGCTTACTCTGAAGGAACCTCTTTACATTTCTTTTGTACTGTCCCATGTACACATACAACATAAGCATTTATGGTTTACCGGGTATGACGCTTGTATTATTTTTACAAAAAAGCTGAAAATGTTTTAAAAGTCTAGTACAACCGGTTAGCTTTGAAATTCAAAAGTGCCCTTAAAAGATTAGACAGTAAAACGGACCGATGGTGTAGGCTCAGTATTAGGGTCTCATATTTTGATTACGGTACCCCAGAATTTAGGCTCGCTACTACTATTTAAACATGAAGAAAAAGGCCTCGCTGTTTCTCTCAATAGAAAAAAAAAAAGACTTTCTTCATATGGTTAGTAGTCCGTACCAGCTTCTAATCTTTCCATATCAGAGACAAAGGCCTATTCTCGATAAACGAGAATGAACTGGCGTTTAATCAGTCACGATTGCAAAATTAGCCCAGGAGAAGAAAAGGAGATTGATCGCAATATGCTGGTAGCTCGAAGTCTACCACATGAAAATCTCTGTAAAAAACTGCATTTCATATATGGGAGAAACTTTCCCAGGAAAATCTAGGCAAGATATGTCACTCGAATATGTCCATAACGTTAGGCGAAACTTGTTAGCGAGTTGTTACCCGAGAACGGCTGACGACATCGCGGTAGGCCCAAATAAGAAGGCGAGACAATCTGAATGACCATAATGTTGGGACGCGATATGTAGAAGTACAAGGGGCTTTGCCCAGAAGATATTTTTATAATATAGAAGGAACTGACAATCAACGTCGACTGACACTGACAGGTATTACACATACATTGTCCTTTATGAAAATGAAAATGGCCTACAAATTAAGCCTTATATCCCATTTCCTGACTTGGACCGGAAGGGATCATACCTTTTAAGCGGAAGCGAAGGGCTGGCCAAGTGTAAAAGCTGATAATGGGTTGCCTACTCATTGGTATCCTTTACGTGGAGACGGAAATTTAAGTTTTACTACGTGAAATGCTGCTTAATTTTATTTTGTACCCCGAAAGTTGGGTCACGAGAAGTGTTGGAAAATCTAGCTCGTTAATCCCTCCAGGGTTAGGTGTTCTATTTTTTCAAAGGTTGTAGCTACGTTTTGGCGAACACTAACTGCAGCAAAACCTACCAGTGAATATTATCATACATATACACAGTCAACATAGGCGCTAAAGTTAACATTTTGACTGGCCTCACAGCTCAGTTAGCAGTAACTCTACTTTCTGCAAGTACTGGGTAGCTCTATCTAGGTCTGTTTTCGGCAGCGCTCAGATCATCATCAAAAGATGACAATTCAGCAAGTTTAGATGGAGATATTTTATATACCTATACATCATCTCTGGGGCCCAGTCTTACTAATACAGCTCTGACATTCACCGAGTTTTCAATCCCCAGTCCTAAAAAATATTTTTATCAATTATTTTACGAATAAAAAAAATAACACCCAGACACAGAGCAAGCATCAATGCTCGTCACACAAAAGTTTGTCCTGGGTGGGAATCGAACCCACGACCAGAAGGCAGAGTTACTAACCGACTGAGCTGCGAGGCAAGTCCAATTATAGATTTGCATATATTCAAATTGAATTCAAAACCGCATGTCGTAGAGAAAGACAAACCCAAACCACTTTACGAGTAGTTTAGATCTCGCTATAGAACGTTTGTGAACAAATCCTTAGTGATTTTGCGAGAAACGCGCAAGGGGCGTGTGCCAAGCTGTGGCACAATACATGCTCGAATCCAGTATTCCCAGCAAATTTACACTAAATATGTACAGCATATACGTATAACCTTAAAGACTTTACACAGAGACAAATTCTTCTGAAATTCAGTACAAATCACTAGGGATTTGTCTGATCCACTGTAGGTGGCAGCACTTGCTTTGTATTAAAGACAACTAATCCGCAGTTGAAAGCTTTGAACTTATAAAATAGAAGAACTCGGGGATTGCAATTTCGTTATACTTAGTCTGGAATATTTTTGGTGAGGATTATGGTGTTGCGTTGCTCACATCCTTTTTATCTGAGTTTCTAAAGATAATCACTTTAAACTTTCCGCTTGGAATCTATTAAAAGACAGCCATGTCAAGCTTCTTTTTTTTTATGTGTTCTGGTTGATAGTGTTAAGTGGTAACCGCCGCCCATAGACAACAGCAATACGACTCAAGTCCTCTCCATCAAAGTACGAGATGATTCAAGTCGCATTCCGTTGTGTACATCACCCCGAGACGGGGATGTTATTATTTCTCATGCGCCTGTAATTTCACTGACACCCACTCTCCCTTCCACCGGAACACAGCAACACAAGTGCATCATTGCTTGGCGGCAGATTACCAGGTGTGGTGGCAGTACTTCTCCGGGCGAACTTAGCAAAAGTTCTACTGCTACGTTGGGTTGCTTATTTCGCATCACCCGGGGGACACATGTAGGGATTCAAAGGGTTACCACTTACGGACGCGAGCAACGCTTCTTTATGGCTTCTTATATTTTTACTTTAGTGTTGGTAATAAGTGCTTACAATCGATTATATTATATATATATATATAGTTTTGTAAAAAACTAAGGTAGATAAGAATCTCTTTTAGTCCTAAGTTCGGGCACTGGAAACTGCGACACAGTTTTTTGCTTTAGTATATTCCAGTCTTCGTTTTTGTATACTGTGTACCCCTGTTGTATCTTATTCAGAAAGAAACATTATTGTGTTTATTACTAATCTTTCTCGTAAAAAAAGGAGGATACAATTTTGATATTCATTTTAAGTTGTATTTGTATTGTTTCTTCGTAATAAGCTTTTCACTTTACCTTGAAAATATATACATTTTTTAATCCATAAATCCATAACCTTTCTAATAAGAAGGATGTAATTGTGAAATTTGCGGGTAATAGGTATTCGTCTCATGAATTATTAAAACCAGGAGAATCGGAGAATTTACCTAACGGGAATTTTATCATTGGTGATCAAATTAGAGCATCGCATTTCCAATTTAATTTTAAATTATTGGCGTATTTTAAATTATGGAAGATAGGTAAGAAAGAGAATAAATCTAACATTCCAGGCAAAATAATGGCTTATTATCGGCAATTGAGAGCAAATGCGCATATTTAGCCAAAACCCCATTCATGGGTATACGCCTGCTTAGATCTCAACTGAGAATAAAAAGTCAGGGGTTCTTATATCATAGCTACCAAGTTCTATAACTATTTCAAACAAGAGATTGGAAGTCACTTGGAAGAACCTATTCAGAAAAAGTCTAGACGCCTGTTTCAATTTTTTCTACAAAAGAACAAAAAAAACACAAAATAGGGCCTTATCAATAAACTTAAGCTTTGGAAAACTTGCGAAATCCTAAATAACATAACATCAAAAATGATCACGACATATTCTTGAATTAAAATTGTAAACATTTTATACTGCCTCACAGCTCAGTTGATAGTTACTCTGCCTTCTGACCTGTAGGTCGTGGGTTCGATTCCTGTCCAGAACAAACATTTGTGTGTGACGAGCATTGATGTAAATGATTATATGTGTTTACAAAAAAGTATATGTGTATCCTATCAGTCATCTGGTTCCCATTATACAGCAACGGTTAGTTTGGGGCTAAATGGGGATGTGTGAAATGTCCATCAATATTTATTATATTATTGTTATTATACTTAATTTTATTACAAATGTGTCACGTTTGAAAACAAAATAAATAAACATGTTTATATTGTTTTATAAATGTGGACAGTTCTACAAACTTTCAGTGTAACCCTCTTATCATGTGAATTTGACCGTGGCCTGTATGAGCGAACTGCAAATTGGATCAAGCGTCAAGTCATGCAAATAGGACGTAGAACTTGATCATATATGGCAGCCATTGGGTTACGCTGTCTCCTTGGTTTACACCCTAGCAATCCCGTGCACTGTTTAATATCAAGATACACCCTCAAGCTTCATTGGTGTAGCTTTAAATTAGGAATGAATTTTTGTATGATAAAGAGATGGCAGGATCAGATAAGATGCTTGGTTTTGAGTAATAGCTATGTTTATATATATGTTATAGCTATGTTTATATGTAGTAATAGCTCCCATAACAACAACATTTATTTTCTTACGTCAGAAAAGTCTTTAAATCCCATCGTTCACATCGTCATCATGAGACATAATGTCTAATATTTCTGTAGCCTGTCATATCCCACTGCTGGTCAAAGGCCTCCTTTCCTCAACCACTGAGAAAATGTTATCTTCTCTATTTTGAATACCTAATTACAAATCACTTACCGGTACAGCTTATGTTTCACTCAACGCAGCTGGTTAATTAATTATTTAATCTTACTAACCCGACCGTGCATTAGCCGCTCTTTGTTTTTTAACACAGAGTTCTAAAAAAAAAGGTTAAACATTTTTCGTTTGATGCGCAAAGAATCTAGATAAACAAGATTTTCGAAAAATAGGTGTTTTTTCTACAAGCATCAAAATTTGATTACTCAGAGTGTTTATGATATAATTATAGACATAGTGAGTATGTATTTTAAAGATGATTGTATGTATTTGACTGGCCACACAGCTCAGTTGGTATTAACCCTGCCTTTTGCGCTGTAGGTCGTGGGTTCGATTCCCACTCAGGACAAACATTAGTTTGACGAATATAGATGTTTGTTCTGTGTCTGGGTGTTAATAATATGTATTATATGTAAGCATTTGCAAAAACAAGTATATAAGTATTATATCAGTTGTCTGGTTCCCATGATAGAAGTTATGCTTAGCTTACTTTGGGGCTAGATGACGCTGTGTGAAATGTCCATTTATATATATTTATTTATTATTTAAGGAGATCAGCTAAATATTACAGTTAAAAACTAATACAAAACGAAAACTATTACGAAAATAATGTTGATACTTAAATTGGTGAAACCTTTTAAATAAATCAGTAACAGGATTCAGCCGAGTCGAAATGTTTTCCTGGTGCCTACGGCGCTTAAAGCGGCTTAGCTTAGATTCTCGGCACAATCGCCCTGATTGCACAAACGCTTTACCCCAAGCATAAAATTTTTACTGCCGCCCACTGCGTCGATGGCCGAGCGAGCTGCAAAGACCGACAAAAGATTCTTTTTCATAAAAACCCTTTCTTTCAACCGTGTTCATCGTAATTTCACCCTTCTATAATACCAACTATTTAAATTCACTGTCGATCAATACTAAAGACGACTTTTCTCCGAAGGGGAAGGCAAACCACTATGCATCTCATTTTGGAAGGGTTTCCTGTATTGTGGGAACGTGAACGTATTTAATGATATGACAGTTGTGATGCCTTACAGCTCAGTTGGTAGTAACTCTGCCTCTGCGCTGTGGGTTGCGGGTTCGATTCCACCCAGTACAAAATTTGTGTGATTTGTTCTGTGTATGGGTGTTATGCATATAATATTTACAAAAAGAATATGAGTATTCTATTAGTTATCTGGTTCTCATAGTTAAAGCTATGCTTAATTTGGGGCTGGATGAAGAGATTTAGTAGCAGTAGTAATTATGCCAAGTTCTAGTTAAGCACGAATTTGACATAATTACTACAATACCCATTTCTGCCGCCAAGCAGTAATGCATTCGCGTTACTATGTTCCGGTTTGAAAGGTGTGGTTTCCGGTGAAATTACAGGTAATTGAGTCATTCCACCTTCGTGTCTCAGAGATACGAGCGTATACGACGCGGCTTGAGGTCTAGTTCTATCTAGCTAGGGTAGGACCCAAGTTGTGTTGCTTGTTATGGGCAGAGGTTACCACTTAACACCATTTGCTCATTGAGTAACTTTATCACAAAAAACGTAGGAGATATGTTAAATGTCCATAAAAAATATGGTTTTTTTTTCACAAGAATAACACGAGTTATTCACACATGTTCCATCAGAGTTAACCACCCATGAATACACTAGTAGATAATATTTTTGCAAATAATTCACGGAAGTCCGAGCTATCGATAATAAAGACAAACGGATTTCTCCAAGATAGGTTATTTGTGAGGATAGCTTAACAAAAATATAATACACCACCCGGTATCTTTTATGCGAAATATTATAATACATAGACGCATTACGCCTCTGAAACAACCCAATTACACAAGCTCCTCATAATATTATGACACGTTTTTCTTATCATATTAAATTAAAACAGTCGTGATTTCTTACGAGTATTGCTCTCATATGACCTTTTACGTATTCTCGTTACTGTACGTAAATAAGCTCGGAGGGTAACTTTTCCAATATTTTCCGACGGCGTAAGAGAAAAGTTTCCTGATAATATGGATTTCGATTTCAGGGCGCTGACGATACAGATTTCCTTTCAAACGATGATTGCACAAACGCGTGTGGGCGGCTTTTAACCTGACACCATTGATGAAAAGAGTCCTGAGATTCTGTGAACATTTTAATGTCTTTTTTGAGGTGAGTATCGCAATTCATGGCTCTTTGGGGGTGGCTCTCGGAGCAGATCCGTGCGCTGAATAAATTTCATGCCTTTGTGCTCGAGAGGGATTTTTGCAGCGTACCATAGTTTAATGATAATAGGCCGGCAGTGGCGAGCTTTTGCGTAAATTAGTTTAGGTATGAGTTTGAGCGGAGTTTTTGTTTAACCTTGTTACAACGTCATTAGCTTGATGACTTGGCAACACAGCTCTCATGGTCAGGCCTGTAACAATGAAGAGAGGGTTTTGTCGACCGTGGCAAAACACATTATGTACCCGTCGTTTGTTCAGGGCTTGCCCGTACAGAGGACGGTATGGGGAATTTGAGAGTTCAAAACGTGTTGCGGTCGAAGGATAATGAGACACAAAAAATAAATGAACACACTTTTGGACAATAATGAGGGTTTTATTAAACGTAAATAAAATGATTATGTTATAATTACACTTTGAATTATGTATGTTTAGTACGAGTTGGGAGGAGGTTTAACAGGCAATAGAACTGATGCCAAGTTCGTCCGGAGAAGCCACCATACCAACTTCTGCGGCCAATGTAATACGTAATGTAATACGTATGCGTTACTGCATACGTATTACAGTCTTCCGGTTTGAAAGGTGAAATTACAGGCTTTTCCACTTTCACGTCTCTAAGTTACGGGTGCAATAAAAATATGTCTTTTTTCTTTGACGTTTTGTTTCTTTTAGGTTAGGTGAGCGATCTTGCTCGTACTGTAAGTTATAAGAGAAAAAGAGGAAACCGAACTATGTGTGGACAAGGGTTGTAAGAGCATCTAAATCATTTAGAACTAATGCCATGAAGATACACAGACTAGTAGCAAAGTACGTTTATTAGATTTAGCACTTTTTTTTTACAACACTGTTAAGTAATGAGAAGATTTTTTACAATCCAATTCAGTAATTAAATAGAAAGAAAAAATATAATCAAAATAACGGCAAAAATATCCAATATAAGTTTTGACTGAGCTTTCGCCGGTCGAAATGTAGCCACAATGTCGTAGTGTGCTGCACCAGCCCGAAAATAGAACGCGATATATTTTAAGTATTTTAATTGCGTACTCAGTTTGTAATTATTGAGCTCTAACGCGCGACTTGAGTTTTCCTCCTACGTTAACGTAAGTTGAGTGCATATACACGCGTTCAGTTTAAGATGCGCGAATATGTTGCGCAAAGGAGCAACATAACGGCTTTACTTTCTGTTTACACTCGATTTTACTCCCCATCTATGTAGTTTGCGCATCCTGGGCCATATACGAAAATTGATTTTCAAGGAGTCTCGATTTAACTCCAGAAGATGAACAATGAGCTGCAAAATAACAGTTCAAAATTTAATGACATGCCTGAAAAATAATGACTGAAGTGTTATATATTGACGTAGCCGAAAATAATTAAGCTTCTGCCATTCATACTACTATATTGACTTGAGTGAAGTTGAATCCAAAAATTCCAAAATAGACGAAAAATAAAATCCAATATTCTAAACAAATTCTTTTTTGCACTTCACAGGTTGCGTCTAATATGTTCTATACAAACGGGTTTGAACCATTATCACGGATGTCTGTAATCTGTTCTGCATTACGGAATTATTCTCCGGGAAAATAGAATTGTAATCAGCATTTGTAGTGCATAATGTATAAAAGCAATGATTATGGGTAGAATCAGATTGCTCTTCATTGGAAGCAGTTATCTAGAAATATAAGCTTTATATATTTTGCTTAAGGGTGCCAAAGATTCAGCCAGTTTGATCAAAATAATTTAAGGTACAGAGCGTGTGCAGTCGGCTGGAACTCTGGTTAGGGACTTTGATGTTTGCAATCTTCATAACACCCGCAAAGGGTTATGTTAGTGCTGTGTTGTTCAAAGTTGCTATCGTAATTTAATGTTTTTGTTAATTAAAATCATTCGGTCTACAGACATGCAATATGAGTGATGAATAAGAAACATGTGCCTCGAATTACATCATATTCCATATTTTGAAAAGTATGAATATCTTAAATCCTTAAATAAAATTACGCCTTCTTGCACTAATAAGTTAGCACATAAATGCAACTTTTTGCTGTGGAATACACTTTTGTAGATATACAAATGTGGCTAGTAGTTATTACCACCAGTAAGCTATTCCTTTGATGGCAGTACGTATCATAAAAATATACAAATGAGATTGCCTAATATTTTTAGTCTCTCAATGCGTTTTCTTATAATGTCTGTCTGTATAATGTAATATGCCTAATCTCAAACTCCAATCTAGGGATAGATTTTGATTCTTTTTTCTCTAATAGATTGATTCACGTGGAAGGTTTTTGTTCATAATTTAGAAGTTTCCTGGGCGTATATACTGTGTGTACAGGCTGCTCTTGCGAAGTTGGAACGGGTCGCTTGTAAAGGATAAAACAAAATGAAATAGAAGTTTATGGGATAAACACCTTTTAAAATTATATTAATTTCATTTTATTTTTAGTATTTACGCAAATCATTAGTAGATTGTGTGTACATTAAAATTATTAAAATACAACTTTGCAACTCCAAACAACTTTATGAATAAGGTAATTTTATTTTGCTGCAAAGTTTTCAGTTCATTATAATTCAGTTATTGTTGATTTCAGATTCTGCGCAGAGACGGTTCATTGTTAAATATTTTAATATTAGGAAAAGACTGAAAGCAGTTTACATTTTCATTGAATTGGAAAACTGGCGCAACTTTTCGCAAGTTAGTCATTCATTTTCTCAATATTGCGAAATCTTAATATTGAAAATAAAATAATTCTGAATTGTCTTTCGGATATCAATTACTGATATTCAATAGTACGCATATAGACTGCCAGTGCTTTATAAACATGCAGTACGATAGTAGCATATAGTAGTAATAGTAGCATATATAGCAGTGTACGATATAAATATGACTTTCGCAAACAATAATATTTTATTTATACGAATCTGTGTCACCTTCACCATTAAAAATTGCAAGTCTGCGTAGAAAATATCAGACAATAATTGCCATTAAAGTTATGTTTGAAATACCGTATATATAATATATATTTTAAGAGCAGTAGAACTCTCGCCAAGTTCGTCCGGGGAAGTACTGCCACCATGCCCTTTTCTGCCGCCAAGCAGTAACGCATTCGCGTTACTGTGTTCCGGTTTGAAAGGTGTGGTTGCCGGTGAAATTACAGGCACATGAGACATTCCACCTTCACGTCTCACAGTTACGGGCGCATACGATGCGACTTTGGTCTTGTCATACCTAGTATGGGAGGACCCAAGTCGCATCGGCTGTTATGGGCCGAGGTTACCACTTAACACCAGGTGGGCCGTCGGCTCGTTCCGTAAATGTATTACATAAAAAAAAAAAAAAAAAAAAAAAAAAAAAAATATAAAATAAATTTATTAAAATTATGAATATTATCCATTTTGAATCGACAGCTTATATAAAAATAGTTCTACATTGTCACATTATGTGTGAGAATTGAATATGATGATTATATGCGTCGGATATCTGTGACAATCCTCTACTAATTTGTAACCGACTTCAAATCTCATTAGTTGGTCTCATTTTCAGCAAGTCAGAATCTGATGAGAAGTTTCAGTATTCAGTTTTTCCTAACTCGGCAGCGGATATAATTAAATAAATGCGTTACTGCGAAAGAAAATAATTTATCTTACTGCGGAAGAGAGTTACTTTTACTATGAACTGAGAGAACTGAGATGAAATGGAGTTTTACCACCTTAAAATACTACCAGTGCATACACAACATAGTATTCTCTAATGTAATTGCCACCACAGACGAAACGAATGAGAAACTTTTCTCGGAAACTCCAAAGTACCAAATAAATAATACGTAGTTAGCAAACTTTCATTTAACTAGGGAAGCTGGAGCTCTTCGGAGATGTTTCGCTTTCATCCAGACGTTATTTGTATTTCGTTCTCTGATAACAAGATGTACAATATTTGCACGAGATTTCCTAAACTCACTGTTTCGGTGTTTTCCGATAGTTTTCGGGGCAGTGGCAAGTTTCGAGGTGTGACGTAAGGCCAGAGGGAATTAAAATAACGGACCGTTCTTACCGCTTCTTGCTAACTTTGTTGTGAAAGCATTTGTTTGTCGGCCCTATCTCTCTATCATCTCTTACACTCACTCATTCATTCAAGAATCCTGCTATGGTGGCAGTTACACAAACAGAATATTATTCAAATTAAAAATATGAAGTAATCATTGAATCATTCGTCTGGCCTCACAGCTCAGTTAGTAGTAAGCCTGCCTTCTATGCTGTAGGGCCTGGGTTCCGATTCCCACTTAGGACAAACATTTGTATGACGAATGTAGATGTTTGTTCTGTGTCTGGGTGTCAATATATATGTATTTCTAAAAAAGAAGTAAGACTTATATAAGTATTATATCAGTTGTCTGGCTGCCATGACACAAGCTATGCTTAGCTTACTTTGGGGCTAGATGGCGCTGTTTGAAATGCTCATTAATATTTATTTATTATTATTATTTAGTGACAATTTTGCCAGTAAATTGTTCCTATAATGATAATGGATTTGTAGCCTTGTAACTAAAGCGAAGACTTTCGGGTTCGATCGCTGGCCCAGGCGAAGTCAATGTGGTTGCATTAATTTGTTCTAGGTACGTGTTGTTAGTCTGTGTTACTTGCAACATGAATTCTATGTCAGGAGTATAAGTGAAATAATATCTTATTACATTATACGTTATGCAATTATTATAAATAATTCTTAGTCTATATCAAACACACATTAAATATTATATACATACATTAAATATTAAAATTCATATAAGTCTATATCAATTTTTTTTTTTTTGGTTGTAGTTTTAGACAAACTCGTGTGTAATCTTATTATAGTAAACGTTAAGTTAGCATATCATATAAAGTTATATTATTATACCCCCTCTAGTCTTTATCCACTCTACGCCTTAATATTTGATATCTTTTTTCGTCTTTCTTTTCAGTGAGCAACTGTAGTGAGTCGCCTGCGGCAGGGAAGTGAACTGACGATGACAATTGAATTCTAACTGCCCTAATGAGGCGAAGTGTCACCAAGGTGCGTTTTCGCTAATGATGTGAAAGAGACTATATTATAACGATGTGGCTGTCGGCTTTGGTGTGTTTGTTCTGCCAATTGGGTGAGTTTTTATTAATTATTTAATTTACGTGGATCTCAATTCGTAATGTTGATTTAGGCTGGATTTGAACTTATATTATTTTATCTGTACCATAGTGTTAACTGTTAAAGAACGTAGGTTCAGACCCCAAGTTTCAGTCCAAAGTAAATTATTATTGTAATGTGTATCGCATCATAATTTCAATTTTCATTAATTTGAGAGCTACGCCTAACTACGAAGCGCGTGTATCTACGACAAGTAGACACCTTGTAAGACGTAGCAACCGCGTAGACCTCTACATGAATTCTACGTGGATTCTTCGCCTTGTATAGACACGTATGGCGTAGATATATACTGTATTTTTCCTTATATTTGATTATGTTTCTAAAATATTTTTTATATAAATTATTTTTTAACCTGAATAAAAATG